>JAECZT010000021.1:18100-43100 GCA_020055645.1 Tomocerus qinae | reverse complement strand
CAACAGATCATCAGAGAGTGACGCAGATATTACCTGACCCGGAGGTGACTGGTGTTATAAGAAAATAAATTTCACTTGAAATTAAATTCCATGAAATTCGAAATCATTTTACGTTTATAACTTTTATTTCTAAAATCGATCTGCGCCATCACATCTGCCACCGCAGCATTAACAACAGATTATTAGAGAGTGTCGCAGATATTATCTGACCTGAGGTCCCTGGTGTTATAAGAAAATAAATTTCACTTGAAATTAAATTCCATGAAATTCGAATCCTATTCACGTTTATAATTTTTATTTCTTAAATCGATCTGCGCTATCACTTCTGCCACCGCAGCATTAACAACAGATCATTAGAGAGTGTCGCAGATATTACCTGATCTGAGGTCACTGGTGTTATAACAAAATCAATTTCACTTGAAATTAAATGCCATGAAATTCGAATCCGATAAACGTTTATAATTTTTATTTCTAAAATCGATCTGCGCCATCACTACTGCAACCGCAGAATGAACAACATATCATTAGAGAGTGTTGCAGATATTCTCTGACCTGAGGTCGCTGGTGTTTTAAGCAAATCAATTTCACTTGAAATTAAATTCCATGAAATTCGAATCCTATTCACCTTTATAATTTTTATTTCTAAAATCGATCTGCGCCATCACTTCTGCCACCGCAGCATTAACAACAGATCATTAGAGAGTGTCGCAGATATTATCTGACCTGAGGTCACTAGTGTTATAAGAAAATGAATTTCACTTGAAATTGAATTCCATGAAATTGGAAATCATTTCACGTTTATAATTTTTATTTCTTAAATCGATCTGCCCTATCACTTCTGCCACCGCAGGATTAACAACAGATTAGTAGAGAGTGTCGCAGTTATTACCTGACCTGAGGTCACTGGTGTTATAAGAAAATCAATTTCACTTGAAATTAAATTCCATGAAATTCGAATCCTATTCACGTTTATAATTTTTATTTCTAAAATCGATCTGCGCCATCACTTCTGCCACCGCAGCATTAACAACAGATCATTAGAGAGTGTCGCAGATATTATCTGACCTGAGGTCACTAGTGTTATAAGAAAATGAATTTCACTTGAAATTGAATTCCATGAAATTGGAAATCATTTCACGTTTATAATTTTTATTTCTTAAATCGATCTGCCCTATCACTTCTGCCACCGCAGGATTAACAACAGATTAGTAGAGAGTGTCGCAGTTATTACCTGACCTGAGGTCACTGGTGTTATAAGAAAATCAATTTCACTTGAAATTAAATTCCATGAAATTCGAATCCTATTCACGTTTATAATTTTTGTTTCTTAAATCGATCTGCGCCATCACGTCTGCCACCGCAGCAATAACAGCAGATCATTAGAGAGTGTCGCAGATATTACCTGACCTGAGGTCCCTGGTGTTATAAGAAAATAAATTTCACATGAAATTAAATTCCATGAAATTCGAATCCGATTCTCGTTTATAATTTTTGTTTCTTAAATCGATCTGCGCCATCACATCTGCCACCGCAGCAATAACAACAGATCATCAGAGAGTGACGCAGATATTACCTGACCCGAGGTGACTGGTGTTATAAGAAAATAAATTTCACTTGAAATTAAATTCCATGAAATTCGAAATCATTTTACGTTTATAACTTTTATTTCTAAAATCGATCTGCGCCATCACATCTGCCACCGCAGCATTAACAACAGATTATTAGAGAGTGTCGCAGATATTATCTGACCTGAGGTCCCTGGTGTTATAAGAAAATAAATTTCACTTGAAATTAAATTCCATGAAATTCGAATCCTATTCACGTTTATAATTTTTATTTCTTAAATCGATCTGCGCTATCACTTCTGCCACCGCAGCATTAACAACAGATCATTAGAGAGTGTCGCAGATATTACCTGATCTGAGGTCACTGGTGTTATAACAAAATCAATTTCACTTGAAATTAAATGCCATGAAATTCGAATCCGATAAACGTTTATAATTTTTATTTCTAAAATCGATCTGCGCCATCACTACTGCAACCGCAGAATGAACAACATATCATTAGAGAGTGTTGCAGATATTCTCTGACCTGAGGTCGCTGGTGTTTTAAGCAAATCAATTTCACTTGAAATTAAATTCCATGAAATTCGAATCCTATTCACCTTTATAATTTTTATTTCTAAAATCGATCTGCGCCATCACTTCTGCCACCGCAGCATTAACAACAGATCATTAGAGAGTGTCGCAGATATTATCTGACCTGAGGTCACTAGTGTTATAAGAAAATGAATTTCACTTGAAATTGAATTCCATGAAATTGGAAATCATTTCACGTTTATAATTTTTATTTCTTAAATCGATCTGCCCTATCACTTCTGCCACCGCAGGATTAACAACAGATTAGTAGAGAGTGTCGCAGTTATTACCTGACCTGAGGTCACTGGTGTTATAAGAAAATCAATTTCACTTGAAATTAAATTCCATGAAATTCGAATCCTATTCACGTTTATAATTTTTATTTCTAAAATCGATCTGCGCCATCACTTCTGCCACCGCAGCATTAACAACAGATCATTAGAGAGTGTCGCAGATATTATCTGACCTGAGGTCACTAGTGTCATAAGAAAATGAATTTCACTTGAAATTGAATTCCATGAAATTGGAAATCATTTCACGTTTATAATTTTTATTTCTTAAATCGATCTGCCCTATCACTTCTGCCACCGCAGGATTAACAACAGATTAGTAGAGAGTGTCGCAGTTATTACCTGACCTGAGGTCACTGGTGTTATAAGAAAATCAATTTCACTTGAAATTAAATTCCATGAAATTCGAATCCTATTCACGTTTATAATTTTCATTTCTAAAATCGATCTGCGCCATCACATCTGCCACCGCAGCATGAACAACAGATCATTAGAGAGTGTCGCAGATATTACCTGACCTGAGGTCACTGGTGTTATAAGAAAGTGAATTTCACTTGAAATTGAATTCCATGAAATTGGAAATCATTTCACGTTTATAATTTTTATTTCTTAAATCGATCTGCGCCATCACGTCTGCCACCGCAGCAATAACAGCAGATCATTAGAGAGTGTCGCAGATATTACCTGACCTGAGGTCCCTGGTGTTATAAGAAAATCAATTTCACTTGAAATTAAATTCCATGAAATTCGAATCCTATTCACGTTTATAATTTTTATTTCTAAAATCGATCTGCGCCATCACTTCTGCCACCGCAGCATTAACAACAGATCATTAGAGAATGTCGCAGATATTATCTGACCTGATGTCACTGATGTTATAAGAAAATGAATTTCACTTGAAATTAAATTCCATGAAATTCGAAATCATTTTGCGTTTATAACTTTTATTTCTAAAATCGATCTGCGCCATCACATCTGCCACCGCAGCATTAACAACAGATTATTAGAGAGTGTCGGAGATATTATCTGACCTGAGGTCCCTGGAGTTATAAGAAAATAAATTTCACTTGAAATTAAATTCCATGAAATTCGAATCCTATTCACGTTTATAATTTTCATTTCTAAAATCGATCTGCGCCATCACATCTGCCACCGCAGCATGAACAACAGATCATTAGAGAGTGTCGCAGATATTACCTGACCTGAGGTCACTGGTGTTATAAGAAAATGAATTTCACTTGAAATTGAATTCCATGAAATTGGAAATCATTTCACGTTTATAATTTTTATTTCTTAAATCGATCTGCGCCATCACGTCTGCCACCGCAGCAATAACAGCAGATCATTAGAGAGTGTCGCAGATATTACCTGACCTGAGGTCCCTGGTGTTATAAGAAAATAAATTTCACATGAAATTAAATTCCATGAAATTCAAATCCGATTCTCGTTTATAATTTTTGTTTCTTAAATCGATCTGCGCCATCACATCTGCCAACGCAGCAATAACAATAGATCATTAGAGAGTGACGCAGATATTACCTGACCCGAGGTGATTGGTGCTATAAGAAAATAAATTTCACTTGAAATTAAATTCCATGAAATTCGAAATCATTTTACGTTTATAACTTTTATTTCTAAAATCGATCTGCGCCATCACATCTGCCACCGCAGCATTAACAACAGATTATTAGAGAGTGTCGCAGATATTATCTGACCTGAGGTCCCTGGTGTTATAAGAAAATAAATTTCACTTGAAATTAAATTCCATGAAATTCGAATCCTATTCACGTTTATAATTTTTATTTCTTAAATCGATCTGCGCTATCACTTCTGCCACCGCAGCATTAACAACAGATCATTAGAGAGTGTCGCAGATATTACCTGATCTGAGGTCACTGGTGTTATAAGAAAATCAATTTCACTTGAAATTAAATTCCATGAAATTCGAATCCTATTCACGTTTATAATTTTCATTTCTAAAATCGATCTGCGCCATCACATCTGCCACCGCAGCATGAACAACAGATCATTAGAGAGTGTCGCAGATATTACCTGACCTGAGGTCACTGGTGTTATAAGAAAATGAATTTCACTTGAAATTGAATTCCATGAAATTCGAAATCATTTTGCGTTTATAACTTTTATTTCTAAAATCGATCTGCCCTATCACTTCTGCCACCGCAGGATTAACAACAGATTAGTAGAGAGTGTCGCAGTTATTACCTGACCTGAGGTCACTGGTGTTATAAGAAAATCAATTTCACTTGAAATTAAATTCCATGAAATTCGAATCCTATTCACGTTTATAATTTTCATTTCTAAAATCGATCTGCGCCATCACATCTGCCACCGCAGCATGAACAATAGATCATTAGAGAGTGTCGAAGATATTACCTGACCTGAGGTCACTGGTGTTATAAGAAAATGAATTTCACTTGAAATTGAATTCCATGAAATTGGAAATCATTTCACGTTTATAATTTTTATTTCTTAAATCGATCTGCGCCATCACGTCTGCCACCGCAGCAATAACAGCAGATCATTGGAGAGTGTCGCAGATATTACCTGACCTGAGGTCCCTGGTGTTATAAGAAAATCAATTTCACTTGAAATTAAATTCCATGAAATTCGAATCCTATTCACGTTTATAATTTTTATTTCTAAAATCGATCTGCGCCATCACTTCTGCCACCGCAGCATTAACAACAGATCATTAGAGAATGTCGCAGATATTATCTGACCTGATGTCACTGATGTTATAAGAAAATGAATTTCACTTGAAATTAAATTCCATGAAATTCGAAATCATTTTGCGTTTATAACTTTTATTTCTAAAATCGATCTGCGCCATCACATCTGCCACCGCAGCATTAACAACAGATTATTAGAGAGTGTCGGAGATATTATCTGACCTGAGGTCCCTGGAGTTATAAGAAAATAAATTTCACTTGAAATTAAATTCCATGAAATTCGAATCCTATTCACGTTTATAATTTTCATTTCTAAAATCGATCTGCGCCATCACATCTGCCACCGCAGCATGAACAACAGATCATTAGAGAGTGTCGCAGATATTACCTGACCTGAGGTCACTAGTGTTATAAGAAAATGAATTTCACTTGAAATTGAATTCCATGAAATTGGAAATCATTTCACGTTTATAATTTTTATTTCTTAAATCGATCTGCGCCATCACGTCTGCCACCGCAGCAATAACAGCAGATCATTAGAGAGTGTCGCAGATATTACCTGACCTGAGGTCCCTGGTGTTATAAGAAAATAAATTTCACATGAAATTAAATTCCATGAAATTCAAATCCGATTCTCGTTTATAATTTTTGTTTCTTAAATCGATCTGCGCCATCACATCTGCCAACGCAGCAATAACAATAGATCATTAGAGAGTGACGCAGATATTACCTGACCCGAGGTGACTGGTGCTATAAGAAAATAAATTTCACTTGAAATTAAATTCCATGAAATTCGAAATCATTTTACGTTTATAACTTTTATTTCTAAAATCGATCTGCGCCATCACATCTGCCACCGCAGCATTAACAACAGATTATTAGAGAGTGTCGCAGATATTATCTGACCTGAGGTCCCTGGTGTTATAAGAAAATAAATTTCACTTGAAATTAAATTCCATGAAATTCGAATCCTATTCACGTTTATAATTTTTATTTCTTAAATCGATCTGCGCTATCACTTCTGCCACCGCAGCATTAACAACAGATCATTAGAGAGTGTCGCAGATATTACCTGATCTGAGGTCACTGGTGTTATAAGAAAATAAATTTCTCTTGAAATTAAATTCCATGAAATTTGAATCCGATTCACGTTTATAATTTTTATTTCTAAAATCGATCTGCGCCATCACATCTGCCACCGCAGCATTAACAACAGATTATTAGAGAGTGTCGCAGATATTATCTGACCTGAGGTCAGTGGTGTTACAACAAAATGAATTTCACTTCAAATTAAATTCCATGAAATTTGAATCCGATTCACGTTTATAATTTTTATTTCTAAAATCGATCTGCGCCATCACTTCTGCCACCGCAGCATTAACAACAGATCATTAGAGAGTGTCGCAGATATTACCTGATCTGAGGTCACTGGTGTTATAAGAAAATCAATTTCACTTGAAATTAAATTCCATGAAATTCGAATCCAATTCACGTTTATAATTTTTATTTCAAAAATCGATCTGCGCTATCACTTCTGCCACCGCAGCATTATCAACAGATTATTAGAGAGTGTCGGAGATATTACCTGACCTGAGGTCACTGGTGTTATAACAAAATCAATTTCACTTGAAATTAAATTCCATGAAATTCGAATCCGATTCACGTTTATAATTTTTATTTCTAAAATCGATCTGCGCTATCACTTCTGCCACCGCAGCATTAAAAACATATCATCAGAGAGTGTCGCAGATATTACCTGACCTGAGGTCCCTGGTGTTATAAGAAAATAAATTTCACTTGAAATTAAATTCCATGAAATTCGAATCCTATTCACGTTTATAATTTTTATTTCTTAAATCGATCTGCGCTATCACTTCTGCCACCGCAGCATTAACAACAGATCATTAGAGAGTGTCGCAGATATTACCTGATCTGAGGTCTGTGGTGTTATAAGAAAATAAATTTCTCTTGAAATTAAATTCCATGAAATTTGAATCCGATTCACGTTTATAATTTTTATTTCTAAAATCGATCTGCGCCATCACATCTGCCACCGCAGCATTAACAACAGATTATTAGAGAGTGTCGCAGATATTATCTAACCTGAGGTCAGTGGTGTTACAACAATATGAATTTCACTTCAAATTAAATTCCATGAAATTCGAATCCTATTCACGTTTATAATTTTTATTTCTTAAATCGATCTGCGCTATCACTTCTGCCACCGCAGCATTAACAACAGATCATTAGAGAGTGTCGCAGATATTACCTGATCTGAGGTCACTGGTGTTATAAGAAAATAAATTTCTCTTGAAATTAAATTCCATGAAATTTGAATCCGATTCACGTTTATAATTTTTATTTCTAAAATCGATCTGCGCCATCACATCTGCCACCGCAGCATTAACAACAGATTATTAGAGAGTGTCGCAGATATTATCTGACCTGAGGTCAGTGGTGTTACAACAAAATGAATTTCACTTCAAATTAAATTCCATGAAATTTGAATCCGATTCACGTTTATAATTTTTATTTCTAAAATCGATCTGCGCCATCACTTCTGCCACCGCAGCATTAACAACAGATCATTAGAGAGTGTCGCAGATATTACCTGATCTGAGGTCACTGGTGTTATAAGAAAATCAATTTCACTTGAAATTAAATTCCATGAAATTCGAATCCAATTCACGTTTATAATTTTTATTTCAAAAATCGATCTGCGCTATCACTTCTGCCACCGCAGCATTATCAACAGATTATTAGAGAGTGTCGGAGATATTACCTGACCTGAGGTCACTGGTGTTATAACAAAATCAATTTCACTTGAAATTAAATTCCATGAAATTCGAATCCGATTCACTTTTATAATTTTTATTTCTAAAATCGATCTGCGCTATCACTTCTGCCACCGCAGCATTAAAAACATATCATCAGAGAGTGTCGCAGATATTACCTGACCTGAGGTCCCTGGTGTTATAAGAAAATAAATTTCACTTGAAATTAAATTCCATGAAATTCGAATCCTATTCACGTTTATAATTTTTATTTCTTAAATCGATCTGCGCTATCACTTCTGCCACCGCAGCATTAACAACAGATCATTAGAGAGTGTCGCAGATATTACCTGATCTGAGGTCTGTGGTGTTATAAGAAAATAAATTTCTCTTGAAATTAAATTCCATGAAATTTGAATCCGATTCACGTTTATAATTTTTATTTCTAAAATCGATCTGCGCCATCACATCTGCCACCGCAGCATTAACAACAGATTATTAGAGAGTGTCGCAGATATTATCTAACCTGAGGTCAGTGGTGTTACAACAAAATGAATTTCACTTCAAATTAAATTCCATGAAATTTGAATCCGATTCACGTTTATAATTTTTATTTCTAAAATCGATCTGCGCCATCACTTCTGCCACCGCAGCATTAACAACAGATCATTAGAGAGTGTCGCAGATATTACCTGATCTGAGGTCACTGGTGTTATAAGAAAATCAATTTCACTTGAAATTAAATTCCATGAAATTCGAATCCAATTCACGTTTATAATTTTTATTTCTAAAATCGATCTGCGCTATCACTTCTGCCACCGCAGCATTATCAACAGATTATTAGAGAGTGTCGGAGATATTACCTGACCTGAGGTCACTGGTGTTATAACAAAATCAATTTCACTTGAAATTAAATTCCATGAAATTCGAATCCGATTCACGTTTATAATTTTTATTTCTAAAATCGATCTGCGCTATCACTTCTGCCACCGCAGCATTAAAAACATATCATCAGAGAGTGTCGCAGATATTACCTGACCTGAGGTCACTGGTGTTATAAGAAAATTTCACTTGAAATTAAAACCTATGAAATTCGAATATATTTTACATATGTATTTTTTTCCAAATTCGGTGGCCACTATCACATTCTCTGCTTCAACGACTACCGAGGCAGTCTTAACATATAATGGAATGATATTCTCGGGTTCATGGGAAGCACGCCTCAACCATTTTGCTTGTGGCCAGTAACTTTTTTATCCTTTCTATCGTTAGTTTTACTCGCATGTCTCCAGGCCCTCACACGAGCGATGGTATCTATGTACTATTATTGGACAAGACAATAATATTTTTTTCAGAACTGGATATTTGCACGAAAACTTTGAAGAAATGCAAATAAATAGTATAATATCTGTTTTAGAATGCTTCGATTTTAGAGGTATGAAATTTATCCAAGAAATTTCAAGCTCAAACAGTATGGTAAATAATAAAACTTGATAGTAGAATATCAAACGAGATTATTATTCCTGTATAGTAATAGGTAGTATACTTTTATTGTTGCTTTTATTTCTTAAAATAATAATATAATAAAAATACCAACCATTTGTACACGGAGTCACAAATAATCACGTAATGTCCACATCATGGTTTAAATTTAGTGTAAAACACTGATTATGGAAAGTTTGATTTTGTTGTGTTGGTAAATGTTATTTTTATTTTTAAATTATTTTTAAAAAGTAATAAGACTTAGATACTTTTATTCTAAATCTATTACATTTTCGTCATGTCTCCCCAACCTTTTTTGTATCTCCCCATGTATTTTACACCACAAATTTGACTGCAATTGGTGTTCCTCGAAAATTTTATTACACTTTTCATTTTCCAGTTTAACATTTTGAAACATGTCTCTATCGTTTGAGTCTATTAAAGAATTCATATGATCATTTTTAAATTTCCCGAGAACATACCTTATTAGCTTTGCCCTTTAATTGCGGGGAGGTTGTTTTTATCTAATTGAAAATTAGTTTTTCCTTGAAGGCTTATTATGCTTTGTCCGTTTGCGAGCGCATGCAATCCACATTCGTGGTTCGATTCTTGCAGTAAAGGGTTTTTTGCCTTTATCAACTCCCATTTTGAAATGTCGTATTTTTGTTTCAAAACTTTTGTTAACAATTCTTTCACTTTGGAATAATATTTTTCATACGATGAATGTTTTAATGAATTAAATATAGTTAAGGTTTTGTCTTTTACGTCAAGTAGTATGAGTACCCAGTGGTTGTAAAGTAACACCGGCACAATTATTTGTTTTGCATCTGTAGTCAAATGCTTTACCATAATCTCTTTGGATAACCAAACATTTTGATTCGTTAATTGACATAGTTTTGATGATCCAACCTGCACAGATTGCTGCTTTGAGTCCTGATGGAATAACAGCAGGCATGAATCCAACATGGTATCATCAAGCCATGTTTCAGGAAGCAATGTTGCAATATTGTTTAGGTGTATTTCTTCCCATCCTATTGTATGACATGTTTGATAAGGATCTTCAATTATGTTAGGAAGCATCGATTTCAATTCTTCAACAGTATAGTTTTCGTATTCGTTAACCTCATTTTTAATGGTGTTCCTTTGGATAATTTCAAAAGTCCCTAATGGAGAATAAAGTAGGCACGCCGTAAATTGATTTGATGATAAAAAATTAAGCAAATACATCATTTTTGATAGGGAATAATTCCTATATTTGGAAAAGTTTAGTTTAACGTGATTTACGGCATGCCGTACTCTACATTTGTGCGGCATTAACGGCAATTTAAGGCGTGCGGCCTTTACAGCACACTCGATACCTTGGTCCCTAAAGATATTTAAAATGTCCCTACAATTATTTATAGGGGAAATCGTGGTATATGTACAGGGATAGTACTAAGTTCCAATACACGTTTGTCGGCTAATAACTCAAAACTAGACCAGATAGAGAAATGGGAGTACTACCATTGGAAAGAGCTGAACTAACTTAAAGATTGGCATATGACAAGTAATTATTTGAAAGTAATTAATAGTCAAAAAATAATGATGAACTAAAATTTAATTTATACATGGGAAACCATAGGAAAAACATTCACGACATTTACTAACTATGGAAGTT
Source organism: Tomocerus qinae (assembly GCA_020055645.1). Classification (NCBI taxonomy): domain Eukaryota; kingdom Metazoa; phylum Arthropoda; class Collembola; order Entomobryomorpha; family Tomoceridae; genus Tomocerus; species Tomocerus qinae. The sequence continues at coordinate 32,069 of JAECZT010000021.1, read as the reverse complement.
GTAAACAATATTTCATGTGTAAAAACTACCGGGAACTGATTCGTAGTGTCAAGAAGCAATTTTCGACCATATTACCCCCACGTGCTGTTATTAAAATTGTAATTAAAAATTTGAAGAAACTGGAAATGCAGTAGATGACGGAACGCCAGCTGGCCCCCGAATTATCGTCCTCACAGAAGAAAATAAAGTAAGAATTGAAAATTCGGTATTCTGTAAGCCAAGACAGTCCATCGGAGACATTTCAATAAATTCATGAATACGTTGTGTTCCTGAATTTGAATGGTCACAAAGCATTAAAGAAAAGTCTTTGTCGTTATTACTGGCCTACCAAAGTCCCAGCCAAATGAAACCTCATCAAATCAACCGAGTGAATTCTGTGACGAAATCTTATCACGTCTTACTGAAAATCCGAATTATTGGAAGTCATAGTGTGGAGTGATGAGCACAATTTTAATCTTAATGAAATTGTTAATCGAAGGAGTACTGGACCAATCGAAACCACCATTTTACAGTGGAAAAAAATCTCAAGAGTTAGGGCATAAACTTTTTAACTACAATTTTAATAATAGCGTGATGTGGGGGTAATATGGTCAAAAATTGCTTCTTGGCACGACGAATCACTTCCGGGTAGTTTTTACACACGAAACATTCTTTACAACTTACAAAAGTTAATTAATGTCGAGTATCTGTTCCCTATGGTTTCCCATGTATAAATTAAATTTTAGTTCATCATTATTTTTTGACTATTAATTACTTTTTTATCAGCCCACAGGATTGAAGGTTAACATATTTACCTACCTAAACGAACTACATTATTATTTATCGTTTGCTTTGCTACTGTGATAACAATCGAAGTCTTAAAGTTTCTTTTCTATGTACATCTACCACAATGTACCGTTTAAATGATTGCATGGTCATTTTAAATATTCTTTAGGGACTTTTTAAAATATCTGCAGGGACACCATCAAAAATGACTTTTTAAATTATTATTCAGGGAAAATCCTTAAATAAAACGTTCTTTCAAAATTTAGCCCAGTAAATTAATGTTAATCAATAGTTATTTTCCAATGTGGAATCATTCTTTTATGAGTAAAATAATATTTACATACATCTTCGTCAATGGTAAATTTTAACGGATTTTCTTGGAAACGTGATAACGCGAAAAACGTGGTAAATATGCAATATTTTGGCATTTCAAGTTACTTTGTAATGTTCAATTTTTTTATGTATGCCCCGCCCAATGATTTTGTTGCAGTATTTAAAAACTTATTTAAAGTATTCTGCTGGTCCTATATTATTCTACTGTAAAATGAATTTGAATTAGAGCCCTGAGAAACCGAATTTCCATTTACGAATATTGAAAGGTTATCAGAAAAACACAAAATTTTATTCGCAAGTATCTTGGTAACTACCTTTATTATCTTAGGCAACCACATAATGTCACTGTGGGATACTGTTTATTTCCATATTTATTTCACATAAAACATATTCAAACAATGAAATTCGCGTGCCAAATAACTTACAAAGAGATCTCAGGGCTCTAATTCAAATTCCTTTTACAATATATCAATTTCTATGACAAATTCATTTATTCAAAAAATCTGACCCATCAAGTTATCGGGTTAGTTATGGACATTTCCATTTTTCCATTTACTGGTAAATGTGGGTAATTATGACAAATCTATAATAATTTTTGTAGTTAAAATTCTAGAATGGCAAAAGAGTTATCCAAGGAAATTGTCGACGGACTGGCCGAAATGGACTCAGGTGACTCCTGTTCTTCACCACTTAAGGCATTAAGTCACTACACGAGAGGTGTATCATTATTTATGAAAGCTATCGAAGGTAAAAATTGTGAACATTATAATCATCTCTTATGTAAAATTAATATGTTTAACCAATATGTGGACACGACAATACCCGATACCCATACAAACAAATTTCCAGCTACTATTTACAGTACTGAATAGAAATAATTTCACTTATATGAACCAGTCAAATTCGTTTGAATCAGAATCGAATTTGATAGTACAGTTAATTTTTAATTAGCACAATTTAGTGTAAATGTGAAATTGAGGTACGGTTCCCATAATTTGTTGTTTATCGCCTAAACTACTAGCATTAGAATATTTCTCATTTTTATTGTTTATTTGCAATTTTTTTCCAATGTTGCTCATCGTTTTACCATGTTATAAATTAATAAGTTACAACCACATAATATATCTATATAAAACTGTAGTAATAAAAAAATCTTACGAATTAAGTTTTCGTCGACAATTTTGTATCAAAAGATTAGAATGAAAACGTTATGGTTTATGAGTTACATAACAACATTACATAATCATAGGGGTACAAAAAAATGTACTGAATGGTAAAAATTGTTAAATTTAAGCGATTGATTAAACAAATTAGTACAGATAAACTAGACTTCCCGAAAATTTATTTCTATGAAATAGTTCAACTTAGCCCCTTAATAAATCAAATTAATCCAATTTATCTGATTGCTCAATGAAAGCTATAAAATTCTGGTAAAACTAAGACTAATGCATTTAGCACCGCCAATTTAAAGTTGTATATATTTTAATTGCAATTAATTAGGTTACGATACCAATGTAATAATTTTACTATTATTTTGCTATAAATTTTTATGATGAATGATAAAGATATGGGTAGTTCTTTGAGAGTTGCACAATAACGTTGGGTTACATACCAGGGCAAGGGCCATAGGGCCAAACAGTTGTGATGAAAATAGTTCCCATATTATAGCATTTATGTATACTTGAAATGAACTCTCTTAAGTTCCGGGTATGGTTTTTTATGTACATTCATTAATAAAATTCGCGTTTAAATTTTCATATAATGTACCGTCATAATCGAAATAATCCCGCACGAAATTATTGTGTATTAAAGTGAATAAAAACCCCTGAAAAGCCCAAAAATGACGAAGAATTATTTTTCAAACAGTCAAAGTTAAAATATTTATTGATTTTCAATTCACAGAATAAAAAACTATTACAACCCTTGACTGGTATAAGGCCGTAATTAAATATTCCTGACTACATTCACATAGTTTTTTGGTCTGATTTTAAACGTTGTTTCTCAGTTTCTGCCATTTCAGAGTGATTGAAGACAGTAACCGAACTACCATTATACCAGATGCTTTGAACATATCTCTCAATAAAATGTTCTTATTTCTTTACACTTCCACTTAACAAAGTTTTATCCTTTTACTTACATTAATAAAAAGACTCAAGTATATGTATTTGGAATTATTTCTATTCGCGAAAAATTACCAATAACAGCCAAAAAAGCAAAGTATAACCTATATAATAATTCCACTTACGCGGAATTATTTCGATACCGGTAATTATATCGATTATTACTGTATATTACTTCCCTAACCCATGATGTAATTATAAATAGCACATGTTGTAAATAATATGTAATTGATTATGTAACATTTAGAAAACAGTGATATGGAAAAGAACTATGTATGCTACCTACTGGAAAAAAGTGCACGTGTTTTAACAAGTGTTGCCAGCGATATAAGTCAAAATGTAAAAGGAACTATGCACAGTACACTTAACACAATTCAAGGATCAGAAGACACAAGTCTGTCGTTGGGCAAGAAAGTGGAAAAACAATTGCAACCGGAGCAGGCAGCACACAAAGATTGCATTAAAATGGCCAAATTTAAAGAAGGTAGACAGATCACGGTGAATACATTCCTTGTTTTAAAAGCCATCCTAAAGCAAACACTTTTTATCATTTTGTATAGTTACGGGCAAGGAAGGAGAAAGCAGTTACGGCGGTGGAGAAAACAGTGACAGTGGTGGAGAAAACAGTGACAGCGGTGGAGAAAGCAGTAACGAAATTGACTCCGAATCTAAGCTTTTGCTTTACGATGACTATAGTTTTGATGACATTGTTGGAATGGATTACGCAAAGCAGCTTTTTAAACAACCAATATTTTTACCAACCAAAGCCCCGAAAATGTCTTGGAACTCGATTTTATTATTTGGTCCACCTGGAACAGGTGATATAAGAATTAATAAATTTAAATAATTGTTACCAATAATTACTTACTACATGAATGTATTAACGCCATGTTTTTTGAATTACTCAAATAGGTAAAACGGTCCTTGCCTGCGCCGCAGCAAATGAGAGCAAATGGTCATACATGGTTCTAACTGCCACCCAAATATTTAATAAATGGGTTGGTGGTCCCGAAAAAATCTAAACAAATTTATAAATAAGACAATTCATAAGTCACCCTGCATGATTATTGTGGATGAACTGGACTCTATTGCTTCAAAAAAAAGTGGAACAGGATATGAGAATAAATTTGTTGGGCACTTGTTGCAAAAATTCAGCTTGGCTTCAAAATTGGCGAAAATTATTTTCGTTGGATCAACAAATAATCCTCAATTTTGTGACAAGGCCATGCTTAGCCGTTTTATGGCGAAAATATATGTGCCAATACCCAATTGTAATGATAGAATAATTTTGTTTCAAAAGTGCATTATTAAAGAAAGATTAACACACAATCTGACCGATGCAGATTTCATGACAGTTGGGCAAGCTTCCAAAGGGTAATGCGAATAATTATTAGCTGATATGGCACAAACCTGACTTTGGTATGAGAGATTTTTCAACTAAAATTGTGACGGTTTTGGTTTGGTGTGCTATGAACTAATTGATTTCTATTGAATTTGTATGGTCGTATGATGATAATTTACTTTACATTTATAGAAACTTTGAACATACAAAGTAATGCAAGCAAAAAGCCTTAATAGTACCTGCCATAGCATACCAGACTGAATGTATGGTTCGGTATGTGGGTAAATGGTAGCGAATGAAATAGTTTGAGTCCGTATCAGAGTTCCATACAAATTTAATTTTCCATAGACATTCATAAAGCGATATATCTCCTATTTTTCTCCATATCAAGGTCATCTATTTATAAAAATCCCACACAAAAGTCATGTTTGGCATTAAAACGGTATGCTATTCAGAGATACAGTAGTAGAGTTACATTCTTTTGTAATTGTAGATACTCTGGTCGAGAAATCACTGATGCATTTTATCATGATGCCCAACGTTTGGTAAACCAATGGGAAAATCTTGGAATATTAAACATCGAAAAAAAAACACGATGCTACATTAATAACAAAGGTTTCTGTATAGAAAAACAATTTATTTGTTCTAATTGATATTATACATATATCTGCTAATTGTCAATTTATAATAGGACCTCTTGATGACTAGATTGACCATTAAAAAAAGTCACAGTAACCATGTCCCCAGTCGACGAATTAATGTTTAATCGTTTACAAAAGGAATATAATCCAATCAGTTACGATAGACCTTCAAGAGAGAGGCCTAAAAAAATCAACAAAATGTCTAACCATGATATGTTTGGCATTGTCGCTAAATATTTTCAAAGTCATAAGAGACACGAAAACAAAAGTAACAATTCAAGTAACAACGCCATAAAATTAACAAGTAGATTTGTACTCCCATTCATTTCAAATTAATACATCTAATAATCATTTTTTATAGAAATTACTACCGAAGACAAGTTGAACAAATCTTTAGGTATTAATTTAATAAGCTTTTACGAAATAAATGTTAATTTTCATTATGTTTAACACACAAGCAATTTTGTATGTTTGCAGTTGGAAATTATAAAGGGGTTCAAGGAAAAAATAATTCCTGTTATTTGGACGTACTTTTGATGGCCATGTTTTATGATTCTTCAATTTTCAATAAGCTAGTTTTGAATGAAAATTTTCAAGGAGGGCCACAAAACGCAATAAATAATCTGATGACAACAATAATGACCAGTTTACAAAACCCACCTTATGTAGCTACAACTACAGAAATTAGTGGATTACGAAGACAATTAGCTGTCCACAACAGCAACTTTCTGAATGCATATATGGGTTAAAACCTACAATTTAAGGAAAATAAATTCCTCTTAATTCGAAATGCAAAATATTTTTAAAACCCCTGGACGAGCTATATACGGCTAAATAAACTTTATATATATTAATAAACCATTTTATTGTTCCCTAGATGTTCACGATGCAATACAGGTATTATTTGGAAAATGCCTCAAATGGAAGCGGTTTATACGATACGATAAAGGAGGCAACTATGTTCCCTATTTGGTAAATAACCCAAACGAAATAGTCTCATTCAACCATGATGGGAACTACCATTTGGAAGATCTGCTTGGTCCCAGCCTTGCAACCCAAGGAATAAAAATGCCTAATATTCCAAACCCTATTTTCATCATAAGGACAAAATCCTACCAAATAGGCAATTCATTAATTTTGCCGCCTCTGATTTTAAATTCACGTATGATATTTCCATGTTTTAAAATACTCCTTAAAACAAACAAAAAACAAATACATGCAAATACTAACATTTATTTTGCTAAAATAGCGGACGTACCTGGAAAATACGAACTGGTTTCATTTATTTGTCTTGAGAATTATCACTATACATCATATCATAGAATCCAAGGAAAACATTGCTCCTGGGTACATTACGACTCAATGGCAACAAAAGAGGATGGAAGTGTTTTCGGACAGGTAAAATATAACAAACTTAATTATAATAGCCAATTAAACATAATTTAAAAAATAAAGTTTTAAAATAGGTTATGCCAAAACCAGAGTTACAACTTCAATTAACTACAAGGCGAATCAAAAATTGCAGACATTTTTTTCGTACAATCAATACTTGCTTTTATAAACCAATGTAAAAACAGATAGCTGTGTGCACTACCAGACTACACAAAAAATGCTTAACAACCAGTCACTTAACATTAATTAAGGTGGGCAAATATATAATAATTAAAATATAACAACATTTGTGTAAAAATTATTGCCTTCCGTAATAAATTGTAGGTATTAGAATGGTTCATTTGTAATTGCAGTCTACATTTACTCTGAAATCGCAATATACATAAGAATGTAGAACTATGATCCAAAAAGAGATAGCATAAATTTTCATATACTATACTTTGATATATAAATAACGTCGTCATATTTTACCATTTTTTGGCTATAGCATCAACATTTAAATTCAAATGAAATTTATTTTCAACGCCAGTGACCTTAGATGAAACAATAAATACGTCATTCCATAAGCTCCCGTGGTTATTGCTGTAGTATCAGATATCATGGCGGAGACCGAATTTAGCAATGAAAATTGTAGAAGTCAAATATTTTCAAATTTAATGGAATTTAATTTCAAGTGAAATTTATTTTCTTATAACACCAGTGACCCCAAGTGAGGTAATATCTGCGTCACTCTGTAATGATCTGTTCTTAATGCTGCGGTGGCAGATGTGATGGCGTGGATCGCTTTAAGAAATAAAAATTATAAACGTGAAAGGGTTTCGAATTTCATGGAATTTAATTTCAAGTGAAATTGATTTTGTTATAACACCAGTGACCTCAGATCAGGTAATATCTGCGACACTCTCTAATAATATGTTGTTCATTCTGCGGTGGCAGAAGTGTTGGCGCAGATCGATTTTAGAAATAAAAGTTATAAACGTGAATAGGATTCGAATTTCATGGAATTTAATTTCAAGTGAAATTTATTTTCTTATAACACTAGGGACCTCAGGTCAGATAATATCTGCAACACTCTCTAATAATATGTTGTTCATTCTGCGGTGGCAGAAGTGTTGGCGCAGATCGATTTTAGAAATAAAAGTTATAAACGTGAATAGGATTCGAATTTCATGGAATTTAATTTCAAGTGAAATTCATTTTCTTATAACACCAGTGACCTCAGGTCAGGTAATATCTGCGACACTCTCTAATGATATGTTGTTCATTCTGCGGTGGCAGAAGTGATGGCGCAGATCGATTTTAGAAATAAAAATTATAAACGTTTATCGGATTCGAATTTCATGGAATTTAATTTCAAGTGAAATTTATTTTCTTATAACACCAGGGACCTCAGGTCAGATAATATCTGCGAAACTCTCTAATAATCTGTTGTTATTGCTGCGGTGACAGATGTGATGGCGCAGATCGATTTAAGAAATAAAAATTATAAACGTGAATAATATTCGAATTTCATGGAATTTAATTTCAAGTGAAATTTATTTTCTTATAACACCACTGACCTCAGGTCAGATAATATCTGCGACACTCTCTAATAATCAGTTGTTAATGCTGCGGTGGCAGATGTGATGGCGCAGATCGATTTTAGAAATAAAAATTATAAACGAGAATCGGATTCGAATTTCATGGAATTTGATTTCAAGTGAAATTCATTTTCTTATAACACCAGTGACCTCAGGTCAGGTAATATCTGCGACACTCTCTAATAATCTGTTGTTAATGCTGCGGTGGCAGATGTGATGGCGCAGATTGATTTAAGAAACAAAAATTATAAACGTGAAATGATTTCGAATTTCATTGAATTAAATTTCAAGTGAAATTTATTTTCTTATAACACCACTGACCTCAGGTCAGGTAATATCTGCGACACTCTCCAATGATCTGTTGTTAATGATGCGGTGGCTTAAGTGATGGAGCAGATCGATTTTAGAAATAAAAGTTATAAACGTAAAATGATTTCGAATTTCATGGAATTTAATTTCAAGTGAAATTTATTTTCTTATAACACCAGTGACCTCAGATCAGGTAAACTCTGCGACACTCTCTAATGATCTGTTGTTAATGCTGCGGTGGCATAAGTGATGGAGCAGATCGATTTTAGAAATAAAAATTATAAACGTCAATCGGATTTAAACTTCATGGAATTTAATTTCAAGTGAAATTTATTTTCTTATAACACCAGGGACCTCAGATCAGGTAATATCTGCGACACTCTCTATTGATCTGTTGTTAATGCTGCGGTGGCAGATGTGATGGCGCAGATCGATTTTAGAAATAAAAGTTATAAACGTAAAATGATTTCGAATTTCATGGAATTTAATTTCAAGTGAAATTGATTTTGTTATAACACCAGTGACCTCAGATCAGGTAATATCTGCGTCACTCTCTAATGATCTGTTGTTATTGCTGCGGTGGCATAAGTGATGGAGCAGATCGATTTTAGAAATAAAAGTTATAAACGTAAAATGATTTCGAATTTCATGGAATTTAATTTCACGTGAAATTTATTTTCTTATAACACCAGTGGCCTCAGATCAGGTAAACTCTGCGACACTCTCTAATGATCTGTTGTTAATGCTGCGGTGGCATAAGTGATGGAGCAGATCGATTTTAGAAATAAAAATTATAAACGTCAATCGGATTTAAACTTCATGGAATTTAATTTCAAGTGAAATTTATTTTCTTATAACACCAGTGACCCCAGGTGAGGTAATATCTGCGTCACTCTGTAATGATCTGTTCTTAATGCTGCGGTGGCAGATGTGATGGCGTGGATCGCTTTAAGAAATAAAAATTATAAACGTGAAAGGGTTTCGAATTTCATGGAATTTAATTTCAAGTGAAATTGATTTTGTTATAACACCAGTGACCTCAGATCAGGTAATATCTGCGACACTCTCTAATAATATGTTGTTCATTCTGCGGTGGCAGAAGTGTTGGCGCAGATCGATTTTAGAAATAAATGTTATAAACGTGAATAGGATTCGAATTTCATGGAATTTAATTTCAAGTGAAATTTATTTTCTTATAACACTAGGGACCTCAGGTCAGATAATATCTGCAACACTCTCTAATGATCTGTTGTTAATGCTGCGGTGGCATAAGTGATGGAGCAGATCGATTTTAAAAATAAAAATTATAAACGTCAATCGGATTTAAACTTCATGGAATTTAATTTCAAGTGAAATTTATTTTCTTATAACACCAGTGACCTCAGGTCAGATAATATCTGCGACACTCTCTAATGATCTGTTGTTAATGCTGCGGTGGCAGATGTGATGGCGCATATCGATTTTAGAAATAAAAGTTATAAACGTAAAATGATTTCGAATTTCATGGAATTTAATTTCAAGTGAAATTTATTTTCTTATAACACCAGTGACCTCTGGTCAGGTAATATCTGCATCACTCTCTAATGATCTGTTGTTATTGCTGCGGTGGCAGATGTGATGGCGCAGATCGATTTAAGAAACAAAAATTATAAACGAGAATCGGATTAGAATTTCATGGAATTTGATTTCAAGTGAAATTCATTTTCTTATAACACCAGTGACCCCAGGTGAGGTAATATCTGCGTCACTCTCTAATAATATGTTGTTCATTCTGCGGTGGCAGAAGTGTTGGCGCAGATCGATTTTAGAAATAAAAGTTATAAACGTGAATAGGATTCGAATTTCATGGAATTTAATTTCAAGTGAAATTCATTTTCTTATAACACCAGTGACCTCAGGTCAGGTAATATCTGCGACACTCTCTAATGATATGTTGTTCATTCTGCGGTGGCAGAAGTGATGGCGCAGATCGATTTTAGAAATAAAAATTATAAACGTTTATCGGATTCGAATTTCATGGAATTTAATTTCAAGTGAAATTTATTTTCTTATAACACCAGGGACCTCAGATCAGGTAATATCTGCGACACTCTCTAATGATCTGTTGTTAATGCTGCGGTGGCAGATGTGATGGCGCAGATCGATTTTAGAAATAAAAGTTATAAACGTAAAATGATTTCGAATTTCATGGAATTTAATTTCAAGTGAAATTTTTTTTCTTATAACACCAGTGACCTCAGGTCAGATAATATCTGCGACACTCTCTAATAATCTGTTGATAATGCTGCGGTGGCAGAAGTGATGGCGCAGATCGATTTTAGAAATAAAAATTATAAACGTCAATCGGATTCAAATTTCATGGAATTTAATTTCAAGTGAAATTTATTTTCTTATAACACCAGTGACCTCAGGTCAGGTAATATCTGCGTCACTCTCTAATGATCTGTTGTTATTGCTGCGGTGGCAGATGTAATGGCGCAGATCGATTTTAGAAATAGAAGTTATAAACGTAAAATGATTTCGAATTTCATTAAATTTAATTTCAAGTGAAATTGATTTTGTTATAACACCAGTGACCTCAGATAAGGTAATATCTGCGACACTCTCTAATAATATGTTGTTTATTCTGCGGTGGCAGAAGTGTTGGCGCAGATCGATTTTAGAAATAAAAGTTATAAACGTGAATAGGATTCGAATTTCATGGAATTTAATTTCAAGTGAAATTTATTTTCTTATAACACTAGGGACCTCAGATCAGGTAAACTCTGCGACACTCTCTAATGATCTGTTGTTAATGCTGCGGTGGCATAAGTGATGGAGCAGATCGATTTTAGAAATAAAAATTATAAACGTCAATCGGATTTAAACTTCATGGAATTTAATTTCAAGTGAAATTGATTTTGTTATAACACCAGTGACCTCAGATCAGGAAATATCTGCGACACTCTCTAATGATCTGTTGTTAATGCTGCGGTGGCAGAAGTGATGGCGCAGATCGATTTTAGAAATAAAAATTATAAACGTCAATCGGATTCAAATTTCATGGAATTTAATTTCAAGTGAAATTTATTTTCTTATAACACCAGTGGCCTCTGGTCAGGTAATATCTGCGTAACTCTCTAATGATCTGTTGTTATTGCTGCGGTGGCAGATGTAATGGCGCAGATCGATTTTAGAAATAGAAGTTATAAACGTAAAATGATTTCGAATTTCATTAAATTTAATTTCAAGTGAAATTGATTTTGTTATAACACCAGTGACCTCAGATAAGGTAATATCTGCGACACTCTCTAATAATATGTTGTTCATTCTGCGGTGGCAGAAGTGTTGGCGCAGATCGATTTTAGAAATAAAAGTTATAAACGTGAATAGGATTCGAATTTCATGGAATTTAATTTCAAGTGAAATTGATTTTGTTATAACACCAGTGACCTCAGATCAGGAAATATCTGCGACACTCTCTAATGATCTGTTGTTAATGCTGCGGTGGCATAAGTGATAGAGCAGATCGATTTTAGAAATAAAAATTATAAACGTCAATCGGATTTAAACTTCATGGAATTTAATTTCAAGTGAAATTTATTTTCTTATAACACCAGTGACCTCAGATCAGGTAATATCTGCGACACTCTCTAATGATCTGTTGTTAATGCTGCGGTGGCAGATGTGATGGCGCAGATCGATTTTAGAAATAAGAGTTATAAACGTAAAATGATTTCGAATTTCATGGAATTTAATTTCAAGTGAAATTTATTTTCTTATAACACCAGTGACCTCAGGTCAGATAATATCTGCGACACTCTCTAATAATCTGTTGATAATGCTGCGGTGGCAGAAGTGATGGCGCAGATCGATTTTAAAAATAAAAATTATAAACGTCAATCGGATTTAAACTTCATGGAATTTAATTTCAAGTGAAATTTATTTTCTTATAACACCAGTGACCTCAGGTCAGATAATATCTGCGACACTCTCTAATGATCTGTTGTTAATGCTGCGGTGGCAGATGTGATGGCGCATATCGATTTTAGAAATAAAAGTTATAAACGTAAAATGATTTCGAATTTCATGGAATTTAATTTCAAGTGAAATTTATTTTCTTATAACACCAGTGACCTCTGGTCAGGTAATATCTGCATCACTCTCTAATGATCTGTTGTTATTGCTGCGGTGGCAGATGTGATGGCGCAGATCGATTTAAGAAACAAAAATTATAAACGAGAATCGGATTAGAATTTCATGGAATTTGATTTCAAGTGAAATTCATTTTCTTATAACACCAGTGACCTCAGGTCAGGTAATATCTGCGACACTCTCTAATGATATGTTGTTCATTCTGCGGTGGCAGAAGTGATGGCGCAGATCGATTTTAGAAATAAAAATTATAAACGTTTATCGGATTCGAATTTCATGGAATTTAATTTCAAGTGAAATTTATTTTCTTATAACACCAGGGACCTCAGATCAGGTAATATCTGCGACACTCTCTAATGATCTGTTGTTAATGCTGCGGTGGCAGATGTGATGGCGCAGATCGATTTTAGAAATAAAAGTTATAAACGTAAAATGATTTCGAATTTCATGGAATTTAATTTCAAGTGAAATATATTTTCTTATAACACAAGTGACCTCAGGTCAGATAATATCTGCGACACTCTCTAATAATCTGTTGATAATGCTGCGGTGGCAGAAGTGATGGCGCAGATCGATTTTAGAAATAAAAATTATAAACGTCAATCGGATTCAAATTTCATGGAATTTAATTTCAAGTGAAATTTATTTTCTTATAACACCAGTGACCTCAGGTCAGGTAATATCTGCGTCACTCTCTAATGATCTGTTGTTATTGCTGCGGTGGCAGATGTAATGGCGCAGATCGATTTTAGAAATAGAAGTTATAAACGTAAAATGATTTCGAATTTCATTAAATTTAATTTCAAGTGAAATTGATTTTTGTTATAACACCAGTGACCTCAGATAAGGTAATATCTGCGACACTCTCTAATAATATGTTGTTTATTCTGCGGTGGCAGAAGTGTTGGCGCAGATCGATTTTAGAAATAAAAGTTATAAACGTGAATAGGATTCGAATTTCATGGAATTTAATTTCAAGTGAAATTTATTTTCTTATAACACTAGGGACCTCAGATCAGGTAAACTCTGCGACACTCTCCTAATGATCTGTTGTTAATGCTGCGGTGGCATAAGTGATGGAGCAGATCGATTTTAGAAATAAAAATTATAAACGTCAATCGGATTTAAACTTCATGGAATTTAATTTCAAGTGAAATTGATTTTGTTATAACACCAGTGACCTCAGATCAGGAAATATCTGCGACACTCTCTAATGATCTGTTGTTAATGCTGCGGTGGCAGAAGTGATGGCGCAGATCGATTTTAGAAATAAAAATTATAAACGTCAATCGGATTCAAATTTCATGGAATTTAATTTCAAGTGAAATTTATTTTCTTATAACACCAGTGGCC
>JAECZT010000021.1:0-18000 GCA_020055645.1 Tomocerus qinae | reverse complement strand
AGTAACTTGAAATGCCAAAATATTGCATATTTACCACGTTTTTCGCGTTATCACGTTTCCAAGAAAATCCGTTAAAATTTACCATTGACGAAGATGTATGTAAATATTATTTTACTCATAAAAGAATGATTCCACATTGGAAAATAACTATTGATTAACATTAATTTACTGGGCTAAATTTTGAAAGAACGTTTTATTTAAGGATTTTCCCTGAATAATAATTTAAAAAGTCATTTTTGATGGTGTCCCTGCAGATATTTTAAAAAGTCCCTAAAGAATATTTAAAATGACCATGCAATCATTTAAACGGTACATTGTGGTAGATGTACATAGAAAAGAAACTTTAAGACTTCGATTGTTATCACAGTAGCAAAGCAAACGATAAATAATAATGTAGTTCGTTTAGGTAGGTAAATATGTTAACCTTCAATCCTGTGGGCTGATAAAAAAGTAATTAATAGTCAAAAAATAATGATGAACTAAAATTTAATTTATACATGGGAAACCATAGGGAACAGATACTCGACATTAATTAACTTTTGTAAGTTGTAAAGAATGTTTCGTGTGTAAAAACTACCCGGAAGTGATTCGTCGTGCCAAGAAGCAATTTTTGACCATATTACCCCCACATCACGCTATTATTAAAATTGTAGTTAAAAAGTTTATGCCCTAACTCTTGAGATTTTTTTCCACTGTAAAATGGTGGTTTCGATTGGTCCAGTACTCCTTCGATTAACAATTTCATTAAGATTAAAATTGTGCTCATCACTCCACACTATGACTTCCAATAATTCGGATTTTCAGTAAGACGTGATAAGATTTCGTCACAGAATTCACTCGGTTGATTTGATGAGGTTTCATTTGGCTGGGACTTTGGTAGGCCAGTAATAACGACAAAGACTTTTCTTTAATGCTTTGTGACCATTCAAATTCAGGAACACAACGTATTCATGAATTTATTGAAATGTCTCCGATGGACTGTCTTGGCTTACAGAATACCGAATTTTCAATTCTTACTTTTTTTTCTTTTGTGAGGACGATAATTGGGGGGCCAGCTGGCGTTCGGTCATCTACTGCATTTCCAGTTTCTTCAAATTTTTAATTACAATTTTAATAACAGCGTGATGTGGGGGTAATATGGTCGCAAATTGCTTCTTGACACGACGAATCAGTTCCCGGTAGTTTTTACACATGAAATATTCTTTACAACTTACAAAAGTTAGTAAATGTCGGGAATGTTTTTCCTATATGGTTTCCCATGTATAAATTAAATTTTAGTTCATCATTATTTTTTGACTATTAATTACTTTCAAATAATTACTTGTCATATGCCAATCTTTAAGTTAGTTCAGCTCTTTCCAATGGTAGTACTCCCATTTCTCTATCTGGTCTAGTTTTGAGTTATTAGCCGACAAACGTGTATTGGAACTTAGTACTATCCCTGTACATATACCACGATTTCCCCTATAAATAATTGTAGGGACATTTTAAATATCTTTAGGGACCAAGGTATCGAGTGTGCTGTAAAGGCCGCACGCCTTAAATTGCCGTTAATGCCGCACAAATGTAGAGTACGGCATGCCGTAAATCACGTTAAACTAAACTTTTCCAAATATAGGAATTATTCCCTATCAAAAATGATGTATTTGCTTAATTTTTTATCATCAAATCAATTTACGGCGTGCCTACTTTATTCTCCATTAGGGACTTTTGAAATTATCCAAAGGAACACCATTAAAAATGAGGTTAACGAATACGAAAACTATACTGTTGAAGAATTGAAATCGATGCTTCCTAACATAATTGAAGATCCTTATCAAACATGTCATACAATAGGATGGGAAGAAATACACCTAAACAATATTGCAACATTGCTTCCTGAAACATGGCTTGATGATACCATGTTGGATTCATGCCTGCTGTTATTCCATCAGGACTCAAAGCAGCAATCTGTGCAGGTTGGATCATCAAAACTATGTCAATTAACGAATCAAAATGTTTGGTTATCCAAAGAGATTATGGTAAAGCATTTGACTACAGATGCAAAACAAATAATTGTGCCGGTGTTACTTTACAACCACTGGGTACTCATACTACTTGACGTAAAAGACAAAACCTTAACTATATTTAATTCATTAAAACATTCATCGTATGAAAAATATTATTCCAAAGTGAAAGAATTGTTAACAAAAGTTTTGAAACAAAAATACGACATTTCAAAATGGGAGTTGATAAAGGCAAAAAACCCTTTACTGCAAGAATCGAACCACGAATGTGGATTGCATGCGCTCGCAAACGGACAAAGCATAATAAGCCTTCAAGGAAAAACTAATTTTCAATTAGATAAAAACAACCTCCCCGCAATTAAAGGGCAAAGCTAATAAGGTATGTTCTCGGGAAATTTAAAAATGATCATATGAATTCTTTAATAGACTCAAACGATAGAGACATGTTTCAAAATGTTAAACTGGAAAATGAAAAGTGTAATAAAGTTTTCGAGGAACACCAATTGCAGTCGAGTTTGTGGTGTAAAATACATGGGGAGATACAAAAAAGGTTGGGGAGACATGACGAAAATGTAATAGATTTAGAATAAAAGTATCTAAGTCTTATTACTTTTTAAAAATAATTTAAAAATAAAAATAACATTTACCAACACAACAAAATCAAACTTTCCATAATCAGTGTTTTACACTAAATTTAAACCATGATGTGGACATTACGTGATTATTTGTGACTCCGTGTACAAATGGTTGGTATTTTTATTATATTATTATTTTAAGAAATAAAAGCAACAATAAAAGTATACTACCTATTACTATACAGGAATAATAATCTCGTTTGATATTCTACTATCAAGTTTTATTATTTACCATACTGTTTGAGCTTGAAATTTCTTGGATAAATTTCATACCTCTAAAATCGAAGCATTCTAAAACAGATATTATACTATTTATTTGCATTTCTTCAAAGTTTTCGTGCAAATATCCAGTTCTGAAAAAAATATTATTGTCTTGTCCAATAATAGTACATAGATACCATCGCTCGTGTGAGGGCCTGGAGACATGCGAGTAAAACTAACGATAGAAAGGATAAAAAAGTTACTGGCCACAAGCAAAATGGTTGAGGCGTGCTTCCCATGAACCCGAGAATATCATTCCATTATATGTTAAGACTGCCTCGGTAGTCGTTGAAGCAGAGAATGTGATAGTGGCCACCGAATTTGGAAAAAAATACATATGTAAAATATATTCGAATTTCATAGGTTTTAATTTCAAGTGAAATTTTCTTATAACACCAGTGACCTCAGGTCAGGTAATATCTGCGACACTCTCTGATGATATGTTTTTAATGCTGCGGTGGCAGAAGTGATAGCGCAGATCGATTTTAGAAATAAAAATTATAAACGTGAATCGGATTCGAATTTCATGGAATTTAATTTCAAGTGAAATTGATTTTGTTATAACACCAGTGACCTCAGGTCAGGTAATATCTCCGACACTCTCTAATAATCTGTTGATAATGCTGCGGTGGCAGAAGTGATAGCGCAGATCGATTTTAGAAATAAAAATTATAAACGTGAATTGGATTCGAATTTCATGGAATTTAATTTCAAGTGAAATTGATTTTCTTATAACACCAGTGACCTCAGATCAGGTAATATCTGCGACACTCTCTAATGATCTGTTGTTCATGCTGCGGTGGCAGAAGTGATGGCGCAGATCGATTTTAGAAATAAAAATTATAAACGTGAATCGGATTCAAATTTCATGGAATTTAATTTGAAGTGAAATTCATTTTGTTGTAACACCACTGACCTCAGGTTAGATAATATCTGCGACACTCTCTAATAATCTGTTGTTAATGCTGCGGTGGCAGATGTGATGGCGCAGATCGATTTTAGAAATAAAAATTATAAACGTGAATCGGATTCAAATTTCATGGAATTTAATTTCAAGAGAAATTTATTTTCTTATAACACCACAGACCTCAGATCAGGTAATATCTGCGACACTCTCTAATGATCTGTTGTTAATGCTGCGGTGGCAGAAGTGATAGCGCAGATCGATTTAAGAAATAAAAATTATAAACGTGAATAGGATTCGAATTTCATGGAATTTAATTTCAAGTGAAATTTATTTTCTTATAACACCAGGGACCTCAGGTCAGGTAATATCTGCGACACTCTCTGATGATATGTTTTTAATGCTGCGGTGGCAGAAGTGATAGCGCAGATCGATTTTAGAAATAAAAATTATAAAAGTGAATCGGATTCGAATTTCATGGAATTTAATTTCAAGTGAAATTGATTTTGTTATAACACCAGTGACCTCAGGTCAGGTAATATCTCCGACACTCTCTAATAATCTGTTGATAATGCTGCGGTGGCAGAAGTGATAGCGCAGATCGATTTTTGAAATAAAAATTATAAACGTGAATTGGATTCGAATTTCATGGAATTTAATTTCAAGTGAAATTGATTTTCTTATAACACCAGTGACCTCAGATCAGGTAATATCTGCGACACTCTCTAATGATCTGTTGTTAATGCTGCGGTGGCAGAAGTGATGGCGCAGATCGATTTTAGAAATAAAAATTATAAACGTGAATCGGATTCAAATTTCATGGAATTTAATTTGAAGTGAAATTCATTTTGTTGTAACACCACTGACCTCAGGTCAGATAATATCTGCGACACTCTCTAATAATCTGTTGTTAATGCTGCGGTGGCAGATGTGATGGCGCAGATCGATTTTAGAAATAAAAATTATAAACGTGAATCGGATTCAAATTTCATGGAATTTAATTTCAAGAGAAATTTATTTTCTTATAACACCAGTGACCTCAGATCAGGTAATATCTGCGACACTCTCTAATGATCTGTTGTTAATGCTGCGGTGGCAGAAGTGATAGCGCAGATCGATTTAAGAAATAAAAATTATAAACGTGAATAGGATTCGAATTTCATGGAATTTAATTTGAAGTGAAATTCATTTTGTTGTAACACCACTGACCTCAGGTTAGATAATATCTGCGACACTCTCTAATAATCTGTTGTTAATGCTGCGGTGGCAGATGTGATGGCGCAGATCGATTTTAGAAATAAAAATTATAAACGTGAATCGGATTCAAATTTCATGGAATTTAATTTCAAGAGAAATTTATTTTCTTATAACACCACAGACCTCAGATCAGGTAATATCTGCGACACTCTCTAATGATCTGTTGTTAATGCTGCGGTGGCAGAAGTGATAGCGCAGATCGATTTAAGAAATAAAAATTATAAACGTGAATAGGATTCGAATTTCATGGAATTTAATTTCAAGTGAAATTTATTTTCTTATAACACCAGGGACCTCAGGTCAGGTAATATCTGCGACACTCTCTGATGATATGTTTTTAATGCTGCGGTGGCAGAAGTGATAGCGCAGATCGATTTTAGAAATAAAAATTATAAACGTGAATCGGATTCGAATTTCATGGAATTTAATTTCAAGTGAAATTGATTTTGTTATAACACCAGTGACCTCAGGTCAGGTAATATCTCCGACACTCTCTAATAATCTGTTGATAATGCTGCGGTGGCAGAAGTGATAGCGCAGATCGATTTTTGAAATAAAAATTATAAACGTGAATTGGATTCGAATTTCATGGAATTTAATTTCAAGTGAAATTGATTTTCTTATAACACCAGTGACCTCAGATCAGGTAATATCTGCGACACTCTCTAATGATCTGTTGTTAATGCTGCGGTGGCAGAAGTGATGGCGCAGATCGATTTTAGAAATAAAAATTATAAACGTGAATCGGATTCAAATTTCATGGAATTTAATTTGAAGTGAAATTCATTTTGTTGTAACACCACTGACCTCAGGTCAGATAATATCTGCGACACTCTCTAATAATCTGTTGTTAATGCTGCGGTGGCAGATGTGATGGCGCAGATCGATTTTAGAAATAAAAATTATAAACGTGAATCGGATTCAAATTTCATGGAATTTAATTTCAAGAGAAATTTATTTTCTTATAACACCAGTGACCTCAGATCAGGTAATATCTGCGACACTCTCTAATGATCTGTTGTTAATGCTGCGGTGGCAGAAGTGATAGCGCAGATCGATTTAAGAAATAAAAATTATAAACGTGAATAGGATTCGAATTTCATGGAATTTAATTTCAAGTGAAATTTATTTTCTTATAACACCAGGGACCTCAGGTCAGATGATATCTGCGACACTCTCTAATAATCTGTTGTTAATGCTGCGGTGGCAGATGTGATGGCGCAGATCGATTTTAGAAATAAAAGTTATAAACGTAAAATGATTTCGAATTTCATGGAATTTAATTTCAAGTGAAATTTATTTTCTTAT
Organism: Tomocerus qinae; assembly: GCA_020055645.1. Classification (NCBI taxonomy): domain Eukaryota; kingdom Metazoa; phylum Arthropoda; class Collembola; order Entomobryomorpha; family Tomoceridae; genus Tomocerus; species Tomocerus qinae. The sequence continues at coordinate 11,629 of JAECZT010000021.1, read as the reverse complement.
AGCACCAGTCACCTCGGGTCAGGTAATATCTGCGTCACTCTCTAATGATCTATTGTTATTGCTGCGTTGGCAGATGTGATGGCGCAGATCGATTTAAGAAACAAAAATTATAAACGAGAATCGGATTTGAATTTCATGGAATTTAATTTCATGTGAAATTTATTTTCTTATAACACCAGGGACCTCAGGTCAGGTAATATCTGCGACACTCTCTAATGATCTGCTGTTATTGCTGCGGTGGCAGACGTGATGGCGCAGATCGATTTAAGAAATAAAAATTATAAACGTGAAATGATTTCCAATTTCATGGAATTCAATTTCAAGTGAAATTCATTTTCTTATAACACTAGTGACCTCAGGTCAGGTAATATCTGCGACACTCTCTAATGATCTGTTGTTCATGCTGCGGTGGCAGATGTGATGGCGCAGATCGATTTTAGAAATGAAAATTATAAACGTGAATAGGATTCGAATTTCATGGAATTTAATTTCAAGTGAAATTTATTTTCTTATAACTCCAGGGACCTCAGGTCAGATAATATCTCCGACACTCTCTAATAATCTGTTGTTAATGCTGCGGTGGCAGATGTGATGGCGCAGATCGATTTTAGAAATAAAAGTTATAAACGCAAAATGATTTCGAATTTCATGGAATTTAATTTCAAGTGAAATTCATTTTCTTATAACATCAGTGACATCAGGTCAGATAATATCTGCGACATTCTCTAATGATCTGTTGTTAATGCTGCGGTGGCAGAAGTGATGGCGCAGATCGATTTTAGAAATAAAAATTATAAACGTGAATAGGATTCGAATTTCATGGAATTTAATTTCAAGTGAAATTGATTTTCTTATAACACCAGGGACCTCAGGTCAGGTAATATCTGCGACACTCTCCAATGATCTGCTGTTATTGCTGCGGTGGCAGACGTGATGGCGCAGATCGATTTAAGAAATAAAAATTATAAACGTGAAATGATTTCCAATTTCATGGAATTCAATTTCAAGTGAAATTCATTTTCTTATAACACCAGTGACCTCAGGTCAGGTAATATCTGCGACACTCTCTAATGATCTGTTGTTCATGCTGCGGTGGCAGATGTGATGGCGCAGATCGATTTTAGAAATGAAAATTATAAACGTGAATAGGATTCGAATTTCATGGAATTTAATTTCAAGTGAAATTGATTTTCTTATAACACCAGTGACCTCAGGTCAGGTAATAACTGCGACACTCTCTACTAATCTGTTGTTAATCCTGCGGTGGCAGAAGTGATAGGGCAGATCGATTTTAGAAATAAAAGTTATAAACGCAAAATGATTTCGAATTTCATGGAATTTAATTTCAAGTGAAATTCATTTTCTTATAACATCAGTGACATCAGGTCAGATAATATCTGCGACATTCTCTAATGATCTGTTGTTAATGCTGCGGTGGCAGAAGTGATGGCGCAGATCGATTTTAGAAATAAAAATTATAAACGTGAATAGGATTCGAATTTCATGGAATTTAATTTCAAGTGAAATTGATTTTCTTATAACACCAGGGACCTCAGGTCAGGTAATATCTGCGACACTCTCTAATGATCTGCTGTTATTGCTGCGGTGGCAGACGTGATGGCGCAGATCGATTTAAGAAATAAAAATTATAAACGTGAAATGATTTCCAATTTCATGGAATTCAATTTCAAGTGAAATTCATTTTCTTATAACACCAGTGACCTCAGGTCAGGTAATATCTGCGACACTCTCTAATGATCTGTTGTTCATGCTGCGGTGGCAGATGTGATGGCGCAGATCGATTTTAGAAATGAAAATTATAAACGTGAATAGGATTCGAATTTCATGGAATTTAATTTCAAGTGAAATTGATTTTCTTATAACACCAGTGACCTCAGGTCAGGTAATAACTGCGACACTCTCTACTAATCTGTTGTTAATCCTGCGGTGGCAGATGTGATGGCGCAGATCGATTTTAGAAATGAAAATTATAAACGTGAATAGGATTCGAATTTCATGGAATTTAATTTCAAGTGAAATTTATTTTCTTATAACTCCAGGGACCTCAGGTCAGATAATATCTCCGACACTCTCTAATAATCTGTTGTTAATGCTGCGGTGGCAGATGTGATGGCGCAGATCGATTTTAGAAATAAAAGTTATAAACGCAAAATGATTTCGAATTTCATGGAATTTAATTTCAAGTGAAATTCATTTTCTTATAACATCAGTGACATCAGGTCAGATAATATCTGCGACATTCTCTAATGATCTGTTGTTAATGCTGCGGTGGCAGAAGTGATGGCGCAGATCGATTTTAGAAATAAAAATTATAAACGTGAATAGGATTCGAATTTCATGGAATTTAATTTCAAGTGAAATTGATTTTCTTATAACACCAGGGACCTCAGGTCAGGTAATATCTGCGACACTCTCTAATGATCTGCTGTTATTGCTGCGGTGGCAGACGTGATGGCGCAGATCGATTTAAGAAATAAAAATTATAAACGTGAAATGATTTCCAATTTCATGGAATTCAATTTCAAGTGAAATTCATTTTCTTATAACACCAGTGACCTCAGGTCAGGTAATATCTGCGACACTCTCTAATGATCTGTTGTTCATGCTGCGGTGGCAGATGTGATGGCGCAGATCGATTTTAGAAATGAAAATTATAAACGTGAATAGGATTCGAATTTCATGGAATTTAATTTCAAGTGAAATTGATTTTCTTATAACACCAGTGACCTCAGGTCAGGTAATAACTGCGACACTCTCTACTAATCTGTTGTTAATCCTGCGGTGGCAGAAGTGATAGGGCAGATCGATTTAAGAAATAAAAATTATAAACGTGAAATGATTTCCAATTTCATGGAATTCAATTTCAAGTGAAATTCATTTTCTTATGACACTAGTGACCTCAGGTCAGATAATATCTGCGACACTCTCTAATGATCTGTTGTTAATGCTGCGGTGGCAGAAGTGATGGCGCAGATCGATTTTAGAAATAAAAATTATAAACGTGAATAGGATTCGAATTTCATGGAATTTAATTTCAAGTGAAATTGATTTTCTTATAACACCAGTGACCTCAGGTCAGGTAATAACTGCGACACTCTCTACTAATCTGTTGTTAATCCTGCGGTGGCAGAAGTGATAGGGCAGATCGATTTAAGAAATAAAAATTATAAACGTGAAATGATTTCCAATTTCATGGAATTCAATTTCAAGTGAAATTCATTTTCTTATAACACTAGTGACCTCAGGTCAGATAATATCTGCGACACTCTCTAATGATCTGTTGTTAATGCTGCGGTGGCAGAAGTGATGGCGCAGATCGATTTTAGAAATAAAAATTATAAAGGTGAATAGGATTCGAATTTCATGGAATTTAATTTCAAGTGAAATTGATTTGCTTAAAACACCAGCGACCTCAGGTCAGAGAATATCTGCAACACTCTCTAATGATATGTTGTTCATTCTGCGGTTGCAGTAGTGATGGCGCAGATCGATTTTAGAAATAAAAATTATAAACGTTTATCGGATTCGAATTTCATGGCATTTAATTTCAAGTGAAATTGATTTTGTTATAACACCAGTGACCTCAGATCAGGTAATATCTGCGACACTCTCTAATGATCTGTTGTTAATGCTGCGGTGGCAGAAGTGATAGCGCAGATCGATTTAAGAAATAAAAATTATAAACGTGAATAGGATTCGAATTTCATGGAATTTAATTTCAAGTGAAATTTATTTTCTTATAACACCAGGGACCTCAGGTCAGATAATATCTGCGACACTCTCTAATAATCTGTTGTTAATGCTGCGGTGGCAGATGTGATGGCGCAGATCGATTTTAGAAATAAAAGTTATAAACGTAAAATGATTTCGAATTTCATGGAATTTAATTTCAAGTGAAATTTATTTTCTTATAACACCAGTCACCTCGGGTCAGGTAATATCTGCGTCACTCTCTGATGATCTGTTGTTATTGCTGCGGTGGCAGATGTGATGGCGCAGATCGATTTAAGAAACAAAAATTATAAACGAGAATCGGATTCGAATTTCATGGAATTTAATTTCATGTGAAATTTATTTTCTTATAACACCAGGGACCTCAGGTCAGGTAATATCTGCGACACTCTCTAATGATCTGCTGTTATTGCTGCGGTGGCAGACGTGATGGCGCAGATCGATTTAAGAAACAAAAATTATAAACGTGAATAGGATTCGAATTTCATGGAATTTAATTTCAAGTGAAATTGATTTTCTTATAACACCAGTGACCTCAGGTCAGGTAATAACTGCGACACTCTCTACTAATCTGTTGTTAATCCTGCGGTGGCAGAAGTGATAGGGCAGATCGATTTAAGAAATAAAAATTATAAACGTGAAATGATTTCCAATTTCATGGAATTCAATTTCAAGTGAAATTCATTTTCTTATAACACTAGTGACCTCAGGTCAGATAATATCTGCGACACTCTCTAATGATCTGTTGTTAATGCTGCGGTGGCAGAAGTGATGGCGCAGATCGATTTTAGAAATAAAAATTATAAACGTGAATAGGATTCGAATTTCATGGAATTTAATTTCAAGTGAAATTGATTTTCTTATAACACCAGTGACCTCAGGTCAGGTAATAACTGCGACACTCTCTACTAATCTGTTGTTAATCCTGCGGTGGCAGAAGTGATAGGGCAGATCGATTTAAGAAATAAAAATTATAAACGTGAAATGATTTCCAATTTCATGGAATTCAATTTCAAGTGAAATTCATTTTCTTATAACACTAGTGACCTCAGGTCAGATAATATCTGCGACACTCTCTAATGATCTGTTGTTAATGCTGCGGTGGCAGAAGTGATGGCGCAGATCGATTTTAGAAATAAAAATTATAAAGGTGAATAGGATTCGAATTTCATGGAATTTAATTTCAAGTGAAATTGATTTGCTTAAAACACCAGCGACCTCAGGTCAGAGAATATCTGCAACACTCTCTAATGATATGTTGTTCATTCTGCGGTTGCAGTAGTGATGGCGCAGATCGATTTTAGAAATAAAAATTATAAACGTTTATCGGATTCGAATTTCATGGCATTTAATTTCAAGTGAAATTGATTTTGTTATAACACCAGTGACCTCAGATCAGGTAATATCTGCGACACTCTCTAATGATCTGTTGTTAATGCTGCGGTGGCAGAAGTGATAGCGCAGATCGATTTAAGAAATAAAAATTATAAACGTGAATAGGATTCGAATTTCATGGAATTTAATTTCAAGTGAAATTTATTTTCTTATAACACCAGGGACCTCAGGTCAGATAATATCTGCGACACTCTCTAATAATCTGTTGTTAATGCTGCGGTGGCAGATTTGATGGCACAGTTTGATTTTAGAAATAAAAAATATAAACCTTATATGGTTTCGAATTTCATGGAATTTAATTTCAAGTGAAATTTATTTTCTTATAACACCAGTCACCTCGGGTCAGGTAATATCTGCGTCACTCTCTGATGATCTGTTGTTATTGCTGCGGTGGCAGATGTGATGGCGCAGATCGATTTAAGAAACAAAAATTATAAACGAGAATCGGATTCGAATTTCATGGAATTTAATTTCATGTGAAATTTATTTTCTTATAACACCAGGGACCTCAGGTCAGGTAATATCTGCGACACTCTCTAATGATCTGCTGTTATTGCTGCGGTGGCAGACGTGATGGCGCAGATCGATTTAAGAAACAAAAATTATAAACGTGAATAGGATTCGAATTTCATGGAATTTAATTTCAAGTGAAATTTATTTTCTTATAACACCAGCGACCTCAGATCAGGTAATATCTGCGACACTCTCTAATAATCTGTTGTTATTGCTGCGGTGCAGACGTGATGGCGCAGATCGATTTAAGAAATAAAAATTATAAACGAGAATAGGATTCGAATTTCATGGAATTTAATTTCAAGTGAAATTTATTTTCTTATAACACCAGTCACCTCGGGTCAGGTAATATCTGCGACACTCTCTAATGATCTGTTGTTAATGCTGCGGTGGCAGATGTGATGGCGCAGATCGATTTAAGAAGTAAAAATTATAAACGTGAAATGATTTCCAATTTCATGGAATTTAATTTCAAGTGAAATTCTTTTTCTTATAACACTAGTGACCTCAGGTCAGATAATATCTGCGACACTCTCTAATGATCTGTTGTTAATGCTGCGGTGGCAGAAGTGATGGCGCAGATCGATTTTAGAAATAAAAATTATAAAGGTGAATAGGATTCGAATTTCATGGAATTTAATTTCAAGTGAAATTGATTTGCTTAAAACACCAGCGACCTCAGGTCAGAGAATATCTGCAACACTCTCTAATGATATGTTGTTCATTCTGCGGTTGCAGTAGTGATGGCGCAGATCGATTTTAGAAATAAAAATTATAAACGTTTATCGGATTCGAATTTCATGGCATTTAATTTCAAGTGAAATTGATTTTGTTATAACACCAGTGACCTCAGATCAGGTAATATCTGCGACACTCTCTAATGATCTGTTGTTAATGCTGCGGTGGCAGAAGTGATAGCGCAGATCGATTTAAGAAATAAAAATTATAAACGTGAATAGGATTCGAATTTCATGGAATTTAATTTCAAGTGAAATTTATTTTCTTATAACACCAGGGACCTCAGGTCAGATAATATCTGCGACACTCTCTAATAATCTGTTGTTAATGCTGCGGTGGCAGATGTGATGGCGCAGATCGATTTTAGAAATAAAAGTTATAAACGTAAAATGATTTCGAATTTCATGGAATTTAATTTCAAGTGAAATTTATTTTCTTATAACACCAGTCACCTCGGGTCAGGTAATATCTGCGTCACTCTCTGATGATCTGTTGTTATTGCTGCGGTGGCAGATGTGATGGCGCAGATCGATTTAAGAAACAAAAATTATAAACGAGAATCGGATTCGAATTTCATGGAATTTAATTTCATGTGAAATTTATTTTCTTATAACACCAGGGACCTCAGGTCAGGTAATATCTGCGACACTCTCTAATGATCTGCTGTTATTGCTGCGGTGGCAGACGTGATGGCGCAGATCGATTTAAGAAACAAAAATTATAAACGTGAATAGGATTCGAATTTCATGGAATTTAATTTCAAGTGAAATTGATTTTCTTATAACACCAGTGACCTCAGGTCAGGTAATAACTGCGACACTCTCTACTAATCTGTTGTTAATCCTGCGGTGGCAGAAGTGATAGGGCAGATCGATTTAAGAAATAAAAATTATAAACGTGAAATGATTTCCAATTTCATGGAATTCAATTTCAAGTGAAATTCATTTTCTTATAACACTAGTGACCTCAGGTCAGATAATATCTGCGACACTCTCTAATGATCTGTTGTTAATGCTGCGGTGGCAGAAGTGATGGCGCAGATCGATTTTAGAAATAAAAATTATAAACGTGAATAGGATTCGAATTTCATGGAATTTAATTTCAAGTGAAATTGATTTTTCTTATAACACCAGTGACCTCAGGTCAGGTAATAACTGCGACACTCTCTACTAATCTGTTGTTAATCCTGCGGTGGCAGAAGTGATAGGGCAGATCGATTTAAGAAATAAAAATTATAAACGTGAAATGATTTCCAATTTCATGGAATTCAATTTCAAGTGAAATTCATTTTCTTATAACACTAGTGACCTCAGGTCAGATAATATCTGCGACACTCTCTAATGATCTGTTGTTAATGCTGCGGTGGCAGAAGTGATGGCGCAGATCGATTTTAGAAATAAAAATTATAAAGGTGAATAGGATTCGAATTTCATGGAATTTAATTTCAAGTGAAATTGATTTGCTTAAAACACCAGCGACCTCAGGTCAGAGAATATCTGCAACACTCTCTAATGATATGTTGTTCATTCTGCGGTTGCAGTAGTGATGGCGCAGATCGATTTTAGAAATAAAAATTATAAACGTTTATCGGATTCGAATTTCATGGCATTTAATTTCAAGTGAAATTGATTTTGTTATAACACCAGTGACCTCAGATCAGGTAATATCTGCGACACTCTCTAATGATCTGTTGTTAATGCTGCGGTGGCAGAAGTGATAGCGCAGATCGATTTAAGAAATAAAAATTATAAACGTGAATAGGATTCGAATTTCATGGAATTTAATTTCAAGTGAAATTTATTTTCTTATAACACCAGGGACCTCAGGTCAGATAATATCTGCGACACTCTCTAATAATCTGTTGTTAATGCTGCGGTGGCAGATTTGATGGCGCAGATCGATTTTAGAAATAAAAGTTATAAACGTAAAATGATTTCGAATTTCATGGAATTTAATTTCAAGTGAAATTTATTTTCTTATAACACCAGTCACCTCGGGTCAGGTAATATCTGCGTCACTCTCTGATGATCTGTTGTTATTGCTGCGGTGGCAGATGTGATGGCGCAGATCGATTTAAGAAACAAAAATTATAAACGAGAATCGGATTCGAATTTCATGGAATTTAATTTCATGTGAAATTTATTTTCTTATAACACCAGGGACCTCAGGTCAGGTAATATCTGCGACACTCTCTAATGATCTGCTGTTATTGCTGCGGTGGCAGACGTGATGGCGCAGATCGATTTAAGAAACAAAAATTATAAACGTGAATAGGATTCGAATTTCATGGAATTTAATTTCAAGTGAAATTTATTTTCTTATAACACCAGCGACCTCAGATCAGGTAATATCTGCGACACTCTCTAATAATCTGTTGTTATTGCTGCGGTGCAGACGTGATGGCGCAGATCGATTTAAGAAATAAAAATTATAAACGAGAATAGGATTCGAATTTCATGGAATTTAATTTCAAGTGAAATTTATTTTCTTATAACACCAGTCACCTCGGGTCAGGTAATATCTGCGACACTCTCTAATGATCTGTTGTTAATGCTGCGGTGGCAGATGTGATGGCGCAGATCGATTTAAGAAGTAAAAATTATAAACGTGAAATGATTTCCAATTTCATGGAATTTAATTTCAAGTGAAATTCTTTTTCTTATAACACCAGTGACCTCGGGTCAGGTAATATCTGCGACACTCTCTAATAATCTGTTGTTAATGCTGCGGTGGCAGAAGTGATGGCGCAGATCGATTTAAGAAGTAAAAATTATAAACGTGAAATGATTTCGAATTTCATGGAATTTAATTTCAAGTGAAATTCATTTTCTTATAACACTAGTGACCTCAGGTCAGATAATATCTGCGACACTCTCTAATGATCTGTTGTTAATGCTGCGGTGGCAGAAGTGATGGCGCAGATCGATTTTAGAAATAAAAATTATAAAGGTGAATAGGATTCGAATTTCATGGAATTTAATTTCAAGTGAAATTGATTTGCTTAAAACACCAGCGACCTCAGGTCAGAGAATATCTGCAACACTCTCTAATGATATGTTGTTCATTCTGCGGTTGCAGTAGTGATGGCGCAGATCGATTTTAGAAATAAAAATTATAAACGTTTATCGGATTCGAATTTCATGGCATTTAATTTCAAGTGAAATTGATTTTGTTATAACACCAGTGACCTCAGATCAGGTAATATCTGCGACACTCTCTAATGATCTGTTGTTAATGCTGCGGTGGCAGAAGTGATAGCGCAGATCGATTTAAGAAATAAAAATTATAAACGTGAATAGGATTCGAATTTCATGGAATTTAATTTCAAGTGAAATTTATTTTCTTATAACACCAGGGACCTCAGGTCAGATAATATCTGCGACACTCTCTAATAATCTGTTGTTAATGCTGCGGTGGCAGATGTGATGGCGCAGATCGATTTTAGAAATAAAAGTTATAAACGTAAAATGATTTCGAATTTCATGGAATTTAATTTCAAGTGAAATTTATTTTCTTATAACACCAGTCACCTCGGGTCAGGTAATATCTGCGTCACTCTCTGATGATCTGTTGTTATTGCTGCGGTGGCAGATGTGATGGCGCAGATCGATTTAAGAAACAAAAATTATAAACGAGAATCGGATTCGAATTTCATGGAATTTAATTTCATGTGAAATTTATTTTCTTATAACACCAGGGACCTCAGGTCAGGTAATATCTGCGACACTCTCTAATGATCTGCTGTTATTGCTGCGGTGGCAGACGTGATGGCGCAGATCGATTTAAGAAACAAAAATTATAAACGTGAATAGGATTCGAATTTCATGGAATTTAATTTCAAGTGAAATTGATTTTCTTATAACACCAGTGACCTCAGGTCAGGTAATAACTGCGACACTCTCTACTAATCTGTTGTTAATCCTGCGGTGGCAGAAGTGATAGGGCAGATCGATTTAAGAAATAAAAATTATAAACGTGAAATGATTTCCAATTTCATGGAATTCAATTTCAAGTGAAATTCATTTTCTTATAACACTAGTGACCTCAGGTCAGATAATATCTGCGACACTCTCTAATGATCTGTTGTTAATGCTGCGGTGGCAGAAGTGATAGGGCAGATCGATTTAAGAAATAAAAATTATAAACGTGAAATGATTTCCAATTTCATGGAATTCAATTTCAAGTGAAATTCATTTTCTTATAACACTAGTGACCTCAGGTCAGATAATATCTGCGACACTCTCTAATGATCTGTTGTTAATGCTGCGGTGGCAGAAGTGATGGCGCAGATCGATTTTAGAAATAAAAATTATAAACGTGAATAGGATTCGAATTTCATGGAATTTAATTTCAAGTGAAATTGATTTTCTTATAACACCAGTGACCTCAGGTCAGGTAATAACTGCGACACTCTCTACTAATCTGTTGTTAATCCTGCGGTGGCAGAAGTGATAGGGCAGATCGATTTAAGAAATAAAAATTATAAACGTGAAATGATTTCCAATTTCATGGAATTCAATTTCAAGTGAAATTCATTTTCTTATAACACTAGTGACCTCAGGTCAGATAATATCTGCGACACTCTCTAATGATCTGTTGTTAATGCTGCGGTGGCAGAAGTGATGGCGCAGATCGATTTTAGAAATAAAAATTATAAAGGTGAATAGGATTCGAATTTCATGGAATTTAATTTCAAGTGAAATTGATTTGCTTAAAACACCAGCGACCTCAGGTCAGAGAATATCTGCAACACTCTCTAATGATATGTTGTTCATTCTGCGGTTGCAGTAGTGATGGCGCAGATCGATTTTAGAAATAAAAATTATAAACGTTTATCGGATTCGAATTTCATGGCATTTAATTTCAAGTGAAATTGATTTTGTTATAACACCAGTGACCTCAGATCAGGTAATATCTGCGACACTCTCTAATGATCTGTTGTTAATGCTGCGGTGGCAGAAGTGATAGCGCAGATCGATTTAAGAAATAAAAATTATAAACGTGAATAGGATTCGAATTTCATGGAATTTAATTTCAAGTGAAATTTATTTTCTTATAACACCAGGGACCTCAGGTCAGATAATATCTGCGACACTCTCTAATAATCTGTTGTTAATGCTGCGGTGGCAGATGTGATGGCGCAGATCGATTTTAGAAATAAAAGTTATAAACGTAAAATGATTTCGAATTTCATGGAATTTAATTTCAAGTGAAATTTATTTTCTTATAA
>JAECZT010000020.1:0-134245 GCA_020055645.1 Tomocerus qinae | reverse complement strand
ATGTTCGAGTAAACTTCTAATCAACATGTCCCCATTTCCTAAATATTGTTCATCCCTTCCTGGTTTATAATGTAGATTTTAAATCTATGAAAAAATCATAAATATTATGTTATTTGAGCGACATCTCTAAAACTTTGATTTTTGCGCAAAATTATTAATAATATATTATGTATGTAATAAGATAATTTTATTTTTTATTGGGGGCTGCCGCCCCCAAACCCCCGCTTGACGGGTGATGAATATTTCGTATTCTTTTAAATAGTAAAACACGAGTCAGTAAAGCGTAAAAGTTTGTATAAGTCTAGTAGTAATGAGCATTACGGATATGCATGCCTACCTCAATTTGTCATTTTCTATGCCTGGAACCGCAGTCAATGCTAATTTTTTTCCATCCCTGAAATTTTCCTTATTCTAAATTTTTTTCAACCCCTGTCAGCGCCCTCAAGCCTAAAATATTTTCCATCCCTGGAATTGTTCTTGGTAATCCATATTTGCATTGGGATGTGAATGTGACTGGGATTATTGAGAATGGGAATACTACGTAACAGGAATAATGCATCTTTAAATCCGACATAATTATCATTATTGAGATGGTGCCTGCCAAGGAGCTTGTGCCTGCCAATATGCCAATTCAGTGCTCAGTACTCCGTATCTACGGAGATTGAATTAGGAAATGGAAAGTTATTGTGGGCCCAGCTCAACGTCTAAGTACAGGGCAAGACAGGATCCATTATCGTCATGCAAACAGTAAAATTATTGACTTTTGTCGAAGTCAGAGCTGTCCGCCGTAAGGCCTATGTTAAATTGAAAACAACGTATGTGAGGCTGTCACAACGTCCTGCCCTGTGAGAAAGTCATTTTGGATATCATCTCTAGGCTGTTTCCATAGGGGTCATTTCAGTGATAGTCGATTACCCAACACGCGCCAAAATTTAAATTTGTTTTACTGTAGTAAACAGAGACATCCATCAGTGCCGAGATATTCTTATCAGTTACTAATCCTTAAAAACTTTTGTCTCTTTCCAGGTTTATGGTGCCGACGTTCTCTCTCTCTACGTATAAATTTCTGGACCAGATGAAATAATAGACCATGTTCTTATGTACCCCAATTTTAAAAACACACCCGACGGCGCACATGACCATATCCGTCTCATACTACCCGACCCCTGCTACCCGACACAGGCCACCCCTACCCGACATCCGCAACCCCAACACGACAGCCGCTACGCCCCACACAAAACCTTCTACACACCACCCTAAGAAAATATTATGTATTAAATGTGGTCCTCATGGTATGACAAAGTTAACAATGTCCTGAACTATCAAATAATTTGAGCTATTAGAAAACAACAATTTATATGAATGGCTCACAGCAAGAACCAGCAACCTCGGAGAGTTATAAAACTATTATTAAATCCAATAGCAACTTAGTGTGCAAATCAAAATTTTGCACATCTAGGGACTTTCCATAAACAAATGTAAGAATTTTAAGAATGAAAATGTCACCATCCAAAAGGGTATTAAGGGTTAGACATTTGAAATATTTTTCCATCTTGTGCTACATGTGACATGGCTGGCTTTTCTAACGAACAATAAGATTTGTGCAGTCTGACGAGCCGAACCAGTCCCATCGTTGTTAAGCCCTCAACCGAATTAACGTAAGGGTGCATGGAAACTGAGATGAAATCTTGACTATCAAATTGCCTTTTAAATGTCCTTTAGCAAAAGCGATATAACTTGAGGAATACTGGACCGAAAATTGTAAGGTTGGTACCACCAGAAAGCCAGAATCCTCATTAACACCGTTTATAAGTCGTATTTTCATTTGACGGCTTAGATCGGATGTAATTGATGTATCCGTAAAAAGTGACATTTTTTGGCTATATTTGATGGCTAAAATATTAATTACATCCGATCTAAGCCGTCAAATGAAAATACGACTTATAAACGGTGTCAATGAGGATTCTGGCTTTCTGGTGGTACCAACCTTACAATTTTCGGTCTAGTATTCCTCAAGTTATATCGCTTTTGCTAAAAAAAGTTATCATTTTGTGCAACTCTCATAGGCCGTCATGGGGCTTAGTGAGAAAAGTCTCTGTCCTTGGTAACAATGTTTTTGCGCTAAATTTGCATAATACATTTCTATCTATTATGGACTTGTGAGACTTTCATGTCATTTTCATCCATATTCATTTCAAATCTGGTTGTGCTCTGTGCGTATGGGTCTCTAAAAAGGTGAATTTCTCTCTTCTATCTCAGTTAGTCCGACTTTTTTCAGTGTTTTTTGAGAAGGACAATAGGCAGGGAACAGGGGGGTACATTGCACGCCGTACCCAGGGTAATAACCTCAGTATTTCTCAGTTTGTATTGAATTTACTACATAGAATTAGAAACACAACCTACTAGAAGAAACATTTCCCTATTTCACAATGTATTAATTTATATGGAAGCGTTTGTTGTACGAAAGGCCAAGACCGGGAAACGTGTGTAAAAAGTGTGGAGAATGGAAGCTTTTTGCCTGTTTACAATATCCTGTTACTTATCCTGTTATTTTGTTATGCGTTATCTAAATCCTCTTACTATTGACTATATCTATGATTTACTATTGTAATTTAAGTGTAGACATAATGGTTGAGTTTCTTATTATAAGTCTCTGGTGGACTGGAGATCTCCCTAAGGAATAATCATCGTTATTGCGCTCGATAGATGCCCCACCACTGCACTGAAGGCAACGTGCATGTACAGTCAAGTAAAGTGGTGGGGCATCTATCGAGCGCAATAACGATGATTAAATTTATTCTTTAGTGAGGTCCCCAGCCCACCAGAGACTTATAGTAAGAAACTCATCTATTGACAAATGTCAAATAAATGGATTTCACAGCCCAGCTTTTATAATAAACTTTATGATTGTGTTCATTGTTCAGCCGTTCTAACCTCACTCTACAGGGCTGATTACGACCATTGACATGATAGCGATAAGTCGTAGTCAGCCCTGTAGAGTGAGGTTTGAACGGCTGAACGATATATCGGATAGATATTTGCGCCTAATTTATACAGACGGGCTCTGTGCATGTACTTTGACTTAGTTTAGTTGATACTATTTGTGTTAGATACGTATAGCAACATCCCCATTCGTGGCATAAACAATCTGGACTTTTTAACTGTATACCATCACCTTAACAAAAATTCAAAATAGATTTATTTCGGTGCTATACTAGTATTTCCCCACACATAGAGTAATGCACAGTAATACCAAGGTTGGTGGATATGGCAACACACTCTGGTTAAGTTATACTTGTTTGAAATACCACTCAAAACTCAAAACCACTTATGGGGGAAACGAACAGGCATTTCCATGCCATAGAGTTAAAATCTATGGCTGCCCCTCCTTTGATCCCCATAAGTGGTTTTGGGTGATATTTCAAACAAGTATGACTTATCCTAGTACTAGTGGCTGACTGTGTTACCATATCAACCAACCTTGAGTAATACAATACCAAAAATAACAAAACAAATTGCATCTAAGTTCGGATTTTTGATTGGGATCATGGGTGGTTGTGCAACACATGGAGTCAATAGCAACAGCATTTTGCAGGAACTGCGCCCAAATTGCCAATGCCATTATTCTCCAACTAGTGTGCAAAAATTTTGTTATTTTGGGTACGGAATTATTTAGTGCGTTTTACCAAAGAACCAAGGAGCTTGGACGGTTAATCAGGAGGGCCAAGTAGAGAATTGCCTGTAAGAGATTTTGAAGATCTATAAGGGACATTTTGTCCCTTATTTTGTCTAAATATCTGATTGCCATGCTGTTGAAAACCTATTAAATTATTGGAGGATAGCAAGTGGGGCATCAATGTTTATGGCAGATTGATGAAGACAGGGGTAGGGGACGTTTTTCAAAAAACGTCCCTTATAAATCTTCAAATTCGTTTATGGTAAAATTCCCTATTCGACTCTCCTGATAAAGCGCTACTATACCATGACAACGTCCATGCTCCTTGCAAAGAACCTAGAATAAAATATGCTGACAAGGAAAGGCAAATATAAATTTTTTGTTGCTACTGGAAAATGACGTAGCTTTTGCGCAGTAATTTTTAAATGCGATTTATTGGAAATCAATTTTTCGAAATGAGAATTTTCCATTAAAATTGTACAGCAGATGACGCCACAAAAATATTTTACCTAAGATTTTCTATGGGGATTCGCCAATGGTTGGGTTTTACTATCATATTATCCCAATTTTGGTAGAAGTGGAGTGAAATATTTTATACTGCAAACAGACAACAGCAAATAGGAATTTTCAAAATTTAATTATTTGCCTTTCCTTGTCGGTATTCTAGATTCTTTGGTAATACGTGATTCATGGACACTCCCTAAAAATTTTACCTTGTTTATTTGTTAGAATAAAATTTTAATAAAATAATGTTCCGAGTTTGCTGGTTCTTGCTGTGAGCCATTCATATATCCCCCAAAATTTATATGTACCCCAAAAGTATACACAGTATTCAGTACCCCAAAATTTTTATAAATTGCAGTCAGTACCCCAAAATTTCTATACATTGAAGTCAGTACCCAAAAGTATACACAATATTCAGTACCCCAAAATTTTTATACATTGCAGTCAGTACTGTACCCCAAAATTTATATGTACCCCAAAATTTATATGCACCCCAAAATTTATATATAACCCAAAATTTATATGTACCCCAAGATTTATATGTACCCCAAAATTTATATGTACCCCAAAATTTATATGTACCCCAAAATTTATATGTACCCCAAAATTTATATGTACCCCAAAATTTATATGTACCCCAAAATTTATATGTACCCCAAAATTTATATGTACCCCAAAATTTATATGTACCCCAAAATTTATATGTACCCCAAAATTTATATGTACCCCAAAATTTATATGTACCCCAAAATTTATATGTACCCCAAGATTTATGTTCCCCAAAATTTATATATCCCCCAAAATTTATATGTACCCCAAAAGTATACACAGTATTCAGTACCCCAAAATTTTTATAAATTGCAGTCAGTACCCCAAAATTTCTATACATTGAAGTCAGTACCCCAAAATTTCTACACATTGAATTCAGTACCCCAAAATTTTTATACATTGAAATCAGTACCCCAAAATTGGTATAAATTGTACCCCAAAAATTTTTCAAAATTGGTTTATCTGATTGGTTATATCACCTATAAAGCTGTTTTAAAACATCTTTCTTAAATGCAGTTTACTTATTTTGACTTCTCGACTTGACAAGGAATTCTTTCGGATGACTATACATATGACTTTGGGTAAGTACCCCAATTTTTGAAAATTGGGGTACTTAAGAACATGGTCTATTTGTGTAACCTGACACTGTTTGAAACAAAGTGTTTACGTTTTTAGCTGAAGGCAGTTTTTAGTTCCTATTGTGCTCAGATATTACTTGTACTGTTAGAATAGAATCAGCCAACATCAGACCTACAATTTTTTGAAATCCAGCGTTCTGATTGGCTATTTCTATGACGAAAATTCTATAGATTACCCAAATGGGGACATTTTAGCAAATTTTGAATTGTTGCAAGCTACAATGCAGTCATATCATGAATCATCTATTTTATTGCCTAATAGTTTTCATTTCAAGTAGACCTTCATTCTGGAATATGATATTGAGCAATGAGAATGAGAAATGTATATATTGAGCTATTTACATGCACGTCTTATGCAGTTATTATACTATAAATTTTATGCCATGAACTATGAATCATCTATTTTTATTACCATTAGCGTTTAAATGCTATTAAGAAGTTTACCAAAGCTAAGAAGGAAAACTTGTCTAAGAAAGGCTATCGACGCCTGGATACTACTGAGGAACAAGGATCGGGTGGTCAGGAATCACCAGAAACGGTCTAATGTTTAGATATATTTAGTATTCGCACATTTTTCAGTTATCAGTAATTTGCTTGCTGAGTTATCATTTTAAAGGTCATTGTAGGAAGAGTTTGTTGTACGATACTAATTTTATATTAATCACATCATTCCTTGTTCGATTATGCACTATATTTATATATCCACAATGTGTGTTCTTCCGGTTTATACTTGTTTCTCATTGCTCATGCTCAATATCGTATTACAGAATAAAAGTCTACATTGAAACGGAAACTGGTAGGTAATAAAAATAGATGATTCATAGTTCATGCATGGCATAATATTTATAGTGTAATAACTGCATACGACGTGCATGTAAATAGCTTAATATATACATTTCTCATTCTCATTGCTCAATATCATATATTCCAGAATGAAGGTCTACTTGAAATGAAAACTATTAGGCAATAAAATAGATGATTCATGATATGACTGCATTGTAGCTTGCAACAATTCAAAATTTGCTAAAATGTTCCCATTTGGGTAATCTATAGAATTTTCGTCATATAGAAATAGCCAATCAGAAGGTTGGATTTCAAAAAATTTCAGCCAATCAGAAGGCTTATCGCCGTACCACAGGGCAACCATAGGTCTGATGTTGGCTGATTCTAACAGTACATTTGCCTCGAAAAGGTAGTCTGGAGTCGGAGTCGGAATTTAGCACCTTGCACCTTTGGTATACACAGTTTACAGTTTTATGCTAAGGGGAAGGGAAGGGATTTTATATTAAAATAAACTAGTAACTAAGGTGATTTTCAAAAATTTGACTCCGACTCTTGATTCTCTTATTATGAAATAATAAGAATAATGTATTCCTTGGAATACAGTAAGTCTTGATTATCGAAAAGGGGGACAAGTCGATTATGGTATTTGCAAATTTTGAAAATGTTGCTATGTGTTAAGCATTTTGCAAAAAATTATTGATTTTCAAGGGTTTCTGACTTGGGAAAAATATCATTCTCACCTAGGATATTAATATTAAGAGCATAAAATTGGAAACACTAAACAACCGATTCTTTAATCTATTTTGAGTAAATCTGTTGTTATCTAGTGCTACTTGTCAGGGACCTCTGTTCTGTTCCCGTTTCTCCGTAGATAGAAAATTCCAGAATTGCAAAATATTTAGCCTTACGGTCCTTGTCGTTTTATAGATTACGTATACGGAATAATAAACTAACGGCAAGTCCTAACAGAAAGCTCAAGTGAAAATGAAAATATAACAGGTATAAACCTGGAAAAATATACGGTGAGAATGCCAGAAAAACTCGAAAACAAGGCATCAAAAAATCTCCCAGTGCGTTTACAGCTACTAATTCACTTGCAACTAGCTCTTCGAAAAACAAAGTAATTTATAGGATAAATACAATAATACAATAGTAATTCCACTCCTGAAGCGGGGATGGAAAATATTTTAAACAATGGGAACACAAGACAAAGCTGCTATTTAGTGTTGTACATCTTTGCAATTGTAAACACAACATTGTATTCGCTCAGTAATTGAAACGACTCTAAGTTATTTTATGAAAATCAAAACCAGGTTAAATTGTCGTATCCATTGTAAGTAAGTAACAATTAAGAGTATAAATCTTTCGGCATTAACAACATTTAACGGTAAAATATATTTAGCTATGTCAGTGATTGTTGTGTGAAAAAATCTCCATAATGTACAAAGTAACTGTGAAATTAAAATTTTCTGCTATTTATACGGAAAAGTTTGTATCCCTTTAAATGTAGGATCATCTCATTTCAAAGTTTGAATTTCCAGGAATTTAATATCTGCGGTTATAAGCACTCAAAGTCTAGTTGATATTGATACGAGTGTGTATCCAGTGTTTTAGGCAAGTTGTAGGGTTGTTGCAAGAAAATTAACGGTAAACGCACGGGGAGATTTTTTGAAGAAAATTGTAAAATTACGTGTTTCATTTATATCTTGGTATCTAAATAATGCCTTGTTTTCGAATTTTTCTGGCATTCTCACCGTATATTTTTCCAGGTTTATACCTGTTATATTTTCATTTTCACTTGAGCTTTCTGTTAGGACTTGCCGTTAGTTTATTATTCCGTATACGTAATCTATAAAACGACAAGGACCGTAAGGCTAAATATTTGCAATTTTTTTCACCCCTGAAATTTTCCTCATTATTTATTTTTTTAAATCCGTGTAAGTGCCCTGAAATTCAATATTTACCACCCCTGGAATTGTTCACCGTACTCCGTATAACTGGGATTATTGGGAATGGGAATACTAGGTAACAGAAATAAATGAATTTTTAAATCCGACATTATTATCATTATTGGGTGATGCCAGCTTGGCAGCCAATGAGCCAATTCAGTGCACTCCCCATCTACGGAGATTGAATTAGGAAATGGAAATTTTCACTTTCACTGTGTATTCCTAGTTCCATGAGTCATGAGTCTTTCCAGTACCCAATGACTATGACTATGATGCATTGCACTAAGTAGCCAAGGAGATAAATTAGTGACCAAACAATTTCAAAATTCATTCTTCCGGTTCCTACGGCTTAAGTTGACACCGGACAGCTGATGTTGACCTGGATCGCAACCCACCCAAAAATGCTTTACGTTTTTCGTATCTTGCATTATTTCACAGAAATTACTAGTTTACGAGAAATCGGAGCTGACAAAATTTGAAGCAGTAGTTAACTGCACACTAGTGGTGAAACCACACATTGCCCTGCTTTGCAGTTTCTCCCCGTATAAAAAAATGCGAAAATGAAAGTGAAAATGTGTGGAAAATTTTCATGACTACAGCCGATCCCTAATTCCTCCCACTTGGGGATCCCTATTTAAATACACACTCGCCAATGACGTCATTGACGAGCTTTTCCCACCCACTTTTAATTTTTTCATTTTTCCATAGAGATGTGCCTCGGGTTGGTGAAAACCGAAACCCTGTGTCAATTTACTGTAAAAAATACCCTAGTTACGTAATTAAAAATATCATAATCGACTTGTCTCCCTTTTCGACGAATTCGTACATTCTTTGTCAATTAAATTATAACACAAATAGAATTACGTTAGAATAGGAGTGTAGTCTTTCTTTGGTCTGCATTAGTTTCCCTTTTATGACAGTAATTAGTTATTACACGAGTGAAAAAAGTGCGACAAAAAGGAAGACGGAGCATATTTTGAAACGACCACAGCAAAATGTCCACAATGTAGTTATGTGTCTCGGTCCAATTGGAAAATTGTGGATCACATTATAGCAGTCCATACAACCAAACCTTTCCACATGTATGAAAATAACAAAAGGTTGTACACCGAAAGTCAATCTTTCATACTAGTTGAATCCTAGCACACATAAAGTGTGCTAGAAAATGTTGAAATCAGTAAATTTCTAGCGACTGCGCATTGGCCCGAATTTCATAGACCGTTGATTGGACTCAGTACTGATAGCCTATATAGTCCTTGCGCTCATTAATTACAAAATATACCCTTACTCATTAATTACAAAATATTACGGACATAGTAGATACAAACATTTATTCAGGAATAGTGAAAGAATCCCATGCGCATGCCCCACTTTATCTTTATGTAGAGTAAAGATGGAAGCAAGGATGATGGATATGTGCAACAGGAGATGATTTTCCAGGAAGTGTCACTTTGCAACTATCTGGAACTCATAAACTTGTGACAAAACACAGCACACACTGCTGCAGACTTTGTATAAAACCAGAAGTCCTCAAAAAATCGATGACACAAAAATCAACTTATTGTTAATTAAAAAAATCAAAAGTGAAATTGTCGTAATATGCAAAGAATGATGTGCAGATTCCCAACAGTTCTTCAGGGGCGCTAGTATTGGATTTTCGCTATATGTAGTGTTGTAGAAACCTCCAAACCCAATGGTTTCAGCTAACCAATTATTTCCAACTACCTTTTGCCGATATTTCAATTTTGAGAAATAGTCGGGGAAAATCGATTTTCTATTGAAAATCGGTGTAACTTCTCCCTAGTCACTTTTAGAACAAATATGTCCAACAATCCTACGATTAAATCTTCGATGTACTATTTAAGTATAAAATTTATCTATCATTTAGATGATGGTCATTACCGAACCAACAGCCATTGACAATGACGAAGTTGAATACGATGGGAAGAAGTATTTGTGTCAACCAAAACACCGTAGAATGATGGGGGGAATTATTGTTACATTACGCTAACATGTCCGTACAGAAAGGATAGGAGATTTATACTTGCTATCCTTCTAATGCTAACAAAATTTCCATAGGGTTAGATTTGTCGCCAAGTCAGTCTGTGTTAAAATTGATTTAAACCTGTGAAAGCTATGTCACACCCTACTGCCCCGTACGAAAGTCATTTTGGATATGATCTCTAAGCTGTTTCCGTAGGGCTGTAAAAAAACAGATCAAATTGGTCAATCTCCATTTAAGTTTACAAACATGGAAATTTCGAATAGATTAGTCATTTTAACGACACTTGAAAACTGGGTTTAACTTCTCAGATTTGGTTAAATTTTCTAATTTATTCGAAATCAGCATGTTCCACAACCTCAAAATAGAATTTGACAGTTTAATTGTATAGATATTAAAAATGGGTGGAGTCGGCACACCCAGTTTCAAATTTCGTTAAAATGACTAATTTATTCGAAATTTCTATGTTTCGAAAGCTTAAAATAAAATTTGACAACTTAATTGTATAAATATTAGAAAATAGGTAGGCTGGCCCCACCCACTTTTCAGATTTGGTTAAATTGACTAATTTATTCGAAATCAGCATGTTCCACAACCTCAAAATCAAATTTGACAGTTTAATTGTATAGAAATTAGAAAATGGGTGGAGTCGCTCCACCCAGTTTCAAATTTCGTTAAAATGACTAATTTATTCGAAATTTCCATGTTTCGAAAGTTCAAAATAAAATTTGACAACTTAATTGTATAAATATTAGAAAATAGGTAGGCTGGCCCCACCCACTTCTCAGATTTGGTTAAATTGACTAATTTATTCGAAATCAGCATGTTCCACAACCTTCAAAATCAAATTTGACAGTTTAATTGTATAGAAATTAGAAAATGGGTGGAGTCGCTCCACCCAGTTTCAAATTTCGTTAAAATGACTAATTTATTCGAAATTTCCATGTTTCGAAAGTTTAAAATAAAATTTGACAACTTAATTGTATAAATATTAGAAAATAGGTAGACTGGCCCCACCCACTTCTCAGATTTGGTTAAATTGACTAATTTATTCGAAATCAGCTAGTTTTGAAACTTCAAAATCCAAATTGGTAGTAAAATACAACTGTATTTACCAAGTGGGTGTGGTTGCCCCTCCCACTAAACACACCCACTTGACTGTTTAGAAATGTTTTCTAAGTGCTTTGGAAATGGTTTCCAACTCAATGGAAGTAGTTGGAAAAACTTCGGACAATCATGTGTAGGACGTTTACATAACTATTAGTTTCATAAACGTCTAAAATACTGAGAGGTTAGATTGATGTGGTTGCCTTGTATTCCTCTTTACTCAATATATAGTTTTCACCTTAAGGTTCTAAGTTGCTGAAAACGGCACATATAGAACATAATCGACAAACGTGTTCTGATGAGACATGTGAATCGTTTGAATGTACGATACACGATCCGTTAAATGTACACAGAAATGTTCTCATAACAAACACTACAAGGAAGAACGAATTTGAAGTATGTTATACACAATGTCAAGGGAAGATAGAAGATATGGAAGACGAATGGAAACTCATAGGCATTGGGATTGGTAACAATTATTCAAACGAGAGATGGTGCAAAGGAGTTATTTTTAAAAGTGAAATAGCACGATTTAAAAACGACAAGATTTTTCAGGCTGAGAAAGTAAATTCATAATTTGCTTTAAATTAGTCTAAAACGATGTTAATCTGTTTATAGCACACAAGTGTTTCATATGAATTACATAAAATGGAAATGATGTATTTGTATCTACAGATTGGATATTAAATGGCAGCAGCAATAATGAATTCCATGAATCTGGGCACCAATATTAGATTTTTGAATACAGAATGTAGACTGGATGGTGAATATGCGCACATAACACATAGTGTGTTACAAGAGGCTAGGATATATCTACAACTCCGACCAATAAACACAGTTGATCAGGAGCTTACATCTATGTGTGAAGAAATATCAAAGCAGGTCAAACATGCAATGACAGCTGCTGATAACACACAGGTAGACAATGTTTACAGGTATGGACACCCCAATGGAGCCTATTATGTCGGCGTCAGCAACAGGAATACAAACAATTTTCGATCAACTTCGCATTTGAATGTGAGCACAGGCATGGAACATTACGAAACAAGCACAGGCAATCGTCTTTACAACTACCGTCGGATGTTGGTTGCAGAAAATGGACCGGAAATAGAGAATCTTACTATTCTGGTATGATACTTGATTGGAAATGGTACGCTGGTGAACAAAAGAGCGTTTGTCGTTAAGGCGGCCTCAAAGGCATTTCTCTTTGACAAAATGCTCGCAGCTTCATATTTTCTATCTGGACAGTTCCTTCAAATTTATACAAATATGCCGAAAATCACTGACCCGGCGAAATTTCTCACAGATGCCATTCAAAGGACTCAAGGTATGTATTATAACGTTTCGCAAACCTTTAAAAGCTCGTCAGTGTATAAGATGTCATGTACCACTTACCAGTGGTTAATGGTAAAAATAAGAGTTTTCCAGTTAATAATACAAATTGATAAGTGGTCTCATCAATCAGGGTTAGATTCAAAGGATGTGGGTATTAATAACCCTTATTAGCAGAAGGAAAACGATTAATTGTGTTGAAGTCAATATTACATTGGCAATAATAAATGCGATGTTAATGACGACCTATAATTATAACCTCCGATGAACAATAAAATGGATAGAATTAGTTTGGTAATATTTAAGGGACTAAATGGAATTGTTTAATCAAAAGTCAAATATCAAAACTGATATTTGGTAAACAAATCAATAAAATTTATCATTTTTTAAAAAATTGTCACGATTAGTTTAACCACCGCTATGGTGAAAAAGCCTCAAAAGTGGTAACGTTTGTACACTGTTAACCAAAGCCAATGAAAACCTAATGTATTGTTATTAGTGTAGAAAATTTACCACTTTTTACGCATCTCAGTGGTAAAAATGCAGTTTTAATGGTAAAAATGCACTTAATGGTTAAAATGTATTTAATGATAAAAATGGTGAATTTTATCGATAGATTAAGCAGATTATTACAAATACACAAGATTTACTGAAATATAAGTTTTAAAACTTTATTTTCTATGAAACATTTTCAATTATCCCCGTAATTAATCATCAAATTAATCCAATTTACTTGATTATTCATTGAAAGTTATAAAAAATTGTACTCAAACCAAGATTGCATTTGGTATCGCCAAATTAAAATTGATATGAAGGCAATTTAAATGCAATTAATTTCTCAATCGGCAAATAAGGGCTATTAAGGTGGTGGTATTCCTAGTTACAGCTAGTTACACTGACTATCAAATTGGCCCTTAACTTTTTTTTTAGCAAAGTCCCTAAGGATCTGAGACGACTGGTCATACATACATATAGTAAATTTGAAAAAGATACATCGAAACTTTCTGCACCGTTTCCTTATTGAAAATTTGACAGTTTCGACTTCTTTTTCTAAGATACTGCCGTTTGAAAATTGAAACTTGGTTTTTTGGTCAAAATGTTAAGTTAAAAACTGCGATATCTTAGACAACAAAGTTAAAATTGTGAAATTTTCAATAAGGAAACGATGAAGAAAGTATCGATGCATCTTTTTCAAATTTACTATATGTGTCTAGGACCAGTCGTCCAAGATCCTTAGGGACTTTGCGAAAAAAAGTCGAAATTTTTGTATTGCCCATGACCAACTTGATATAGCCATATATGACCAATATTAGAGCCATATATGCCCAATATATAGCCATATATACCCCATATATAGCCATATATGCCCAATATATAGCCATATATACCCAATATAAAGCCATATATGCCCAATATATAGCCATATATACCCCATATATAGCCATATATGCCCAATATATAGCCATATATAGCCATGTATAGTATAGTACATGTGGATTCATTTTTGCTTTTGTCTGACTAGGCTAAAATGCATATAATATATACATGTATAGTACATGTGGATTCATTTTTGATTTTGTCTGACTAGGCTAAAATGTATATAATATATATCTGTATAGTACATGTGGATTCATTTTTGATTTTGTCTGACTAGGCTAAAATGTATATAATATATATCTGTATAGTACATGTGGATTCATTTTTGATTTTGTCTGACTAGGCTAAAATGTATATAATATATATCTGTATAGTACATGTGGATTCATTTTTGATTTTGTCTGACTAGGCTGAAATGTATATAATATATATCTGTATAGTACATGTGGATTCATTTTTGATTTTGTCTGACTAGGCGAAAATGTATATAATATATACATGTATAGTACATGTGGATTCATTTTTGATTTTGTCTGACTAGGCTAAAATGTATATAATATATACATGTATAGTACATGTGGATTCATTTTTGATTTTGTCTGACTAGGCTAAAATGCATATAATATATACATGTATAGTACATGTGGATTCATTTTTGATTTTGTCTGACTAGGCTAAAATGTATATAATATATACATGTATAGTACATGTGGATTCATTTTTGATTTTGTCTGACTAGGCTAAAATGTACATGGTGAGCCAGAACTATGTACACAAAGTCTAGCCCTTATAGCTCCTAAACGGAGGCTGCTACGGAAATGAGACGACCACCATTGGATAGAGGGATAACCTAAAATTAAAATGGGCTATACGAATTATTTTATTGAGCTGCGATTTGCAAATTAAAAATGAAGAAGTCGAAGGCCAAAATTCAGTGTTAAATTCCCTTTAACTATTAAATTTGTTCGTCGTCTTTCGTTGATTTTTTGCAACACCTTCCACACGATTTGCAAGCCGAATTGCAAGACGAATTCATTAAAACTGTTTTCCGGCTGTCTTTTTGAAGTTTAGTGGCCATTTTACTTAAATTTTTAACCTCATGAGTTAAACACCATTAATTGACCTTTGGGAGCAAAAGAGACCAACATAAAGAATCAACAGCGAGTGTCACCTCAAAGTAGCGTTTAAATTCCTTTAAGACTGACGAGAAAATGATTTCGTTTTCGAATTTCAAGGAAATTCCAAAGAATTTTCCTTGAAAACATCTTTGTCTCGTCTTTAAATGCGCAGTTTTAACGAGCTGAAATCTTCAAGACGTTTTTCAAGGGAAATCCTTCACTCCCTTCTTTCTTCCCAAAAAGTTTTTAATGAACTCCTCTTGCAAATCGTTTGGAAATCGTTGCAAGCAATCATCGAAAACCGACGAACTGATTTAATTAATTAAAAGGAATTTTATGTTTATTTGAAAATTTTAACATTGAATTTTGGCCTTCGACTTTTTGATTTTTAAATTTCAAAATGCAGCTCAATAAAAGTGTTCTTATAGCCCATTTCATTTGTAGGTTATTCCTCTTTCCAATGGTGGTCGCCTCATTTCCGTAGCAGCCTCCGTTTAGGAGTTATAAGGCCTAGACTTTGTGTACATAGTTCTGGCTCACGGTGTATATAATATATATCTGTATAGTACATGTGGATTCATTTTTGATTTTGTCTGATTAGGCTAAAATGTATATAATATATACATGTATAGTACATTTGGATCAGAGCTGGGTAAGTTGCGGCTCGATAAAGGATAACGAGTCGAGTCAATAACGAGTCGAGTCATAACGAGTTGAGCTCTAAAGGAGTCGAGTCATAACGTGTAGCAGCTCGCTAAAAAGAGAAGATGAACAGTGTGTCAATTATGTGATAAAGATGACATACTCACAAAAGTGATCATGGGTATAACCGACATGACCGATGTGCACAATGGTAAAATTGGCAAGATAAAAGTGTACAATGGTATAAATAGCAAGATAAAAGTGATCAATGGTAAAATAAGCATGACAAACTGCCCGGTGGTAAAATTAACATTTACAGGTAAAAATTGGTAAAATTGACATTTAAAAGTAAAAATTGGTAAAATTGACATTTAAAAGTAAAAATTGGTAAAATTGACATTTAAAAGTAAAAATTGGTAAAATTGACATTTAAAAGTAAAAATTGGTAAAATTGACACTTAAAAGTAAAAATTGGTAAAATAGAAGCTAAAAGCCGTTTTTACGAAGGGCTGTATTAGATCATGTGATAACAAAGCAACACCAAGGTCTTAAACCTGCAGTTTAGCAGATGGGTGCACAGAGCTGAGTATCGGGAGGGGGGCTAACATGCAATAAAGATATTTCTATTATATTTGCGAAAATGTTTTGACGAAAATGAATGAAAATGGCTAAAATGGGCAAATAATCGGGAGAGCGTAAATTTTAAATTTTAATTTAATTAATTAAACCGTTACGTGCACAAGAAACTTGAAATTTCAATTCTTGGACGTTCTCGCTATTGTGTGCTGTTAGTGGTCAGTGGTCATTTGGTAAGTTCAGTGGGAGGGGTAAATTTGAAGGTTGAATTTAGGCAGCGGGATACCGTTTCCTCCTCCGTCTCCTCCAATCCTGTTTCTTCCAAAGTGCCACATAACCTATATTATTCGTTTCCTCCAAACTTAATAAAATACCCTAACATCCATTGCTTTCCGTAACTATTTGGCCTCTTTTCTAACCTAACCTAACATAATAAAAATAAACATGTTATTTGTTCGCTATGTTTATTTTTTATTACGTTAGGTTAGATAAGAGGGTAAAATAGTTACGGGAGGCAAAATATTAGGATAATAGTTTATGTGGCAACTTGGAGGAAATGGGATTGGAGGAAACGATATCACTCTGATTAAATTCAGCCAATTTGGTTAGACCCTACCTTGACTTGGGAATAGTGTACGGTCCATGACCAGCCGGCTGATCGGCTAAAATGGCTTTTATGCCATTTAAAAACGGTTGAAATTCTTTGTTAGCCAGTCGCTAATATTTCCGAATAGGCTTCGAAAATATATCAGCCGTTTTACAGATTTCCAAATAAAAATTTCATTGTTTTTGAAAAGTATGCACTATCTCATTCAATTGCTAACATTATTATTTAGTTGTTGGGTGCGTTGTAAAGTTACTAACGAATAATTAGTTTGTTTACAGTTACTATTGTAAAATAAATACCAGGATGAGCATTATTCTAATATACACCGCTCTTCGGCTTAAGCCAGCATATACCCCCGAATCCCAACCCCCACTGACATACCAGGTAGCTCCCGTTTAGGGACCTTGGCAATATGAAACTTCCCCACGTTTACGTATTTCCAATTTGATCTATTCCCCATGTTTGTTTGTTTTTCTACGTGGAACACTCCCTAACTTAGGATCAAAATGTAAAAGTCAGACCCCTTGGTAACGCAAGATTTTATCTTCCCCACTACCAAGGCAAAGGGTTAAATGTTGCACATTGGTAAAATTGACATTTAAATGTAAAAATTGGTAAAATTGACATTTAACCCTAGCCATACTAACATATTTTTTGCACAGTTCTTATTAACATGCACACGGGTGTAGGCAATGTATTAAGAGTATGATGACGGCCATTGCATACACGTGAGAAAGTCAGGGTTCCGGGTTTCTACTCTCATGGCATAGTCAATACAGCAAGGAATCTAGATGCAGACCCACGTAATTACGAAACCTCTGAGCCTACACCTGTGTGCATGTTAGTATTTAATGTTTATTTTGGTCAACTTTTTTGTATTATTTTATTTCTTACAGCCGCTATAGGTGACCACATAACCTCATATATACATCATTAGAAAGAGCAATAAATTCTTGAGGCATAGCAAAATCCCCGAGGTTGTGTGGTCGATAGTTTCACTAAGCCAGGCGTTTAAAATCTCTTGCATACGCCTGTATGCTTCTTAAAATGGCTAGGGTTAAATGTAAAAATTGGTAAAATTGACATTTAAATGTAAAAATTGGTAAAATTGACATTAAAATGTTGCACATTGATAAAATTGACATTTAAATGTTGCACATTGGTAAAATTGACATTTAAAAGTTACACATTGGTAAAATTGGCATTTAAAAATTGCAAATTGGCAAAATTGAAATTTAAAAGTTGCAAATTAATTTTAAAGTTTAAAAGTAAGAAATAGTAAAATTGACCAATGAAAGTTGCACATTAGTAAAAATGTGTAACTTTTTAATGCCAATTTTACTAATTTTTACATTTAAATGTCAAATTTCAATTTTGCCAATTTGCAATTTTTAAATGCCAATTTTACCATTGTGTAACTTTTAAACTTCAATTTTACCAATGTGCAAGTTTTAAATGTCAATTCTACCAATGTGCAATTTTTAAATGAGAATTTTACCGAAGTGCAACATTTAAATGTCAATTTTACCAATGTGCAATTTTTAAATGAGAATTTTACCAATGTGCAACTTTTAAATGTCAATTTTACCAATGTGCAAATTTTTAAATGAAAATTTTACCAATGTGTAACTTTTAAATGTCAATTTTACCAATGTGTAACTTTTAAATGTCAATTTTACCAATTTTTACTTTTAAGTGTCAATTTTACCAATGTGCAACATTTAAATTTCAATTTTATCAATGTGCAACATTTAAATTTAAATGTTACCAATGTGCAACATTTAAATGTCAATTTTACCAATGAGCAACATTTAAATGTCAATTTTACCAATGAGCAACATTTAAATGTCAATTTTACCAATGTGTAACTTTTAAATGACAATTTTACCAATGTGCAATTTTTAAATGAGAATTTTACCAATGTGTAACTTTTAAATGTCAATTTTACCAATTTTTACTTTTAAGTGTCAATTTTAACAATTTTTACTTTTAAATTTCAATTTTACCAATTTTTACTTTTAAATGTCAATTTTACCACCGTGCAGTTTGTCATGCTTATTTTACCATTGATCACTTTTATCATGCTAATTATACCATTGTGCACTTTTATCTTGCCAATTTTACCATTGTGCACATCGGTCATGTCGGTTATACCCATGATCATATATTGGCTCGTACAAGTATTAAATCATGAATTTCAACTCTTGAAAATTATTTTTTAAGCTTTTTGGCTCGTACAAGTTTCAAAAAAAAATCAATTAAAACTGCTAAATGTTATTTTTAAGCTTTTTGGCTCGTACAAGTATTAAATCATGAATTTCAACTCTTGGAAATTATTTTTTAAGCTTTTTGGCTCGTACAAGTTTCAAAAAAAATCAATTAAAACTGCTAAATGTTATTTTTAAGCTTTTTGGCTCGTACAAGTTTAAAAAATAATTAAAACTGTTGAATGTTATTTTTAAGCTTTTTGGCTCGTACAAGTATTAAATCATGAATTTTAACTCTTGAAAATTATTTTTTAAGCTTTTTGGCTCGTACAAGTATTAAATCATGAATTTCAACTCTTGAAAATTATTTTTTAAGCTTTTTGGCTCGTACAAGTTTAAAAAATAATTAAAACTGTTGAATGTTATTTTTAAGCTTTTTGGCTCGTACAAGTATTAAATCATGAATTTCAACTCTTGAAAATTATTTTTTAAGCTTTTTGGCTCCTACAAGTTTCAAAAAAATCAATTAAAACTGCTAAATGTTATTTTTAAACTTTTTGGCTCGTACAAGTATTAAATCATGAATTTCAACTCTTGAAAATTATTTTTTAAGCTTTTTGGCTCGTACAAGTTTCAAAAAAATCAATTAAAACTGCTAAATGTTATTTTTAAGCTT
This sequence comes from Tomocerus qinae, assembly GCA_020055645.1. NCBI lineage: Eukaryota > Metazoa > Arthropoda > Collembola > Entomobryomorpha > Tomoceridae > Tomocerus > Tomocerus qinae. Next base: position 114,502 of record JAECZT010000020.1, on the reverse strand, counting down.
TTTAGCTCGTACAAGTATTAAATCATGAATTTCAACTCTTGAAAATTATTTTTTAAGCTTTTTGGCTCCTACAAGTTTCAAAAAAATCAATTAAAACTGCTAAATGTTATTTTTAAACTTTTTGGCTCGTACAAGTTTCAAAAAAATCAATTAAAACTGCTAAATGTTATTTTTAAATTTTTTGGCTCGTACAAGTATTAAATCATGAATTTCAACTCTTGAAAATTATTTTTTAAGCTTTTTGGCTCGTACAAGTATTAAATCATGAATTTCAACTCTTGAAAATTATTTTTTAAGCTTATTGGCTCGTACAAGTATTAAATCATGAATTTCAACTCTTGAAAATTATTTTTTAAGCTTTTTGGCTCGTACAAGTATTAAATCATGAATTTCAACTCTTGAAAATTATTTTTAAGCTTTTTGGCTCGTACAAGTATTAAATCATGAATTTCAACTCTTGAAAATTATTTTTAAGCTTTTTGGCTCGTACAAGTATTAAATCATGAATTTCAACTCTTGAAAATTATTTTTAAGCTTTTTGGCTCGTACAAGTTTTAAAAAAAATCAATTAAAACTGCTAAATGTTATTTTTAAGCTTTTTGGCTCTTACAGGTATTAAATCATGAATTTCAACTTCTGAAAATTATTTTTTAAGCTTTTTGGCTCGTACAAGTATTAAATCATGAATTTCAACTCTTGAAAATTATTTTTTAAGCTTTTTGGCTCGTACAAGTATCAAATCATGAATTTCAACTCTTGAAAATTATTTTTTAAGCTTATTGGCTCGTACAAGTATTAAATCATGAATTTCAACTCTTGAAAATTATTTTTTAAGCTTTTTGGCTCGTACAAGTATTAAATCATGAATTTAAACTCTTGAAAATTATTTTTTAAGCTTTTTGGCTCGTACAAGTTTAAAAAATAATTAAAACTGTTAAATGTTATTTTTAAGCTTTTTGGCTCGTACAAGTATCAAATCTTAAATTTCAACTCTTGAAAATTATTTTTTAAGCTTTTTGGCTCGTACAAGTATTAAATCATGAATTTCAACTCTTGAAAATTATTTTTTAAGCTTTTTGGCTTGTACAAGCATTAAATCATGAATTTCAACTCTTGAAAATTATTTTTAAGCTTTTTGGCTCGTACAAGTTTTAAAAAAAATCAATTAAAACTGCTAAATGTTATTTTTAAGCTTTTTGGCTCTTACAAGTTTCAAATCATGAATTTCAACTTCTGAAAATTATTTTTTAAGCTTATTGGCTCGTACAAGCATTAAATCATGAATTTCAACTTTTGAAAATTATTTTTTAAGCTTTCTGGCTCGTACAAGTATTAAATCATTAATTTCAACTCTTGAAAATTATTTTTTAAGCTTTTTGGCTCGTACAAGTATTAAATCATGAATTTCATTTCTTGAAAACTATTTTTTAAGCTTTTTGGCTTGTACAAGTATTAAATCATGAATTCCAACTCTTGAAAATTATTTTTTAAGCTTTTTGGTTCCTACAAGTTTCAAAAAGAATCAATTAAAACTGCTAAATGTTATTTTTAAACTTTTTGGCTCGTACAAGTTTCAAAAATATCAATTAAAACTACTAAATGTTATTTTTAAATTTTTTGGCTCGTACAAGCATTAAATCTTAAATTTCAACTCTTGAAAAACATTTTTTAAGCTTTTTGGCTCGTACAAGTATTAAATCATGAATTTCAACTCTTGAAAATTATTTTTTAAGCTTATTGGCTCGTACAAGTATTAAATCATGAATTTCAACTCTTGAAAATTATTTTTTAAGCTTTTTGCCTCGTACAAGTATTAAATCATGAATTTCAACTGTTGATAATTATTTTTAAGCTTTTTGGCTCGTACAAGTATCAAATCTTAAATTTCAACTCTTGAAAATTATTTTTTAAGCTTTTTGGTTCCTACAAGTTTCAAAAAGAATCAATTAAAACTGCTAAATGTTATTTTTAAACTTTTTGGCTCGTACAAGTTTCAAAAAAATCAATTAAAACTACTAAATGTTATTTTTAAATTTTTTGGCTCGTACAAGTATCAAATCTTAAATTTCAACTCTTGAAAATTATTTTTTAAGCTTTTTGGCTCGTACAAGTATTAAATCATGAATTTCAACTCTTGAAAATTATTTTTTAAGCTTATTGGCTCGTACAAGCATTAAATCATGAATTTCAACTCTTGAAAATTATTTTTTAAGCTTTTTGCCTCGTACAAGTATTAAATCATGAATTTCAACTCTTGAAAATTATTTTTTAAGCTTTTTGGCTCGTACAAGTATTAAATCATGAATTTCAACTCTTGAAAATTATTTTTTAAGCTTTTTGGCTCGTACAAGTATTAAATCATGAATTTCAACTCTTGAAAATTATTTTTTAAGCTTTTTGGCTACTATAAGTTTCAAAAAAAATCAATTAAAACTGCTAAATGTTATTTTTAAGCTTTTTGGCTCGTACAAGTATTAAATCATGAATTTCAACTCTTGAAAATTATTTTTTAAGCTTTTTGTCTCGTACAAGTTTCAAAAAAATCATTTAAAACTGCTAAATGTTATTTTTAAGCTTTTTGCCTCGTACAAGTATTAAATCATGAATTTCAACTCTTGAAAATTATTTTTTAAGCTTTTTGTCTCGTACAAGTTTCAAAAAAATCATTTAAAACTGCTAAATGTTATTTTTAAACTTTTTGGCTCGTACAAGTATTAAATCATGAATTTCAACTCTTGAAAATTATTTTTTAAGCTTTTTGGCTCGTACAAGTTTCAAAAAAATCAATTAAAACTGCTAAATGTTATTTTTAAGCTTTTTAGCTCGTACAAGTATTAAATCATGAATTTCAACTCTTGAAAATTATTTTTTAAGCTTTTTGGTTCCTACAAGTTTCAAAAAGAATCATTTAAAAAAACTGCTAAATGTTATTTTTAAACTTTTTGGCTCGAACAAGTTTCAAAAAAATCAATTAAAACTACTAAATGTTATTTTTAAATTTTTTGGCTATTACAAGTTTCAAAAAAATCAATTAAAACTGGTAAATGTTATTTTTAAGCTTTTTGGCTCGTACAAGTATTAAATCATGAATTTCAACTCTTGAAAATTATTTTTTAAGCTTTTTGCCTCGTACAAGTATTAAATCATGAATTTCAACTCTTGAAAATTATTTTTTAAGCTTTTTGGCTCGTACAAGTTTCAAAAAAATCAATTAAAACTGCTAAATGTTATTTTTAAGCTTTTTGGCTCGTACAAGTATTAAATCATGAATTTCAACTCTTGAAAATTATTTTTTAAGCTTTTTGCCTCGTACAAGTATTAAATCATGAATTTCAACTCTTGAAAATTATTTTTTAAGCTTTTTGGCTCGTACAAGTATCAAATCATGAATTTCATTTCTTGAAAACTATTTTTTAAGCTTTTTGGCTTGTACAAGTATTAAATCATGAATTCCAACTCTTGAAAATTATTTTTTAAGCTTTTTGCCTCGTACAAGTATTAAATCATGAATTTCAACTCTTGAAAATTATTTTTTAAGCTTTTTGCCTCGTACAAGTTTCAAAAAAATCATTTAAAACTGCTAAATGTTATTTTTAAGCTTTTTGGCTCGTACAAGTATTAAATCATGAATTTCAACTCTTGAAAATTATTTTTTAAGCTTTTTGGCTCGTACAAGTTTAAAAAATAATTAAAACTGTTGAATGTTATTTTTAAACTTTTTGGCTCCTACAGGTTTCAAAAAAAATGATTTAAAACTGCTAAATGTTATTTTTAAATTTTTTGGCTCGTACAAGCATTAAATCTTGAATTTCAACTCTTGAAAATTATTTTTTAAGCTTTTTGGCTCGTACAAGTATTAAATCATGAATTTCAACTCTTGAAAATTATTTTTTAAGCTTTTTGGCTCGTACAAGTATTAAATCATGAATTTCAACTCTTAAAAATTATTTTTTAAGCTTTTTGGCTCGTACAAGTATTAAATCATGAATTTCAACACTTAAAAATTATTTTTTCAGCTTTTTGGCTCGTACAAGTATTAAATCATGAATTTCAACTCTTGAAAATTATTTTTTAAGCTTTTTGGCTCGTACAAGTATTAAATCATGAATTTCAACTCTTGAAAATTATTTTTTAAGCTTTTTGGCTCGTACAAGTATTAAATCATGAATTTCAACTCTTGAAAATTATTTTTTAAGCTTTTTGGCTCGTACAAGTTTCAAAAAAATCAATTAAAACTGTTAAATGTTATTTTTAAATTTTTTGGCTCGTACAAGCATTAAATCATGAATTTCAACTCTTGAAAATTATTTTTTAAGCTTTTTGGCTCGTACAAGTATTAAATCATGAATTTCAACTCTTGAAAATTATTTTTTAAGCTTTTTGGCTCGTACAAGTATTAAATCATGAATTTCAACTCTTGAAAATTATATTTTTAAGCTTTTTGGCTCGTACAAGTATTAAATCATGAATTTCAACTCTTGAAAATTATTTTTTAAGCTTTTTGGCTCGTACAAGTATTAAATCATGAATTTCAACTCTTGAAAATTATTTTTTAAGCTTTTTGGCTCGTACAAGTATTAAATCATGAATTTCAACTCTTGAAAATTATTTTTTCAACTTTTTGGCTCCTACAAGTATTAAATCATGAATTTCAACTCTTCAAAATTATTTTTTAAGCTTTTTGGCTAGTACAAGTTTCAAGTATTAAATCATGAATTTCAACTCTTGAAAATTATTTTTTAAGCTTTTTGGCTCGTACAAGTATTAAATCATGAATTCCAAATCTTGAAAATTATTTTTTAAGCTTTTTCCCTCGTACAAGTATTAAATCATGAATTTCAACTCTTGAAAATTATTTTTTAAGCTTTTTGGCTCGTACAAGTTTCAAAAAAATCATTTAAAACTGCTAAATGTTATTTTTAAACTTTTTGGCTCGTACAAGTATTAAATCATTAATTTCAACTCTTGAAAATTATTTTTTAAGCTTTTTGGCTCGTACAAGTATCAAAAAAATCAATTAAAACTGCTAAATGTTATTTTTAAGCTTTTTAGCTCGTACAAGTATTAAATCATGAATTTCAACTCTTGAAAATTATTTTTTAAGCTTTTTGGTTCCTACAAGTTTCAAAAAGAATCAATTAAAACTGCTAAATGTTATTTTTAAACTTTTTGGCTCGTACAAGTTTCAAAAATATCAATTAAAACTACTAAATGTTATTTTTAAATTTTTTGGCTATTACAAGTTTCAAAAAAATCAATTAAAACTGGTAAATGTTATTTTTAAGCTTTTTGGCTCGTACAAGTATTAAATCATGAATTTCAACTCTTGAAAATTATTTTTTAAGCTTTTTGCCTCGTACAAGTATTAAATCATGAATTTCAACTCTTCAAAATTATTTTTTAAGCTTTTTGGCTAGTACAAGTTTCAAAAAAATCAATTAAAACTGCTAAATGTTATTTTTAAGCTTTTTGGCTCGTACAAGTATTAAATCATGAATTTCAACTCTTGAAAATTATTTTTTAAGCTTTTTGCCTCGTACAAGTATTAAATCATGAATTTCAACTCTTGAAAATTATTTTTAAGCTTTTTGGCTCGTACAAGTATTAAATCATGAATTTCAACTCTTGAAAATTATTTTTTAAGCTTTTTGGCTCGTACAAGTATTAAATCATGAATTTCAAATCTTGAAAATTATTTTTTAAGCTTTTTGGCTCGTACAAGTATTAAATCATGAATTTCAACTCTTGAAAATTATTTTTTAAGCTTTTTGGCTCGTACAAGTTTCAAAAAAATCAATTAAAACTGCTAAATGTTATTTTTAAACTTTTTGGCTATTACAAGTTTCAAAAAAATCAATTAAAACTGGTAAATGTTATTTTTAAATTTTTGGCTCGTACAAGCATTAAATCTTGAATTTCAACTATTGAAAAATATTTTTTAAACTTTTTGGCTCCTACAAGTATTAAATCATGAATTTCAACTCTTCAAAATTATTTTTTAAGGTTTTTGGCTCGTACAAGTATCAAATCATGAATTTCAATCCTTGAAAATTATTTTTTAAGCTTTTTTACTCGTACAAGTATTAAATCATGAATTTCAACTCTTGAAAATTATTTTTTAAGCTTTTTGGCTCCTACAGGTTTCAAAAAAAATCAATTAAAACTGCTAAATGTTATTTTTAAACTTTTTGGCTATTACAAGTTTCAAAAAAATCAATTAAAACTGGTAAATGTTATTTTTAAATTTTTTGGCTCGTACAAGCATTAAATCTTGAATTTCAACTATTGAAAAATATTTTTTAAACTTTTTGGCTCTTACAAGTATTAAATCATGAATTTCAACTCTTGAAAATTATTTTTTAAACTTTTTGGCTCGTACAAGTATTAAATCATGAATTTCAATTCTTAAAAATTCTTTTTAAGGCTTATTGGCTCGTACAAGTATTAAATCATGAATTTCAACTCTTGAAAATTATTTTTTCAGCTTTTTGGCTCCTACAAGTATTAAATCATGAATTTCAACTCTTGAAAATTATTTTTTAAGCTTATTGGCTCGTACAAGTATTAAATCATGAATTTCAACTCTTGAAAATTATTTTTTAAGCTTTTTGGCTCGTACAAGTATTAAATCATGAATTTCAACTCTTGAAAATTATTTTTTAAGCTTTTTGGCTAGTACAAGATTCAAAAAAATCAATTAAAACTGGTAAATGTTATTTTTAAATTTTTTGGCTCGTACAAGCATTAAATCTTGAATTTCAACTATTGAAATATATTTTTTAAACTTTTTGGCTCCTACAAGTATTAAATCATGAATTTCAACTCTTCAAAATTATTTTTTAAGCTTTTTGCCTCGTACAAGTTTCAAAAAGAATCAATTAAAACTGCTAAATGTTATTTTTAAACTTTTTGGCTCGTACAAGTATTAAATCATGAATTTCAACTCTTGAAAATTATTTTTTCAGCTTTTTGGCTCCTACAAGTATTAAATCATGAATTTCAACTCTTCAAAACTATTTTTTAAGCTTATTGGCTCGTACAAGTATTAAATCATGAATTTCAACTCTTGAAAATTATTTTTTCAACTTTTTGGCTCCTACAAGTATTAAATCATGAATTTCAACTCTTGAAAATTATTTTTTAAGCTTTTTGGCTAGTACAAGTTTCAAAAAAATCAATTAAAACTGCTAAATGTTATTTTTAAGCTTTTTGGCTCGTACAAGTATTAAATCATGAATTTCAACTCTTGAAAATTATTTTTTAAGCTTTTTGCCTCGTACAAGTATTAAATCATGAATTTCAACTCTTGAAAATTATTTTTTAAGCTTTTTGGCTAGTACAAGTTTCAAAAAAATCAATTAAAACTGCTAAATGTTATTTTTAAGCTTTTTGGCTCGTACAAGTATTAAATCATGAATTTCAACTCTTGAAAATTATTTTTTAAGCTTTTTGTCTCGTACAAGTTTAAAAAATAATTAAAACTGGTAAATGTTATTTTTAAACTTTTTGGCTCGTACAAGTATTAAATCATGAATTTCAACTCTTGAAAATTATTTTTTAAGCTTTTTGCCTCGTACAAGTATTAAATCATGAATTTCAACTCTTGAAAATTATTTTTTAAGCTTTTTGCCTCGTACAAGTTTCAAAAAAATCATTTAAAACTGCTAAATGTTATTTTTAAGCTTTTTGGCTCGTACAAGTATTAAATCATGAATTTCAACTCTTGAAAATTATTTTTTAAGCTTTTTGGCTCGTACAAGTTTCAAAAAAATCAATTAAAACTGCTAAATGTTATTTTTAAGCTTTTTGGCTCGTACAAGTATTAAATCATGAATTTCAACTCTTGAAAATTATTTTTTAAGCTTTTTGGCTCATACAGGTTTCAAAAAAAATCAATTAAAACTGCTAAATGTTATTTTTAAACTTTTTGGCTATTACAAGTTTCAAAAAAAACAATTAAAACTGGTAAATGTTATTTTTAAATTTTTTGGCTCGTACAAGCATTAAATCTTGAATTTCAACTATTGAAAAATATTTTTTAAACTTTTTGGCTCCTACAAGTATTAAATCATGAATTTCAACTCTTCAAAATTATTTTTTAAGCTTATTGGCTCGTACAAGTATTAAATCATGAATTTCAATTCTTTAAAATTCTTTTTTAAGCTTATTGGCCCGTACAAGTATTAAATCATGAATTTCAACTCTTGAAAATTATTTTTTCAGCTTTTTGGCTCCTACAAGTATTAAATCATGAATTTCAACTCTTCAAAATTATTTTTTAAGCTTATTGGCTCGTACAAGTATTAAATCATGAATTTCAACTCTTGAAAATTATTTTTTCAGCTTTTTGGCTCCTACAAGTATTAAATCATGAATTTCAACTCTTCAAAATTATTTTTTAAGCTTTTTGGGTCGTACAAGTTTCAAAAAAATCATTTAAAACTGCTAAATGTTATTTTTAAGCTTTTTGCCTCGTACAAGTATTAAATCATGAATTTCAACTCTTGAAAATTATTTTTTAAGCTTTTTGTCTCGTACAAGTTTCAAAAAAATCATTTAAAACTGCTAAATGTTATTTTTAAGCTTTTTGGCTCGTACAAGTATTAAATCATTAATTTCAACTCTTGAAAATTATTTTTTAAGCTTTTTGGCTCGTACAAGTTTCAAAAAAATCAATTAAAACTGCTAAATGTTATTTTTAAGCTTTTTAGCTCGTACAAGTATTAAATCATGAATTTCAACTCTTGAAAATTATTTTTTAAGCTTTTTGGCTCATACAGGTTTCAAAAAAAATCAATTAAAACTGCTAAATGTTATTTTTAAACTTTTTGGCTATTACAAGTTTCAAAAAAAACAATTAAAACTGGTAAATGTTATTTTTAAATTTTTTGGCTCGTACAAGCATTAAATCTTGAATTTCAACTATTGAAAAATATTTTTTAAACTTTTTGGCTCCTACAAGTATTAAATCATGAATTTCAACTCTTCAAAATTATTTTTTAAGCTTATTGGCTCGTACAAGTATTAAATCATGAATTTCAATTCTTTAAAATTCTTTTTTAAGCTTATTGGCCCGTACAAGTATTAAATCATGAATTTCAACTCTTGAAAATTATTTTTTAAGCTTTTTGGCTCCTACAAGTATTAAAACATGAATTTCAACTCTTCAAAATTATTTTTTTAAGCTTTTTGGCTCGTACAAGTATTAAATCATGAATTTCAACTCTTGAAAATTATTTTTAAGCTTTTTGGCTCCTACAAGTATTAAATCATGAATTTCAACTCTTCAAAATTATTTTTTAAGCTTTTTGGCTAGTACAAGTTTCAAAAAAATCAATTAAAACTGGTAAATGTTATTTTTAAATTTTTTGGCTCGTACAAGCATTAAATCTTGAATTTCAACTATTGAAATATATTTTTTAAACTTTTTGGCTCCTACAAGTATTAAATCATGAATTTCAACTCTTCAAAATTATTTTTTAAGCTTTTTGCCTCGTACAAGTATTAAATCATGAATTTCAACTCTTGAAAATTATTTTTTAAGCTTATTGGCTCGTACAAGTATTAAATCATGAATTTCAACTCTTGAAAATTATTTTTAAAGCTTTTTGGCTCCTACAAGTATTAAATCATGAATTTCAACTCTTCAAAACTATTTTTTAAGCTTATTGGCTCGTACAAGTATTAAATCATGAATTTCAACTCTTGAAAATTATTTTTTCAACTTTTTGGCTCCTACAAGTATTAAATCATGAATTTCAACTCTTCAAAATTATTTTTTAAGCTTTTTGGCTAGTACAAGTTTCAAAAAAATCAATTAAAACTGCTAAATGTTATTTTTAAGCTTTTTGGCTCGTACAAGTATTAAATCATGAATTTCAACTCTTGAAAATTATTTTTTAAGCTTTTTGCCTCGTACAAGTATTAAATCATGAATTTCAACTCTTCAAAATTATTTTTTAAGCTTTTTGGCTAGTACAAGTTTCAAAAAAATCAATTAAAACTGCTAAATGTTATTTTTAAATTTTTTGGCTCGTACAAGTATTAAATCATGAATTTCAACTCTTGAAAATTATTTTTTAAGCTTTTTGCCTCGTACAAGTATTAAATCATGAATTTCAACTCTTGAAAATTATTTTTTTAAGCTTTTTGGCTCGTACAAGTATTAAATCATGAATTTCAACTCTTGAAAATTATTTTTTAAGCTTTTTGGCTCGTACAAGTATTAAATCATGAATTCCAACTCTTGAAAATTATTTTTTAAGCTTTTTGCCTCGTACAAGTATTAAATCATGAATTTCAAATCTTGAAAATTATTTTTTAAGCTTTTTGGCTCGTACAAGTTTTAAATCATGAATTTCATTTAAAACTGCTAAATGTTATTTTTAAGCTTTTTGGCTCGTACAAGTATTAAATCATTAATTTCAACTCTTGAAAATTATTTTTTAAGCTTTTTGGCTCGTACAAGTATTCAAAAAAATCAATTAAAACTGCTAAATGTTATTTTTAAGCTTTTTAGCTCGTACAAGTATTAAATCATGTATTTCAACTCTTGAAAATTATTTTTTAAGCTTTTTGGCTACTATAAGTTTCAAAAAAAATCAATTAAAACTGCTAAATGTTATTTTTAAACTTTTTGGCTATTACAAGTTTCAAAAAAAACAATTAAAACTGGTAAATGTTATTTTTAAATTTTTTGGCTCGTACAAGCATTAAATCTTGAATTTCAACTATTGAAAAATATTTTTTAAACTTTTTGGCTCGTACAAGTATTAAATCATGAATTTCAACTCTTGAAAATTATTTTTTAAGCTTTTTGGCTAGTACAAGTATTAAGACATGAATTTAAACTCTTGAAAATTATTTTTTAAGCTTTTTGGCTCGTACAAGTATTAAATCATGAATTTCAACTCTTGAAAATTATTTTTTAAGCTTTTTGCCTCGTACAAGTATTAAATCATGAATTTCAACTCTTCAAAATTATTTTTTAAGCTTTTTGGCTAGTACAAGTTTCAAAAAAATCAATTAAAACTGCTAAATGTTATTTTTAAATTTTTTGGCTCGTACAAGTATTAAATCATGAATTTCAACTCTTGAAAATTATTTTTTAAGCTTTTTGCCTCGTACAAGTATTAAATCATGAATTTCAACTCTTGAAAATTATTTTTTTAAGCTTTTTGGCTCGTACAAGTATTAAATCATGAATTTCAACTCTTGAAAATTATTTTTTAAGCTTTTTGGCTCGTACAAGTATTAAATCATGAATTCCAAATCTTGAAAATTATTTTTTAAGCTTTTTGCCTCGTACAAGTATTAAATCATGAATTTCAAATCTTGAAAATTATTTTTTAAGCTTTTTGCCTCGTACAAGTTTCAAAAAAATCATTTAAAACTGCTAAATGTTATTTTTAAGCTTTTTGGCTCGTACAAGTATTAAATCATTAATTTCAACTCTTGAAAATTATTTTTTAAGCTTTTTGGCTCGTACAAGTTTCAAAAAAATCAATTAAAACTGCTAAATGTTATTTTTAAGCTTTTTAGCTCGTACAAGTATTAAATCATGAATTTCAACTCTTGAAAATTATTTTTTAAGCTTTTTGGCTCCTACAGGTTTCAAAAAAAATCAATTAAAACTGCTAAATGTTATTTTTAAACTTTTTGGCTATTACAAGTTTCAAAAAAAACAATTAAAACTGGTAAATGTTATTTTTAAATTTTTTGGCTCGTACAAGCATTAAATCTTGAATTTCAACTATTGAAAAATATTTTTTAAACTTTTTGGCTCGTACAAGTATTAAATCATGAATTTCAACTCTTGAAAATTATTTTTTAAACTTTTTGGCTCGTACAAGTATTAAATCATGAATTTCAATTCTTGAAAATTATTTTTTAAGCTTTTTGGCCCGTACAAGTATTAAATCATGAATTTCAACTCTTGAAAATTATTTTTTCAGCTTTTTGGCTCCTACAAGTATTAAATCATGAATTTCAACTCTTCAAAATTATTTTTTAAGCTTATTGGCTCGTACAAGTATTAAATCATGAATTTCAACTCTTGAAAATTATTTTTTCAGCTTTTTGGCTCCTACAAGTATTAAATCATGAATTTCAACTCTTCAAAATTATTTTTTAAGCTTTTTGGCTAGTACAAGTTTCAAAAAAAATCAATTAAAACTGCTAAATGTTATTTTTAAGCTTTTTGGCTCGTACAAGTATTAAATCATGAATTTCAACTCTTGAAAATTATTTTTTAAGCTTTTTGCCTCGTACAAGTATTAAATCATGAATTTCAACTCTTGAAAATTATTTTTTGAGCTTTTTGGCTCGTACAAGTATTAAATCATGAATTTCAACTCTTGAAAATTATTTTTTAAGCTTTTTGGCTCGTACAAGTATTAAATCATGAATTTCAACTCTTGAAAATTATTTTTTAAGCTTGTTGTCTCGTACAAGTTTCAAAAAAATCATTTAAAACTGCTAAATGTTATTTTTAAATTTTTTGGCTCGTACAAGTATTAAATCATTAATTTCAACTCTTGAAAATTATTTTTTAAGCTTTTTGGCTCGTACAAGTTTCAAAAAAATCAATTAAAACTGCTAAATGTTATTTTTAAGCTTTTTAGCTCGTACAAGTATTAAATCATGAATTTCAACTCTTGAAAATTATTTTTTAAGCTTTTTGGTTCCTACAAGTTTCAAAAAGAATCATTTAAAAAAACTGCTAAATGTTATTTTTAAACTTTTTGGCTCGTACAAGTTTCAAAAAAATCAATTAAAACTACTAAATGTTATTTTTAAATTTTTTGGCTATTACAAGTTTCAAAAAAATCAATTAAAACTGGTAAATGTTATTTTTAAATTTTTTGGCTCGTACAAGCATTAAATCTTGAATTTCAACTATTGAAATATATTTTTTAAACTTTTTGGCTCCTACAAGTATTAAATCATGAATTTCAACTCTTCAAAATTATTTTTTAAGCTTATTGGCTCGTACAAGTATTAAATCATGAATTTCAATTCTTGAAAATTATTTTTTCAGCTTTTTGGCTCCTACAAGTATTAAATCATGAATTTCAACTCTTCAAAACTATTTTTTAAGCTTATTGGCTCGAACAAGTATTAAATCATGAATTTCAACTCTTGAAAATTATTTTTTCAACTTTTTGGCTCCTACAAGTATTAAATCATGAATTTCAACTCTTCAAAATTATTTTTTAAGCTTTTTGGCTAGTACAAGTTTCAAAAAAATCAATTAAAACTGCTAAATGTTATTTTTAAGCTTTTTGGCTCGTACAAGTATTAAATCATGAATTTCAACTCTTGAAAATTATTTTTTAAGCTTTTTGCCTCGTACAAGTATTAAATCATGAATTTCAACTCTTCAAAATTATTTTTTAAGCTTTTTGGCTAGTACAAGTTTCAAAAAAATCAATTAAAACTGCTAAATGTTATTTTTAAATTTTTTGGCTCGTACAAGTATTAAATCATGAATTTCAACTCTTGAAAATTATTTTTTAAGCTTTTTGCCTCGTACAAGTATTAAATCATGAATTTCAACTCTTGAAAATTATTTTTTTAAGCTTTTTGGCTCGTACAAGTATTAAATCATGAATTTCAACTCTTGAAAATTATTTTTTAAGCTTTTTGGCTCGTACAAGTATTAGATCATGAATTCCAAATCTTGAAAATTATTTTTTAAGCTTTTTGCCTCGTACAAGTATTAAATCATGAATTTCAAATCTTGAAAATTATTTTTTAAGCTTTTTGCCTCGTACAAGTTTCAAAAAAATCATTTAAAACTGCTAAATGTTATTTTTAAGCTTTTTGGCTCGTACAAGTATTAAATCATTAATTTCAACTCTTGAAAATTATTTTTTAAGCTTTTTGGCTCGTACAAGTTTCAAAAAAATCAATTAAAACTGCTAAATGTTATTTTTAAGCTTTTTAGCTCGTACAAGTATTAAATCATGAATTTCAACTCTTGAAAATTATTTTTTAAGCTTTTTGGCTCCTACAGGTTTCAAAAAAAATCAATTAAAACTGCTAAATGTTATTTTTAAACTTTTTGGCTATTACAAGTTTCAAAAAAAACAATTAAAACTGGTAAATGTTATTTTTAAATTTTTTGGCTCGTACAAGCATTAAATCTTGAATTTCAACTATTGAAAAATATTTTTTAAACTTTTTGGCTCCTACAAGTATTAAATCATGAATTTCAACTCTTCAAAATTATTTTTTAAGCTTATTGGCTCGTACAAGTATTAAATCATGAATTTCAATTCTTTAAAATTCTTTTTTAAGCTTATTGGCTCGTACAAGTATTAAATCATGAATTTCAACTCTTGAAAATTATTTTTTCAGCTTTTTGGCTCCTACAAGTATTAAATCATGAATTTCAACTCTTCAAAATTATTTTTTAAGCTTATTGGCTCGTACAAGTATTAAATCATGAATTTCAACTCTTGAAAATTATTTTTTCAGCTTTTTGGCTCCTACAAGTATTAAATCATGAATTTCAACTCTTCAAAATTATTTTTTAAGCTTTTTGGCTAGTACAAGTTTCAAAAAAAATCAATTAAAACTGCTAAATGTTATTTTTAAGCTTTTTGGCTCGTACAAGTATTAAATCATGAATTTCAACTCTTGAAAATTATTTTTTAAGCTTTTTGCCTCGTACAAGTATTAAATCATGAATTTCAACTCTTGAAAATTATTTTTTTAAGCTTTTTGGCTCGTACAAGTATTAAATCATGAATTTCAACTCTTGAAAATTATTTTTTAAGCTTTTTGGCTCGTACAAGTATTAAATCATGAATTTCAACTCTTGAAAATTATTTTTTAAGCTTGTTGTCTCGTACAAGTTTCAAAAAAATCATTTAAAACTGCTAAATGTTATTTTTAAATTTTTTGGCTCGTACAAGTATTAAATCATTAATTTCAACTCTTGAAAATTATTTTTTAAGCTTTTTGGCTCGTACAAGTTTCAAAAAAATCAATTAAAACTGCTAAATGTTATTTTTAAACTTTTTGGCTATTACAAGTTTCAAAAAAATGAATTAAAACTGGTAAATGTTATTTTTAAATTTTTTGGCTCGTACAAGCATTAAATCTTGAATTTCAACTATTGAAAAATATTTTTTAAGCTTATTGGCTCGTACAAGTATTAAATCATGAATTTTAATTCTTTAAAATTCTTTTTTAAGCTTATTGGCCCGTACAAGTATTAAATCATGAATTTCAACTTTTGAAAATTATTTTTTCAGCTTTTTGGCTCCTACAAGTATTAAATCATGAATTTCAACTCTTCAAAATTATTTTTTAAGCTTATTGGCTCGTACAAGTATTAAATCATGAATTTCAACTCTTGAAAATTATTTTTTAAGCTTTTTGGCTCGTACAAGTATTAAATCATGAATTTCAACTCTTGAAAATTATTTTTTAAGCTTTTTGGCTCCTACAGGTTTCAAAAAAAATCAATTAAAACTGCTAAATGTTATTTTTAAGCCTTTTAGCTCGTAAGAGTATTAAATCATGAATTTCAACCATTGAAAATTATTTTTTAAGCTTTTTGCCTCGTACAAGTATTAAATCATGAATTTCAACTCTTAAAAATTATTTTTTAAGCTTTTTGGCTCGTACAAGTATTAAATCATGAATTTCAACTCTTGAAAATTATTTTTTAAGCTTTTTGGCTCGTACAAGTATTAAATCATGAATTTCAACTCTTCAAAATTATTTTTTAAGCTTATTGGCTCGTACAAGTATTAAATCATGAATTTCAACTCTTGAAAATTATTTTTTAAGCTTTTTGGCTCGTACAAGTATTAAATCATGAATTTCAACTCTTGAAAATTATTTTTTAAGCTTTTTGGCTCCTACAGGTTTCAAAAAAAATCAATTAAAACTGCTAAATGTTATTTTTAAACTTTTTGGCTCGTACAAGTTTCAAAAAAATTAATTAAAACTGGCAAATGTTATTTTTAAATTTTTTGGCTCGTACAAGCATTAAATCTTGAATTTCAACTCTTGAAAAATATTTTTTAAGACTTTTGCCTCGTACAAGTATTAAATCATGAATTTCAACTCTTGAAAATTATTTTTTAAGCTTTTTGCCTCGTACAAGTATTAAATCATGAATTTCAACTCTTGAAAATTATTTTTTTAAGCTTTTTGGCTCGTACAAGTATTAAATCATGAATTTCAACTCTTGAAAATTATTTTTTAAGCTTTTTGGCTCGTACAAGTATTAAATCATGAATTTCAACTCTTCAAAATTATTTTTTAAGCTTATTGGCTCGTACAAGTATTAAATCATGAATTTCAACTCTTGAAAATTATTTTTTAAGCTTTTTGGTTCGTACAAGTATTAAATCATGAATTTCAACTCTTGAAAATTATTTTTTAAGCTTTTTGGCTCCTACAGGTTTCAAAAAAAATCAATTAAAACTGCTAAATGTTATTTTTAAACTTTTTGGCTCGTACAAGTTTCAAAAAAATTAATTAAAACTGGTAAATGTTATTTTTAAATTTTTTGGCTCGTACAAGCATTAAATCTTGAATTTCATTTCTTGAAAAATATTTTTTAAGCTTTTTGCCTCGTACAAGTATTAAATCATGAATTTCATTTCTTGAAAATTATTTTTTAAGCTTTTTGGCTCGTACAAGTATTAAATCATGAATTTCAACTCTTGAAAATTATTTTTTAAGCTTATTGGCTCGTACAAGTATTAAATCATGAAATTAAACTCTTGAAAATTATTTTTTAAGCTTTTTGGCTCGTACAAGTATTAAATCATGAATTTCAACTCTTGAAAATTATTTTTTAAGCTTATTGGCTTGTACAAGTATTAAATCATGAATTTCAACTCTTGAAAATTATTTTTAAACTTTTTGGCTCGTACAAGTTTCAAAAAAATTAATAAAAAATGGTAAATGTTATTTTTAAATTTTTTGGCTCGTACAAGCATTAAATCTTGAATTTCATTTCTTGAAAAATATTTTTTAAGCTTTTTGCCTCGTACAAGTATTAAATCATGAATTTCAACTCTTGAAAATTATTTTTTAAGCTTTTTGGCTCGTACAAGTATTAAATCATGAATTTCAACTCTTGAAAATTATTTTTTAAGCTTTTTGGCTCCTACAGGTTTCAAAAAAAATCAATTAAAACTGCTAAATGTTATTTTTTAAGCTTTTTGGCTCGTACAAGTTTCAAAAAAATTAATTAAAACTGGCAAATGTTATTTTTAAATTTTTTGGCTCGTACAAGCATTAAATCTTGAATTTCAACTCTTGAAAAATATTTTTTAAGACTTTTGCCTCGTACAAGTATTAAATCATGAATTTCAACTCTTGAAAATTATTTTTTAAGCTTTTTGACTCGTACAAGTTTCAAAAAAATCAATTAAAACTGCTTAATGTTATTTTTAAGCTTTTTAGCTCGTACAAGTCTTAAATCATGAATTTCAACTCTTGAAAATTATTTTTTAAGCTTTTTGCCTCATACAAGTATTAAATCATGAATTTCAACTCTTGAAAATTATTTTTTAAGCTTGTTGGCTCGTACAAGTCTTAAATCATGAATTTCAACTCTTGAAAATTATTTTTTAAGCTTTTTGCCTCGTACAAGTATTAAATCATGAATTTCAACTCTTGAAAATTATTTTTTAAGCTTTTTGGCTCCTACAGGTTTCAAAAAAAATCAATTAAAACTGCTAAATGTTATTTTTAAACTTTTTGGCTCGTACAAGTTTCAAAAAAATTAATTAAAACTGGCAAATGTTATTTTTAAATTTTTTGGCTCGTACAAGCATTAAATCTTGAATTTCAACTCTTGAAAAATATTTTTTAAGACTTTTGCCTCGTACAAGTATTAAATCATGAATTTCAACTCTTGAAAATTATTTTTTAAGCTTTTTGACTCGTACAAGTTTCAAAAAAATCAATTAAAACTGCTAAATGTTATTTTTAAGCTTTTTAGCTCGTACAAGTCTTAAATCATGAATTTCAACTCTTGAAAATTATTTTTTAAGCTTTTTGCCTCATACAAGTATTAAATCATGAATTTCAACTCTTGAAAATTATTTTTTAAGCTTGTTGGCTCGTACAAGTCTTAAATCATGAATTTCAACTCTTGAAAATTATTTTTTAAGCTTTTTGCCTCGTACAAGTATTAAATCATGAATTTCAACTCTTGAAAATTATTTTTTTAAGCTTTTTGGCTCGTACAAGTATTAAATCATGAATTTCAACTCTTGAAAATTATTTTTTAAGCTTTTTGGCTCGTACAAGTATTAAATCATGAATTTCAACTCTTCAAAATTATTTTTTAAGCTTATTGGCTCGTACAAGTATTAAATCATGAATTTCAACTCTTGAAAATTATTTTTTAAGCTTTTTGGTTCGTACAAGTATTAAATCATGAATTTCATTTCTTGAAAATTATTTTTTAAGCTTTTTGGCTCGTACAAGTATTAAATCATGAATTTCAACTCTTGAAAATTATTTTTAAGCTTATTGGCTCGTACAAGTATTAAATCATGAATTTCAACTCTTGAAAATTATTTTTTAAGCTTTTTGGCTCGTACAAGTATTAAATCAAGAATTTCAACTCTTCAAAATTATTTTTTAAGCTTATTGGCTCGTACAAGTATTAAATCATGAAATTCAACTCTTGAAAATTATTTTTTAAGCTTTTTGGCTCGTACAAGTATTAAATCATGAATTTCAACTCTTGAAAATTATTTTTTAAGCTTATTGGCTTGTACAAGTATTAAATCATGAATTTCAACTCTTGAAAATTATTTTTAAACTTTTTGGCTCGTACAAGTTTCAAAAAAATTAATAAAAAATGGTAAATGTTATTTTTAAATTTTTTGGCTCGTACAAGCATTAAATCTTGAATTTCATTTCTTGAAAAATATTTTTTAAGCTTTTTGCCTCGTACAAGTATTAAATCATGAATTTCAACTCTTGAAAATTATTTTTTAAGCTTTTTGGCTCGTACAAGTATTAAATCATGAATTTCAACTCTTGAAAATTATTTTTTAAGCTTTTTGGCTCCTACAGGTTTCAAAAAAAATCAATTAAAACTGCTAAATGTTATTTTTAAACTTTTTGGCTCGTACAAGTTTCAAAAAATTAATTAAAACTGGCAAATGTTATTTTTAAATTTTTTGGCTCGTACAAGCATTAAATCTTGAATTTCAACTCTTGAAAAATATTTTTTAAGACTTTTGCCTCGTACAAGTATTAAATCATGAATTTCAACTCTTGAAAATTATTTTTTAAGCTTTTTGCCTCGTACAAGTATTAAATCATGAATTTCAACTCTTGAAAATTATTTTTTAAGCTTTTTGGCTCGTACAAGTATTAAATCATGAATTTCAACTCTTGAAAATTATTTTTTAAGCTTTTTGGCTCGTACAAGTATTAAATCATGAATTTCAACTCTTCAAAATTATTTTTTAAGCTTATTGGCTCGTACAAGTATTAAATCATGAATTTCAACTCTTGAAAATTATTTTTTAAGCTTTTTGGTTCGTACAAGTATTAAATCATGAATTTCAACTCTTGAAAATTATTTTTTAAGCTTTTTGGCTCCTACAGGTTTCAAAAAAAATCAATTAAAACTGCTAAATGTTATTTTTAAACTTTTTGGCTCGTACAAGTTTCAAAAAAATTAATTAAAACTGGTAAATGTTATTTTTAAATTTTTTGGCTCGTACAAGCATTAAATCTTGAATTTCATTTCTTGAAAAATATTTTTTAAGCTTTTTGCCTCGTACAAGTATTAAATCATGAATTTCATTTCTTGAAAATTATTTTTTAAGCTTTTTGGCTCGTACAAGTATTAAATCATGAATTTCAACTCTTGAAAATTATTTTTTAAGCTTATTGGCTCGTACAAGTATTAAATCATGAATTTCAACTCTTGAAAATTATTTTTTAAGCTTTTTGGCTCGTACAAGTATTAAATCAAGAATTTCAACTCTTCAAAATTATTTTTTAAGCTTATTGGCTCGTACAAGTATTAAATCATGAAATTCAACTCTTGAAAATTATTTTTTAAGCTTTTTGGCTCGTACAAGTATTAAATCATGAATTTCAACTCTTGAAAATTATTTTTTAAGCTTATTGGCTTGTACAAGTATTAAATCATGAATTTCAACTCTTGAAAATTATTTTTAAACTTTTTGGCTCGTACAAGTTTCAAAAAAATTAATAAAAAATGGTAAATGTTATTTTTAAATTTTTTGGCTCGTACAAGCAATAAATCTTGAACTTCATTTCTTGAAAAATATTTTTTAAGCTTTTTGCCTCGTACAAGTATTAAATCATGAATTTCAACTCTTGAAAATTATTTTTTAAGCTTTTTGGCTCGTACAAGTATTAAATCATGAATTTCAACTCTTGAAAATTATTTTTAAGCTTTTTGGCTCCTACAGGTTTCAAAAAAAATCAATTAAAACTGCTAAATGTTATTTTTAAACTTTTTGGCTCGTACAAGTTTCAAAAAAATTAATTAAAACTGGCAAATGTTATTTTTAAATTTTTTGGCTCGTACAAGCATTAAATCTTGAATTTCAACTCTTGAAAAATATTTTTTAAGACTTTTGCCTCGTACAAGTATTAAATCATGAATTTCAACTCTTGAAAATTATTTTTTAAGCTTTTTGACTCGTACAAGTTTCAAAAAAATCAATTAAAACTGCTAAATGTTATTTTTAAGCTTTTTAGCTCGTACAAGTATTAAATCATGAATTTCAACGATTGAAAATTATTTTTTAAGCTTTTTGCCTCGTACAAGTCTTAAATCATGAATTTCAACTCTTGAAAATTATTTTTTAAGCTTTTTGCCTCATACAAGTATTAAATCATGAATTTCAACTCTTGAAAATTATTTTTTAAGCTTGTTGGCTCGTACAAGTCTTAAATCATGAATTTCAACTCTTGAAAATTATTTTTTAAGCTTTTTGCCTCGTACAAGTATTACATCATGAATTTCAACTCTTGAAAATTATTTTTTAAGCTTTTTGGCTCGTACAAGTATTAAATCATGAATTTCAACTCTTGAAAATTATTTTTTAAGCTTTTTGGCTCGTACAAGTATTAAATCATGAATTTCAACTCTTCAAAATTATTTTTTAAGCTTATTGGCTCGTACAAGTATTAAATCATGAATTTCAACTCTTGAAAATTATTTTTTAAGCTTTTTGGTTCGTACAAGTATTAAATCATGAATTTCAACTCTTGAAAATTATTTTTTAAGCTTTTTGGCTCCTACAGGTTTCAAAAAAATCAATTAAAACTGCTAAATGTTATTTTTAAACTTTTTGGCTCGTACAAGTTTCAAAAAAATTAATTAAAACTGGTAAATGTTATTTTTAAATTTTTTGGCTCGTACAAGCATTAAATCTTGAATTTCATTTCTTGAAAAATATTTTTTAAGCTTTTTGCCTCGTACAAGTATTAAATCATGAATTTCAACTCCTGAAAATTATTTTTTAAGCTTTTTGGCTCGTACAAGTATTAAATCATGAATTTCAACTCTTGAAAATTATTTTTTAAGCTTTTTGTCTCGTACAAGTATTAAATCATGAATTTCAACTCTTGAAAATTATTTTTTAAGCTTTTTGGCTCCTACAGGTTTCAAAAAAAATCAATTAAAACTGCTAAATGTTATTTTTAAGCTTTTTAGCTCGTACAAGTATTAAATCATGAATTTCAACCATTGAAAATTATTTTTTAAGCTTTTTGCCTCGTACAAGTATTAAATCATGAACTTCAACTTTTAAAAATTATTTTTTAAGCTTTTTGGCTCGTACAAGTATTAAATCATGAATTTCAACTCTTGAAAATTATTTTTTAAGCTTTTTGGCTCGTACAAGTATTAAATCATGAATTTCAACTCTTCAAAATTATTTTTTAAGCTTATTGGCTCGTACAAGTATTAAATCATGAATTTCAACTCTTGAAAATTATTTTTTAAGCTTTTTGGCTCGTACAAGTATTAAATCATGAATTTCAACTCTTGAAAATTATTTTTTAAGCTTTTTGGCTCCTACAGGTTTCAAAAAAAATCAATTAAAACTGCTAAATGTTATTTTTAAACTTTTTGGCTCGTACAAGTTTCAAAAAAATTAATTAAAACTGGTAAATGTTATTTTTAAATTTTTTGGCTCGTACAAGCATTAAATCTTGAATTTCATTTCTTGAAAAATATTTTTTAAGCTTTTTGCCTCGTACAAGTATTAAATCATGAATTTCAACTCTTAAAAATTATTTTTTAAAGCTTTTTGGCTCGTACAAGTATTAAGTCATGAATTTCAACTCTTGAAAATTATTTTTTAAGCTTTTTGGCTCGTACAAGTATTAAATCATGAATTTCAACTCTTGAAAATTATTTTTTAAGCTTTTTGGCTCCTACAGGTTTCAAAAAAAACAATTAAAACTGCTAAATGTTATTTTTAAGCTTTTTAGCTCGTACAAGTATTAAATCATGAATTTCAACCATTGAAAATTATTGTTTAAGCTTTTTGCCTCGTACAAGTATTAAATCATGAATTTCAACTCTTGAAAATTATTTTTAAACTTTTTGGCTCGTACAAGTTTCAAAAAAATTAATTAAAACTGGTAAATGTTATTTTTAAATTTTTTGGCTCGTACAAGCATTAAATCTTGAATTTCATTTCTTGAAAAATATTTTTTAAGCTTTTTGCCTCGTACAAGTATTAAATCATGAATTTCAACTCCTGAAAATTATTTTTTAAGCTTTTTGGCTCGTACAAGTATTAAATCATGAATTTCAACTCTTGAAAATTATTTTTTAAGCTTTTTGTCTCGTACAAGTATTAAATCATGAAATTCAACTCTTGAAAATTATTTTTTAAGCTTTTTGGCTCGTACAAGTATTAAATCATGAATTTCAACTCTTGAAAATTATTTTTTAAGCTTATTGGCTTGTACAAGTATTAAATCATGAATTTCAACTCTTGAAAATTATTTTTAAACTTTTTGGCTCGTACAAGTTTCAAAAAAATTAATAAAAAATGGTAAATGTTATTTTTAAATTTTTTGGCTCGTACAAGCATTAAATCTTGAACTTCATTTCTTGAAAAATATTTTTTAAGCTTTTTGCCTCGTACAAGTATTAAATCATGAATTTCAACTCTTGAAAATTATTTTTTAAGCTTTTTGGCTCGTACAAGTATTAAATCATGAATTTCAACTCTTGAAAATTATTTTTTAAGCTTTTTGGCTCCTACAGGTTTCAAAAAAAATCAATTAAAACTGCTAAATGTTATTTTTAAACTTTTTGGCTCGTACAAGTTTCAAAAAAATTAATTAAAACTGGCAAATGTTATTTTTAAATTTTTTGGCTCGTACAAGCATTAAATCTTGAATTTCAACTCTTGAAAAATATTTTTTAAGACTTTTGCCTCGTACAAGTATTAAATCATGAATTTCAACTCTTGAAAATTATTTTTTAAGCTTTTTGACTCGTACAAGTTTCAAAAAAATCAATTAAAACTGCTAAATGTTATTTTTAAGCTTTTTAGCTCGTACAAGTATTAAATCATGAATTTCAACGATTGAAAATTATTTTTTAAGCTTTTTGCCTCGTACAAGTCTTAAATCATGAATTTCAACTCTTGAAAATTATTTTTTAAGCTTTTTGCCTCATACAAGTATTAAATCATGAATTTCAACTCTTGAAAGTTATTTTTTAAGCTTGTTGGCTCGTACAAGTCTTAAATCATGAATTTCAACTCTTGAAAATTATTTTTTAAGCTTTTTGCCTCGTACAAGTATTACATCATGAATTTCAACTCTTGAAAATTATTTTTTTAAGCTTTTTGGCTCGTACAAGTATTAAATCATGAATTTCAACTCTTGAAAATTATTTTTTAAGCTTTTTGGCTCGTACAAGTATTAAATCATGAATTTCAACTCTTCAAAATTATTTTTTAAGCTTATTGGCTCGTACAAGTATTAAATCATGAATTTCAACTCTTGAAAATTATTTTTTAAGCTTTTTGGTTCGTACAAGTATTAAATCATGAATTTCAACTCTTGAAAATTATTTTTTAAGCTTTTTGGCTCCTACAGGTTTCAAAAAAAATCAATTAAAACTGCTAAATGTTATTTTTAAACTTTTTGGCTCGTACAAGTTTCAAAAAAATTAATTAAAACTGGTAAATGTTATTTTTTTAATTTTTTGGCTCGTACAAGCATTAAATCTTGAATTTCATTTCTTGAAAAATATTTTTTAAGCTTTTTGCCTCGTACAAGTATTAAATCATGAA
The DNA here is from genome assembly GCA_020055645.1 of Tomocerus qinae. Taxonomy (NCBI): domain Eukaryota; kingdom Metazoa; phylum Arthropoda; class Collembola; order Entomobryomorpha; family Tomoceridae; genus Tomocerus; species Tomocerus qinae. The sequence continues at coordinate 90,197 of JAECZT010000020.1, read as the reverse complement.
TTTCAACTCCTGAAAATTATTTTTTAAGCTTTTTGGCTCGTACAAGTATTAAATCATGAATTTCAACTCTTGAAAATTATTTTTTAAGCTTTTTGTCTCGTACAAGTATTAAATCATGAATTTCAACTCTTGAAAATTATTTTTTAAGCTTTTTGGCTCCTACAGGTTTCAAAAAAAATCAATTAAAACTGCTAAATGTTATTTTTAAGCTTTTTAGCTCGTACAAGTATTAAATCATGAATTTCAACCATTGAAAATTATTTTTTAAGCTTTTTGCCTCGTACAAGTATTAAATCATGAACTTCAACTTTTAAAAATTATTTTTTTAAGCTTTTTGGCTCGTACAAGTATTAAATCATGAATTTCAACTCTTGATAATTATTTTTTTTAACTTTTTGGCTCGTACAAGTATTAAATCATGAATTTCAACTCTTCAAAATTATTTTTTAAGCTTATTGGCTCGTACAAGTATTAAATCATGAATTTCAACTCTTGAAAATTATTTTTTAAGCTTTTTGGCTCGTACAAGTATTAAATCATGAATTTCAACTCTTGAAAATTATTTTTTAAGCTTTTTGGCTCGTACAAGTTTCAAAAAAATCAATTAAAACTGCTAAATGTTATTTTTAAACTTTTTGGCTCGTACAAGTTTCAAAAAAATTAATTAAAACTGGTAAATGTTATTTTTAAATTTTTTGGCTCGTACAAGCATTAAATCTTGAATTTCATTTCTTGAAAAATATTTTTTAAGCTTTTTGCCTCGTACAAGTATTAAATCATGAATTTCAACTCTTAAAAATTATTTTTTAAAGCTTTTTGGCTCGTACAAGTATTAAGTCATGAATTTCAACTCTTGAAAATTATTTTTTAAGCTTTTTGGCTCGTACAAGTATTAAATCATGAATTTCAACTCTTGAAAATTATTTTTTAAGCTTTTTGGCTCCTACAGGTTTCAAAAAAAACAATTAAAACTGCTAAATGTTATTTTTAAGCTTTTTAGCTCGTACAAGTATTAAATCATGAATTTCAACCATTGAAAATTATTGTTTAAGCTTTTTGCCTCGTACAAGTATTAAATCATGAATTTCAACTCTTGAAAATTATTTTTAAACTTTTTGGCTCGTACAAGTTTCAAAAAAATTAATTAAAACTGGTAAATGTTATTTTTAAATTTTTTGGCTCGTACAAGCATTAAATCTTGAATTTCATTTCTTGAAAAATATTTTTTAAGCTTTTTGCCTCGTACAAGTATTAAATCATGAATTTCAACTCCTCAAAATTATTTTTTGAGCTTATTGGCTCGTACAAAATTAAATCATGAATTTCAACTCTTGAAAATTATTTTTTAAGCTTTTTGGCTCGTACAAGTATTAAATCATGAATTTCAACTCTTGAAAATTATTTTTTAAGCTTTTTGGCTCCTACAGGTTTCAAAAAAATCAATTAAAACTGCTAAATGTTATTTTTAAACTTTTTGGCTCGTACAAGTTTCAAAAAAATTAATTAAAACTGGTAAATGTTATTTTTAAATTTTTTGGCTCGTACAAGCATTAAATCTTGAATTTCATTTCTTGAAAAATATTTTTTAAGCTTTTTGCCTCGTACAAGTATTAAATCATGAATTTCAACTCTTGAAAATTATTTTTTAAGCTTTTTGGCTCGTACAAGTATTAAATCATGAATTTCAACTCTTGAAAATTATTTTTTAAGCTTTTTGGCTCGTACAAGTATTAAATCATGAATTTCAACTCTTGAAAATTATTTTTTAAGCTTTTTGGCTCGTACAAGTATTAAATCATGAATTTCAACTCTTGAAAATTATTTTTTAAGCTTTTTGGCTCCTACAGGTTTCAAAAAAACAATTAAAACTGCTAAATGTTATTTTTAAGCTTTTTAGCTCGTACAAGTATTAAATCATGAATTTCAACCATTGAAAATTATTTTTTAAGCTTTTTGCGTCGTACAAGTATTAAATCATGAATTTCAACTCTTAAAAATTATTTTTTAAAGCTTTTTGGCTCGTACAAGTATTAAATCATGAATTTCAACTCTTGAAAATTATTTTTAAACTTTTTGGCTCGTACAAGTTTCAAAAAAATTAATTAAAACTGGTAAATGTTATTTTTAAATTTTTTGGCTCGTACAAGCATTAAATCTTGAATTTCATTTCTTGAAAAATATTTTTTAAGCTTTTTGCCTCGTACAAGTATTAAATCATGAATTTCAACTCCTCAAAATTATTTTTTGAGCTTATTAGCTCGTACAAAATTAAATCATGAATTTCAACTCTTGAAAATTATTTTTTAGGCTTTATGGCTCGTACAAGTATTAAATCATGAATTTCAACTCTTGAAAATTATTTTTTAAGCTTTTTGGCTCCTACAGGTTTCAAAAAAAATCAATTAAAACTGCTAAATGTTATTTTTAAACTTTTTGGCTCGTACAAGTTTCAAAAAAATTAATTAAAACTGGTAAATGTTATTTTTAAATTTTTTGGCTCGTACAAGCATTAAATCTTGAATTTCATTTCTTGAAAAATATTTTTTAAGCTTTTTGCCTCGTACAAGTATTAAATCATGAATTTCAACTCTTGAAAATTATTTTTTAAGCTTTTTGGCTCCTATAGGTTTCAAAAAAAATCAATTAAAACTGCTAAATGTTATTTTTAAACTTTTTGGCTCGTACAAGTTTCAAAAAAATTAATTAAAACTGGCAAATGTTATTTTTAAATTTTTTGGCTCGTACAAGCATTAAATCTTGAATTTCAACTCTTGAAAAATATTTTTTAAGACTTTTGCCTCGTACAAGTATTAAATCATGAATTTCAACTCTTGAAAATTATTTTTTAAGCTTTTTGACTCGTACAAGTTTCAAAAAAATCAATTAAAACTGCTAAATGTTATTTTTAAGCTTTTTAGCTCGTACAAGTATTAAATCATGAATTTCAACGATTGAAAATTATTTTTTACGCTTTTTGCCTTGTACAAGTCTTAAATCATGAATTTCAACTCTTGAAAATTATTTTTTAAGCTTTTTGCCTCATACAAGTATTAAATCATGAATTTCAACTCTTGAAAATTATTTTTTAAGCTTGTTGGCTCGTACAAGTCTTAAATCATGAATTTCAACTCTTGAAAATTATTTTTTAAGCTTTTTGCCTCGTACAAGTATTAAATCATGAATTTCAACTCTTGAAAATTATTTTTTTAAGCTTTTTGGCTCGTACAAGTATTAAATCATGAATTTCAACTCTTGAAAATTATTTTTTAAGCTTTTTGGCTCGTACAAGTATTAAATCATGAATTTCAACTCTTCAAAATTATTTTTTAAGCTTATTGGCTCGTACAAGTATTAAATCATGAATTTCAACTCTTGAAAATTATTTTTTAAGCTTTTTGGTTCGTACAAGTATTAAATCATGAATTTCAACTCTTGAAAATTATTTTTTAAGCTTTTTGGCTCGTACAAGTTTAAAAAATAATTAAAACTGCTAAATGTTATTTTTAAACTTTTTGGCTCGTACAAGTTTCAAAAAAATTAATTAAAACTGGTAAATGTTATTTTTAAATTTTTTGGCTCGTACAAGCATTAAATCTTGAATTTCATTTCTTGAAAAATATTTTTTAAGCTTTTTGCCTCGTACAAGTATTAAATCATGAATTTCATTTCTTGAAAATTATTTTTTAAGCTTTTTGGCTCGTACAAGTATTAAATCATGAATTTCAACTCTTGAAAATTATTTTTTAAGCTTATTGGCTCGTACAAGTATTAAATCATGAATTTCAACTCTTGAAAATTATTTTTTAAGCTTTTTGGCTCGTACAAGTATTAAATCAAGAATTTCAACTCTTCAAAATTATTTTTTAAGCTTATTGGCTCGTACAAGTATTAAATCATGAAATTCAACTCTTGAAAATTATTTTTTAAGCTTTTTGGCTCGTACAAGTATTAAATCATGAATTTCAACTCTTGAAAATTATTTTTTAAGCTTATTGGCTTGTACAAGTATTAAATCATGAATTTCAACTCTTGAAAATTATTTTTAAACTTTTTGGCTCGTACAAGTTTCAAAAAAATTAATAAAAAATGGTAAATGTTATTTTTAAATTTTTTGGCTCGTACAAGCATTAAATCTTGAATTTCATTTCTTGAAAAATATTTTTTAAGCTTTTTGCCTCGTACAAGTATTAAATCATGAATTTCAACTCTTGAAAATTATTTTTTAAGCTTTTTGGCTCGTACAAGTATTAAATCATGAATTTCAACTCTTGAAAATTATTTTTTAAGCTTTTTGGCTCCTACAGGTTTCAAAAAAATCAATTAAAACTGCTAAATGTTATTTTTAAACTTTTTGGCTCGTACAAGTTTCAAAAAAATTAATTAAAACTGGCAAATGTTATTTTTAAATTTTTTGGCTCGTACAAGCATTAAATCTTGAATTTCAACTCTTGAAAAATATTTTTTAAGACTTTTGCCTCGTACAAGTATTAAATCATGAATTTCAACTCTTGAAAATTATTTTTTAAGCTTTTTGACTCGTACAAGTTTCAAAAAAATCAATTAAAACTGCTAAATGTTATTTTTAAGCTTTTTAGCTCGTACAAGTATTAAATCATGAATTTCAACGATTGAAAATTATTTTTTAAGCTTTTTGCCTCGTACAAGTCTTAAATCATGAATTTCAACTCTTGAAAATTATTTTTTAAGCTTTTTGCCTCATACAAGTATTAAATCATGAATTTCAACTCTTGAAAATTATTTTTTAAGCTTGTTGGCTCGTACAAGTCTTAAATCATGAATTTCAACTCTTGAAAATTATTTTTTAAGCTTTTTGCCTCGTACAAGTATTAAATCATGAATTTCAACTCTTGAAAATTATTTTTTTAAGCTTTTTGGCTCGTACAAGTATTAAATCATGAATTTCAACTCTTGAAAATTATTTTTTAAGCTTTTTGGCTCGTACAAGTATTAAATCATGAATTTCAACTCTTCAAAATTATTTTTTAAGCTTATTGGCTCGTACAAGTATTAAATCATGAATTTCAACTCTTGAAAATTATTTTTTAAGCTTTTTGGTTCGTACAAGTATTAAATCATGAATTTCAACTCTTGAAAATTATTTTTTAAGCTTTTTGGCTCCTACAGGTTTCAAAAAAAATCAATTAAAACTGCTAAATGTTATTTTTAAACTTTTTGGCTCGTACAAGTTTCAAAAAAATTAATTAAAACTGGTAAATGTTATTTTTTTAATTTTTTGGCTCGTACAAGCATTAAATCTTGAATTTCATTTCTTGAAAAATATTTTTTAAGCTTTTTGCCTCGTACAAGTAATAAATCATGAATTTCAACTCCTGAAAATTATTTTTTAAGCTTTTTGGCTCGTACAAGTATTAAATCATGAATTTCAACTCTTGAAAATTATTTTTTAAGCTTTTTGTCTCGTACAAGTATTAAATCATGAATTTCAACTCTTGAAAATTATTTTTTAAGCTTTTTGGCTCCTACAGGTTTCAAAAAAAATCAATTAAAACTGCTAAATGTTATTTTTAAGCTTTTTAGCTCGTACAGGTATTAAATCATGAATTTCAACCATTGAAAATTATTTTTTAAGCTTTTTGCCTCGTACAAGTATTAAATCATGAACTTCAACTTTTAAAAATTATTTTTTTAAGCTTTTTGGCTCGTACAAGTATTAAATCATGAATTTCAACTCTTAAAAATTATTTTTTTTAACTTTTTGGCTCGTACAAGTATTAAATCATGAATTTCAACTCTTCAAAATTATTTTTTAAGCTTATTGGCTCGTACAAGTATTAAATCATGAATTTCAACTCTTGAAAATTATTTTTTAAGCTTTTTGGCTCGTACAAGTATTAAATCATGAATTTCAACTCTTGAAAATTATTTTTTAAGCTTTTTGGCTCCTACAGGTTTCAAAAAAAATCAATTAAAACTGCTAAATGTTATTTTTAAACTTTTTGGCTCGTACAAGTTTCAAAAAAATTAATTAAAACTGGTAAATGTTATTTTTAAATTTTTTGGCTCGTACAAGCATTAAATCTTGAATTTCATTTCTTGAAAAATATTTTTTAAGCTTTTTGCCTCGTACAAGTATTAAATCATGAATTTCATTTCTTGAAAATTATTTTTTAAGCTTTTTGGCTCGTACAAGTATTAAATCATGAATTTCAACTCTTGAAAATTATTTTGTAAGCTTATTGGCTCGTACAAGTATTAAATCATGAATTTCAACTCTTGAAAATTATTTTTTAAGCTTTTTGGCTCGTACAAGTATTAAATCAAGAATTTCAACTCTTGAAAATTATTTTTTAAGCTTATTGGCTCGTACAAGTATTAAATCATGAAATTCAACTCTTGAAAATTATTTTTTAAGCTTTTTGGCTCGTACAAGTATTAAATCATGAATTTCAACTCTTGAAAATTATTTTTTAAGCTTATTGGCTCGTACAAGTATTAAATCATGAATTTCAACTCTTGAAAATTATTTTTAAACTTTTTGGCTCGTACAAGTTTCAAAAAAATTAATAAAAAATGGTAAATGTTATTTTTAAATTTTTTGGCTCGTACAAGCATTAAATCTTGAATTTCATTTCTTGAAAAATATTTTTTAAGCTTTTTGCCTCGTACAAGTATTAAATCATGAATTTCAACTCTTGAAAATTATTTTTTAAGCTTTTTGGCTCGTACAAGTATTAAATCATGAATTTCAACTCTTGAAAATTATTTTTTAAGCTTTTTGGCTCCTACAGGTTTCAAAAAAAATCAATTAAAACTGCTAAATGTTATTTTTAAACTTTTTGGCTCGTACAAGTTTCAAAAAAATTAATTAAAACTGGCAAATGTTATTTTTAAATTTTTTGGCTCGTACAAGCATTAAATCTTGAATTTCAACTCTTGAAAAATATTTTTTAAGACTTTTGCCTCGTACAAGTATTAAATCATGAATTTCAACTCTTGAAAATTATTTTTTAAGCTTTTTGACTCGTACAAGTTTCAAAAAAATCAATTAAAACTGCTAAATGTTATTTTTAAGCTTTTTAGCTCGTACAAGTATTAAATCATGAATTTCAAAGATTGAAAATTATTTTTTAAGCTTTTTGCCTCGTACAAGTCTTAAATCATGAATTTCAACTCTTGAAAATTATTTTTTAAGCTTTTTGCCTCATACAAGTATTAAATCATGAATTTCATTTCTTGAAAATTATTTTTTAAGCTTGTTGGCTCGTACAAGTCTTAAATCATGAATTTCAACTCTTGAAAATTATTTTTTAAGCTTTTTGCCTCGTACAAGTATTAAATCATGAATTTCAACTCTTGAAAATTATTTTTTTAAGCTTTTTGGCTCGTACAAGTGTTAAATCATGAATTTCAACTCTTGAAAATTATTTTTTAAGCTTTTTGGCTCGTACAAGTATTAAATCATGAATTTCAACTCTTCAAAATTATTTTTTAAGCTTATTGGCTCGTACAAGTATTAAATCATGAATTTCAACTCTTGAAAATTATTTTTTAAGCTTTTTGGTTCGTACAAGTATTAAATCATGAATTTCAACTCTTGAAAATTATTTTTTAAGCTTTTTGGCTCCTACAGGTTTCAAAAAAAATCAATTAAAACTGCTAAATGTTATTTTTAAACTTTTTGGCTCGTACAAGTTTCAAAAAAATTAATTAAAACTGGTAAATGTTATTTTTAAATTTTTTGGCTCGTACAAGCATTAAATCTTGAATTTCATTTCTTGAAAAATATTTTTTAAGCTTTTTGCCTCGTACAAGTATTAAATCATGAATTTCAACTCTTGAAAATTATTTTTTAAGCTTTTTGGCTCGTACAAGTATTAAATCATGAATTTCAACTCTTGAAAATTATTTTTTAAGCTTTTTGGCTCCTACAGGTTTCAAAAAAAATCAATTAAAACTGCTAAATGTTATTTTTAAACTTTTTGGCTCGTACAAGTTTCAAAAAAATTAATTAAAACTGGTAAATGTTATTTTTAAATTTTTTGGCTCGTACAAGCATTAAATCTTGAATTTCATTTCTTGAAAAATATTTTTTAAGCTTTTTGCCTCGTACAAGTATTAAATCATGAATTTCATTTCTTGAAAATTATTTTTTAAGCTTTTTGGCTCGTACAAGTATTAAATCATGAATTTCAACTCTTGAAAATTATTTTGTAAGCTTATTGGCTCGTACAAGTATTAAATCATGAATTTCAACTCTTGAAAATTATTTTTTAAGCTTTTTGGCTCGTACAAGTATTAAATCAAGAATTTCAACTCTTCAAAATTATTTTTTAAGCTTATTGGCTCGTACAAGTATTAAATCATGAAATTCAACTCTTGAAAATTATTTTTTAAGCTTTTTGGCTCGTACAAGTATTAAATCATGAATTTCAACTCTTGAAAATTATTTTTTAAGCTTATTGGCTCGTACAAGTATTAAATCATGAATTTCAACTCTTGAAAATTATTTTTAAACTTTTTGGCTCGTACAAGTTTCAAAAAAATTAATAAAAAATGGTAAATGTTATTTTTAAATTTTTTGGCTCGTACAAGCATTAAATCTTGAATTTCATTTCTTGAAAAATATTTTTTAAGCTTTTTGCCTCGTACAAGTATTAAATCATGAATTTCAACTCTTGAAAATTATTTTTTAAGCTTTTTGGCTCGTACAAGTATTAAATCATGAATTTCAACTCTTGAAAATTATTTTTTAAGCTTTTTGGCTCCTACAGGTTTCAAAAAAATCAATTAAAACTGCTAAATGTTATTTTTAAACTTTTTGGCTCGTACAAGTTTCAAAAAAATTAATTAAAACTGGCAAATGTTATTTTTAAATTTTTTGGCTCGTACAAGCATTAAATCTTGAATTTCAACTCTTGAAAAATATTTTTTAAGACTTTTGCCTCGTACAAGTATTAAATCATGAATTTCAACTCTTGAAAATTATTTTTTAAGCTTTTTGACTCGTACAAGTTTCAAAAAAATCAATTAAAACTGCTAAATGTTATTTTTAAGCTTTTTAGCTCGTACAAGTATTAAATCATGAATTTCAAAGATTGAAAATTATTTTTTAAGCTTTTTGCCTCGTACAAGTCTTAAATCATGAATTTCAACTCTTGAAAATTATTTTTTAAGCTTTTTGCCTCATACAAGTATTAAATCATGAATTTCATTTCTTGAAAATTATTTTTTAAGCTTGTTGGCTCGTACAAGTCTTAAATCATGAATTTCAACTCTTGAAAATTATTTTTTAAGCTTTTTGCCTCGTACAAGTATTAAATCATGAATTTCAACTCTTGAAAATTATTTTTTAAGCTTTTTGGCTCGTACAAGTGTTAAATCATGAATTTCAACTCTTGAAAATTATTTTTTAAGCTTTTTGGCTCGTACAAGTATTAAATCATGAATTTCAACTCTTCAAAATTATTTTTTAAGCTTATTGGCTCGTACAAGTATTAAATCATGAATTTCAACTCTTGAAAATTATTTTTTAAGCTTTTTGGTTCGTACAAGTATTAAATCATGAATTTCAACTCTTGAAAATTATTTTTTAAGCTTTTTGGCTCCTACAGGTTTCAAAAAAAATCAATTAAAACTGCTAAATGTTATTTTTAAACTTTTTGGCTCGTACAAGTTTCAAAAAAATTAATTAAAACTGGTAAATGTTATTTTTAAATTTTTTGGCTCGTACAAGCATTAAATCTTGAATTTCATTTCTTGAAAAATATTTTTTAAGCTTTTTGCCTCGTACAAGTATTAAATCATGAATTTCAACTCCTGAAAATTATTTTTTAAGCTTTTTGGCTCGTACAAGTATTAAATCATGAATTTCAACTCTTGAAAATTATTTTTTAACCTTTTTGTCTCGTACAAGTATTAAATCATGAATTTCAACTCTTGAAAATTATTTTTTAAGCTTTTTGGCTCCTACAGTTTCAAAAAAAATCAATTAAAACTGCTAAATGTTATTTTTAAGCTTTTTAGCTCGTACAAGTATTAAATCATGAATTTCAACCATTGAAAATTATTTTTTAAGCTTTTTGCCTCGTACAAGTATTAAATCATGAATTTCAACTCTTAAAAATTATTTTTTAAGCTTTTTGGCTCGTACAAGTATTAAATCATGAATTTCAACTCTTGAAAATTATTTTTTAAGCTTTTTGGCTCGTACAAGTATTAAATCATGAATTTCAACTCTTCAAAATTATTTTTTGAGCTTATTGGCTCGTACAAAATTAAATCATGAATTTCAACTCTTGAAAATTATTTTTTAAGCTTTTTGGCTCGTACAAGTATTAAATCATGAATTTCAACTCTTGAAAATTATTTTTTAAGCTTGTTGGCTCGTACAAGTCTTAAATCATGAATTTCAACTCTTGAGAATTATTTTTTAAGCTTTTTGCCTCGTACAAGCTTCAAAAAAATTAATTAAAACTGGTAAATGTTATTTTTAAATTTTTTGGCTCGTACAAGCATTAAATCTTGAAATTTCATTTCTTGAAAAATATTTTTTAAGCTTTTTGCCTCGTACAAGTACTAAATCATGAATTTCAACTCTTGAAAATTATTTTTTAAGCTTTGTGGCTCGTACAAGTATTAAATCATGAATTTCAACTCTTGAAAATTATTTTTTAAGCTTTTTGGCTCCTACAGGTTTCAAAAAAACAATTAAAACTGCTAAATGTTATTTTTAAGCTTTTTAGCTCGTACAAGTATTAAATCATGAATTTCAACCATTGAAAATTATTTTTTAAGCTTTTTGCCTCGTACAAGTATTAAATCATGAATTTCAACTCTTAAAAATTATTTTTTAAAGCTTTTTGGCTCGTACAAGTATTAAGTCATGAATTTCAACTCTTGAAAATTATTTTTTAAGCTTTTTGGCTCGTACAAGTATTAAATCATGAATTTCAACTCTTGAAAATTATTTTTTAAGCTTTTTGGCTCCTACAGGTTTCAAAAAAAACAATTAAAACTGCTAAATGTTATTTTTAAGCTTTTTAGCTCGTACAAGTATTAAATCATGAATTTCAACCATTGAAAATTATTGTTTAAGCTTTTTGCCTCGTACAAGTATTAAATCATGAATTTCAACTCTTAAAAATTATTTTTTAAAGCTTTTTGGCTCGTACAAGTATTAAATCATGAATTTCAACTCTTGAAAATTATTTTTAAACTTTTTGGCTCGTACAAGTTTCAAAAAAATTAATTAAAACTGGTAAATGTTATTTTTAAATTTTTTGGCTCGTACAAGCATTAAATCTTGAATTTCATTTCTTGAAAAATATTTTTTAAGCTTTTTGCCTCGTACAAGTATTAAATCATGAATTTCAACTCCTCAAAATTATTTTTTGAGCTTATTGGCTCGTACAAAATTAAATCATGAATTTCAACTCTTGAAAATTATTTTTTAAGCTTTTTGGCTTGTACAAGTATTAAATCATGAATTTCAACTCTTGAAAATTATTTTTTAAGCTTTTTGGCTCCTACAGGTTTCAAAAAAAATCAATTAAAACTGCTAAATGTTATTTTTAAACTTTTTGGCTCGTACAAGTTTCAAAAAAATTAATTAAAACTGGTAAATGTTATTTTTAAATTTTTTGGCTCGTACAAGCATTAAATCTTGAATTTCATTTCTTGAAAAATATTTTTTAAGCTTTTTGCCTCGTACAAGTATTAAATCATGAATTTCAACTCTTGAAAATTATTTTTTAAGCTTTTTGGCTCGTACAAGTATTAAATCATGAATTTCAACTCTTGAAAATTATTTTTTAAGCTTTTTGGCTCGTACAAGTATTAAATCATGAATTTCAACTCTTGAAAATTATTTTTTAAGCTTTTTGGCTCGTACAAGTATTAAATCATGAATTTCAACTCTTCAAAATTATTTTTTAAGCTTTTTGGCTCCTACAGGTTTCAAAAAAACAATTAAAACTGCTAAATGTTATTTTTAAGCTTTTTAGCTCGTACAAGTATTAAATCATGAATTTCAACCATTGAAAATTATTTTTTAAGCTTTTTGCCTCGTACAAGTATTAAATCATGAATTTCAACTCTTAAAAATTATTTTTTAAAGCTTTTTGGCTCGTACAAGTATTAAATCATGAATTTCAACTCTTGAAAATTATTTTTAAACTTTTTGGCTCGTACAAGTTTCAAAAAAATTAATTAAAACTGGTAAATGTTATTTTTAAATTTTTTGGCTCGTACAAGCATTAAATCTTGAATTTCATTTCTTGAAAAATATTTTTTAAGCTTTTTGCCTCGTACAAGTATTAAATCATGAATTTCAACTCCTCAAAATTATTTTTTGAGCTTATTAGCTCGTACAAAATTAAATCATGAATTTCAACTCTTGAAAATTATTTTTTAGGCTTTATGGCTCGTACAAGTATTAAATCATGAATTTCAACTCTTAAAAATTATTTTTTAAGCTTTTTGGCTCCTACAGGTTTCAAAAAAAATCAATTAAAACTGCTAAATGTTATTTTTAAACTTTTTGGCTCGTACAAGTTTCAAAAAAATTAATTAAAACTGGTAAATGTTATTTTTAAATTTTTTGGCTCGTACAAGCATTAAATCTTGAATTTCATTTCTTGAAAAATATTTTTTAAGCTTTTTGCCTCGTACAAGTATTAAATCATGAATTTCAACTCTTGAAAATTATTTTTTAAGCTTTTTGGCTCCTATAGGTTTCAAAAAAAATCAAATAAAACTGCTAAATGTTATTTTTAAACTTTTTGGCTCGTACAAGTTTCAAAAAAATTAATTAAAACTGGTAAATGTTATTTTTAAATTTTTTGGCTCGTACAAGCATTAAATCTTGAATTTCAACTCTTGAAAATTATTTTTTAAGCTTTTTGGCTCGTACAAGTTTCAAAAAAATCAATTAAAACTGCTAAATGTTATTTTTAAGCTTTTTAGCTCGTACAAGTATTAAATCATGAATTTCAACCAATGAAAATTATTTTTTAAGCTTTTTGCCTCGTACAAGTTTCAAAAAAATTAATTAAAACTGGTAAATGTTATTTTTAAATTTTTTGGCTCGTACAAGCATTAAATCTTGAATTTCATTTCTTGAAAAATATTTTTTAAGCTTTTTGCCTCGTACAAGTATTAAATCATGAATTTCAACTCTTGAAAATTATTTTTTAAGCTTTTTGGCTCGTACAAGTATTAAATCACGAATTTCAACTATTGAAAATTATTTTTTAAGCTTTTTGGCTCGTACAAGTATTAAATCATGAATTTCATTTCTTGAAAATTATTTTTTAAGCTTTTTGGCTCGTACAAGTATTAAATCATGAATTTCAACTCTTGAAAATTATTTTTTAAGCTTTTTGGCTCCTACAGCTTTCAAAAAAAACAATTAAAACTGCTAAATGTTATTTTTAAGCTTTTTAGCTCGTACAAGTATTAAATCATGAATTTCAACCATTGAAAATTATTTTTTAAGCTTTTTGCCTCGTACAAGTATTAAATCATGAATTTCAACTCTTGAAAATTATTTTTTAAGCTTTTTGCCTCATACAAGTATTAAATCATGAATTTCAACTCTTGAAAATTATTTTTTAAGCTTGTTGGCTCGTACAAGTCTTAAATCATGAATTTCAACTCTTAAAAATTATTTTTTTAAGCTTTTTGGCTCGTACAAGTATTAAATCATGAATTTCAACTCTTGAAAATTATTTTTTAGCTTTTTGGCTCGTACAAGTATTAAATCATGAATTTCAACTCTTCAAAATTATTTTTTGAGCTTATTGGCTCGTACAAAATTTAATCATGAATTTCAACTCTTGAAAATTATTTTTTAAGCTTTTTGGCTCCTACAGGTTTCAAAAAAAATCAATTAAAACTGCTAAATGTTATTTTTAAACTTTTTGGCTGGTACAAGTTTCAAAAAAATTAATTAAAACTGGTAAATGTTATTTTTAAATTTTTTGGCTCGTACAAGCATTAAATCTTGAATTTCAACTCTTGAAAATTATTTTTTAAGCTTTTTGGCTCGTACAAGTTTCAAAAAAATCAATTAAAACTGCTAAATGTTATTTTTAAGCTTTTTAGCTCGTACAAGTATTAAATCATGAATTTCAACCATTGAAAATTATTTTTTAAGCTTCTTGCCCCGTACCAGTATTAAATCATGAATTTCATTTCTTGAAAATTATTTTTTAAGCTTTTTGGCTCGTACAAGTATTAAATCATGAATTTCAACTCTTGAAAGTTATTTTTTAAGCTTATTGGCTCGTACAAGTATTAAATCATGAATTTCAACTCTTGAAATTTATTTTTTTAAGCTATTTGGCTCGTACAAGTATTAAATCATGAATTTCAAATCTTGAAAATTATTTTTTAAGCTTTTTGGCTCGTACAAGTTTCAAAAAAATCAATTAAAACTGCTAAATGTTATTTTTAAGCTTTTTAGCTCGTACAAGTATTAAATCATGAATTTCAACCATTGAAAATTATTTTTTAATCTTTTTGCCTCGTACAAGTATTAAATCATGAATTTCAACTCTTGAAATTTATTTTTTTAAGCTATTTCGCTCGTACAAGTATTAAATCATGAATTTCAACTCTTGAAAATTATTTTTTAAGCTTTTTGGCTCGTACAAGTATTAAATCATGAATTTCAACTCTTCAAAATTATTTTTTAAGCTTATTGGCTCGTACAAGTATTAAATCATGAATTTCAACTCTTGAAAATTATTTTTTAAGCTTTTTGCCTCGTACAAGTATTAAATCATGAATTTCAACTCTTGAAAATTAATTTTTTAAGCTTTTTGGCTCGTACAAGTATTACATCATGAATTTCAACTCTTGAAAATTATTTTTTAAGCTTTTTGGCTCGTACAAGTATTAAATCATGAATTTCAACTCTTCAAAATTATTTTTTAAGCTTATTGGCTCGTACAAGTATTAAATCATGAATTTCAACTCTTGAAAATTATTTTTTAAGCTTTTTGGCTCCTACAGGTTTCAAAAAAAATCGATCAAAACTGCTAAATGTTATTTTTAAACTTTTTGGCTCGTACAAGTTTCAAAAAAATTAATTAAAACTGGTAAATGTTATTTTTAAATTTTTTGGCTCGTACAAGCATTAAATCTTGAATTTCAACTCTTGAAAATTATTTTTTAAGCTTTTTGGCTCGTACAAGTTTCAAAAAAATCAATTAAAACTGCTAAATGTTATTTTTAAGCTTTTTAGCTCGTACAACTATTAAATCATGAATTTCAACCATTGAAAATTATTTTTTAAGCTTTTTGCCTCGTACCAGTATTAAATCATGAATTTCATTTCTTGAAAATTATTTTTTAAGCTTTTTGGCTCGTACAAGTATTAAATCATGAATTTCAACTCTTCAAAATTATTATTTAAGCTTATTGGCTCGTACAAGTATTAAATCATGAATTTCAACTCTTCAAAATTATTTTTTAAGCTTTTTGGCTCGTACAAGTATTAAATCATGAATTTCAACTCTTCAAAATTATTTTTTAAGCTTATTGGCTCGTACAAGTATTAAATCATGAATTTCAACTCTTGAAAATTATTTTTAAACTTTTTGGCTCGTACAAGTTTCAAAAAAATTAATTAAAACTGGTAAATGTTATTTTTAAATTTTTTGGCTCGTACAAGCATTAAATCTTGAATTTCATTTCTTGAAAAATATTTTTTAAGCTTTTTGCCTCGTACAAGTATTAAATCATGAATTTCAACTCTTGAAAATTATTTTTTAAGCTTTTTGGCTCCTACAGGTTTCAAAAAAAATCAATTAAAACTGCTAAATGTTATTTTTAAACTTTTTGGCTCGTACAAGTTTCAATAAAATTAATTAAAACTGGTAAATGTTATTTTTAAATATTTTGGCTCGTACAAGCATTAAATCTTGAAATTTCATTTCTTGAAAAATATTTTTTAAGCTTTTTGCCTCGTACAAGTATTAAATCATGAATTTCAACTCTTGAAAATTATTTTTTAAGCTTTTTGGCTCCTACAGGTTTCAAAAAAAATCAATTAAAACTGCTAAATGTTATTTTTAAACTTTTTGGCTCGTACAAGTTTCAAAAAAATTATTTAAAACTGGTAAATGTTATTTTTAATTTTTTTGGCTCGAACAAGCATTAAATCTTGAATTTCAACTCTTGAAAATTATTTTTTAAGCTTTTTGGCTCGTACAAGATTCAAAAAAATCAATTAAAACTGCTAAATGTTATTTTTAAGCTTTTTAGCTCGTACAAGTATTAAATCATGAATTTCAACTCTTGAAAATTATTTTTTAAGCTTTTTGCCTCATACAAGTATTAAATCATGAATTTCAACTCTTGAAAATTATTTTTTAAGCTTGTTGGCTCGTACAAGTATTAAATCATGAATTTCAACTCTTGAAAATTATTTTTTAAGCTTTTTGCATCGTACAAGTATTAAATCATGAATTTCAACTCTTGAAAATTATTTTTTTAAGCTTTTTGGCTCGTACAAGTATTAAATCATGAATTTCAACTCTTGAAAATTATTTTTTAAGCTTTTTGGCTCGTACAAGTATTAAATCATGAATTTCAACTCTTCAAAATTATTTTTTAAGCTTATTGGCTCGTACAAGTATTAAATCATGAATTTCAACTCTTGAAAATTATTTTTTAAGCTTTTTGGCTCCTACAGGTTTCAAAAAAAATCAATTAAAACTGCTAAATGTTATTTTTAAGCTTTTTAGCTCGTACAAGTATTAAATCATGAATTTCAACCATTGAAAATTATTATTTAAGCTTTTTGGCTCGTACAAGTATTAAATCATGAATTTCAACTCTTAAAAATTATTTTTTAAGCTTTTTGGCTCGTACAAGTAATAAATCATGAATTTCAACTCTTGAAAATTATTTTTTAAGCTTTTTGGCTCGTACAAGTATTAAATCATGAATTTCAACTCTTTAAAATTATTTTTTGAGCTTATTGGCTCGCACAAAATTAAATCATGAATTTCAACTCTTGAAAATTATTTTTTAAGCTTTTTGGCTCCTACAGGTTTAAAAAAAAATCAATTAAAACTGCTAAATGTTATTTTTAAACTTTTTGGCTCGTACAAGTTTCAAAAAAATTAATTAAAACTGGTAAATGTTATTTTTAATTTTTTTGGCTCGAACAAGCATTAAATCTTGAATTTCAACTCTTGAAAATTATTTTTTAAGCTTTTTGGCTCGTACAAGATTCAAAAAAATCAATTAAAACTGCTAAATGTTATTTTTAAGCTTTTTAGCTCGTACAAGTATTAAATCATGAATTTCAACTCTTGAAAATTATTTTTTAAGCTTTTTGCCTCATACAAGTATTAAATCATGAATTTCAACTCTTGAAAATTATTTTTTAAGCTTGTTGGCTCGTACAAGTCTTAAATCATGAATTTCAACTCTTGAAAATTATTTTTTAAGCTTTTTGCATCGTACAAGTATTAAATCATGAATTTCAACTCTTGAAAATTATTTTTTAAACTTTTTGGCTCGTACAAGTATTAAATCATGAATTTCAACTCTTAAAAATTATTTTTTAAGCTTTTTGGCTCGTACAAGTATTAAATCATGAATTTCAACTCTTCAAAATTATTTTTTAAGCTTATTGGCTCGTACAAGTATTAAATCATGAATTTCAACTCTTGAAAATTATTTTTTAAGCTTTTTGGCTCGTACAAGTATTAAATCATGAATTTTTACTCTTGAAAATTATTTTTTAAGCTTTTTGGCTCCTACAGGTTTCAAAAAAAATGAATTAAAACTGCTAAATGTTATTTTTAAGCTTTTTAGCTCGTACAAGTATTAAATCATGAATTTCAACTCTTGAAAATTATTTTTTAAGCTTTTTGGATCGAACAAGTTTTAAATCATGAATTTCAACTCTTGAAAATTATTTTTTAAGCTTGTTGGCTCGTACAAGTCTTAAATCATGAATTTCAACTCTTGAAAATTATTTTTTAAGCTTTTTGGCTCGTACAAGTATTAAATCATGAATTTCAACTCTTCAAAATTATTTTTTAAGCTTATTGGCTCGTACAAGTATTAAATCATGAATTTCAACTCTTGAAAATTATTTTTTAAGCTTTTTGGCTCGTACAAGTATTAAATCATGAATTTCAACTCTTGAAAATTATTTTTCAAGCTTTTTGGCTCGTACAAGTTTCAAACAAATTAATTAAAACTGGTAAATGTTATTTTTAAATTTTTTGGCTCGTACAAGCATTAAATCTTGAATTTCAACTCTTGAAAATTATTTTTTAAGCTTTTTGGCTCGTACAAGTTTCAAAAAAATCAATTAAAACTGTTAAATGTTATTTTTAAGCTTTTTAGCTCGTACAAGTATTAAATCATGAATTTCAACCATTGAAAATTAGTTTTTAAGCTTTTTGCCTCGTACCAGTATTAAATCACGAATTTCAACTCTTGAAAATTATTTTTTAAGCTTTTTGGCTCGTACAAGTATTAAATCATGAATTTCAACTCTTGAAAATTATTTTTTAAGCTTTTTGGCTCGTACAAGTTTCAAAAAAATCAATTAAAACTGCTAAATGTTATTTTTAAGCTTTTTAGCTCGTACAAGTATTAAATCATGAATTTCAACTCTTGAAAATTATTTTTTAAGCTTTTTGCCTCATACAAGTATTAAATCATGAATTTCAACTCTTGAAAATTATTTTTTAAGCTTGTTGGCTCGTACAAGTATTAAATCATGAATTTCAACTCTTCAAAATTATTTTTTAAGCTTATTGGCTCGTACAAGTATTAAATCATGAATTTCAACTCTTGAAAATTATTTTTTAAGCTTTTTGGCTCGTACAAGTATTAAATCATGAATTTCAACTCTTCAAAATTATTTTTTAAGCTTATTGGCTCGTACAAGTATTAAATCATGAATTTCAACTCTTGAAAATTATTTTTTAAGCTTTTTGCCTCATACAAGTATTAAATCATGAATTTCAACTCTTGAAAATTATTTTTTAAGCTTTTTGGCTCGTACAAGTATTAAATCATGAATTTCAACTCTTGAAAATTATTTTTTAAGCTTTTTGGCTCGTACAAGTTTCAAAAAAATCAATTAAAACTGCTAAATGTTATTTTTAAGCTTTTTAGCTCGTACAAGTATTAAATCATGAATTTCAACTCTTGAAAATTATTTTTTAAGCTTTTTGCCTCATACAAGTATTAAATCATGAATTTCATTTCTTGAAAATTATTTTTTAAGCTTTTTGGCTCGTTCAAGTATTAAATCATGAATTTCAACTCTTGAAAATTATTTTTTAAGCTTTTTGCCTCATACAAGTATTAAATCATGAATTTCAACTCTTGAAAATTATTTTTTAAGCTTGTTGGCTCGTACAAGTCTTAAATCATGAATTTCAACTCTTAAAAATTATTTTTTTAAGCTTTTTGGCTCGTACAAGTATTAAATCATGAATTTCAACTCTTGAAAATTATTTTTTAAGCTTTTTGGCTCGTACAAGTATTAAATCATGAATTTCAACTCTTCAAAATTATTTTTTGAGCTTATTGGGTCGTACAAAATTTAATCATGAATTTCAACTCTTGAAAATTATTTTTTAAGCTTTTTGGCTCGTACAAGTATTAAATCATGAATTTCAACACTTGAAAATTATTTTTTAAGCTTTTTGGCTCCTACAGGTTTCAAAAAAAATCAATTAAAACTGCTAAATGTTATTTTTAAACTTTTTAGCTCGTACAAGTATTAAATCATGAATTTCAACCATTGAAAATTATTTTTTAAGCTTTTTGCCTCGTACCAGTATTAAATCATGAATTTCATTTCTTGAAAATTATTTTTTAAGCTTTTTGGCTCGTTCAAGTATTAAATCATGAATTTCAACTCTTCAAAATTATTTTTTAAGCTGATTGGGTCGTACAAGTATTAAATCATGAATTTCAACTCTTGAAAATTATTTTTTAAGCTTTTTGGCTCGTACAAGTATTAAATCATGAATTTCAACTCTTGAAAATTATTTTTTAAGCTTTTTGGCTCGTACAAGTATTAAATCATGAATTTCAACTCTTCAAAATTATTTTTTAAGCTTATTGGCTCGTACAAGTATTAAATCATGAATTTCAACTCTTGAAAATTATTTTTTAAGCTTTTTGGCTCGTACAAGTATTAAATCATGAATTTCAACTCTTCAAAATTATTTTTTAAGCTTATTGGCTCGTACAAGTATTAAATCATGAATTTCAACTCTTGAAACTTATTTTTAAACTTTTTGGCTCGTACAAGTTTCAAAAAAATTAATTAAAACTGGTAAATGTTATTTTTAAATTTTTTGGCTCGCACAAGCATTAAATCTTGAATTTCATTTCTTGAAAAATATTTTTTAAGCTTTTTGCCTTGTACAAGTATTAAATCATGAATTTCAACTCTTGAAAATTATTTTTTAAGCTTTTTGGGTCGCACAAGTATTAAATCATGAATTTCAACTCTTGAAAATTATTTTTTAAGCTTTTTGGCTCCTACAGGTTTCAAAAAAAATCAATTAAAACTGCTAAATGTTATTTTTAAACTTTTTGGCTCGTACAAGTTTCAAAAAAATTAATTAAAACTGGTAAATGTTATTTTTAAATTTTTTGGCTCGTACAAGCATTAAATCTTGAATTTCAACTCTTGAAAAATATTTTTTAAGACTTTTGCCTCGTACAAGTATTAAATCATGAATTTCAAGTCTTGAAAATTATTTTTTAAGCTTTTTGACTGGTACAAGTTTCAAAAAAATCAATTAAAACTGCTAAATGTTATTTTTAAGCTTTTTAGCTCGTACAAGTATTAAATCATGAATTTCAACCATTGAAAATTATTTTTTAAGCTTTTTGCCTCATACAAGTATTAAATCATGAATTTCAACTCTTGAAAATTATTTTTTAAGCTTGTTGGCTCGTACAAGTCTTAAATCATAAATTTCAACTCTTGAAAATTATTTTTTAAGCTTTTTGCCTCGTACAAGTATTGAATCATGGATTTCAACTCTTGAAAATTATTTTTTTAAGCTTTTTGGCTGGTACAAGTATTAAATCATGAATTTCAACTCTTGAAAATTATTTTTTAAGCTTTTTGGCTCGTACAAGTATTAAATCATGAATTTCAACTCTTCAAAATTATTTTTTAAGCTTATTGGCTCGTACAAGTATTAAATCATGAATTTCAACTCTTGAAAATTATTTTTTAAGCTTTTTGGCTCGTACAAGTATTAAATCATGAATTTCAATTCTTGAAAATTATTTTTTAAGCTTTTTGGCTCCTACAGGTTTCAAAAAAAATCAATTAAAACTGCTAAATGTTATTTTTAAACTTTTTGGCTCGTACAAATTTCAAAAAAATTAATTAAAACTGGTAAATGTTATTTTTAAGCTTTTTGCCTCATACAAGTATTAAATCATGAATTTCAACTCTTAAAAATTATTTTTTTAAGCTTTTTGGCTCCTACAAGTATTAAATCATGAATTTCAACTTTTCAAAATTATTTTTTAAGCTTATTGGCTCGTACAAGTATTAAATCATGAATTTCAACTCTTGAAAATTATTTTTTAAGCTTTTTGGCTTGTACAAGTATTAAATCATGAATTTCAACTCTTCAAAATTATTTTTTAAGCTTATTGGCTCCTACAGGTTTCAAAAAAAATCAATTAAAACTGCTAAATGTTATTTTTAAACTTTTTGGCTCGTACAAGTTTCAAAAAAATTAATTAAAACTGGTAAATGTTATTTTTAAATTTTTTGGCTCGTACAAGCATTAAATCTTGAATTTCAACTCTTGAAAAATATTTTTTAAGACTTTTGCCTCGTACAAGTATTAAATCATGAATTTCAACTCTTGAAAATTCTTTTTTAAGCTTTTTGACTGGTACAAGTTTCAAAAAAATCAATTAAAACTGCTAAATGTTATTTTTAAGCTTTTTAGCTCGTACAAGTATTAAATCATGAATTTCAACCATTGAAAATTATTTTTTAAGCTTTTTGCCTCGTACAAGTATTAAATCATGAATTTCAACTCTTGAAATTTATTTTTTAAGCTTTTTGCCTCATACAAGTATTAAATCATGAATTTCAACTCTTGAAAATTATTTTTTAAGCTTGTTGGCTCGTACAAGTCTTAAATCATAAATTTCAACTCTTGAAAATTATTTTTTAAGCTTTTTGCCTCGTACAAGTATTGAATCATGGATTTCAACTCTTGAAAATTATTTTTTTAAGCTTTTTGGCTGGTACAAGTATTAAATCATGAATTTCAACTCTTGAAAATTATTTTTTAAGCTTTTTGGCTCGTACAAGTATTAAATCATGAATTTCAACTCTTCAAAATTATTTTTTAAGCTTATTGGCTCGTACAAGTATTAAATCATGAATTTCAACTCTTGAAAATTATTTTTTAAGCTTTTTGGCTCGTACAAGTATTAAATCATGAATTTCAATTCTTGAAAATTATTTTTTAAGCTTTTTGGCTCCTACAGGTTTCAAAAAAAATCAATTAAAACTGCTAAGTGTTATTTTTAAACTTTTTGGCTCGTACAAGTTTCAAAAAAATTAATTAAAACTGGTAAATGTTATTTTTAAGCTTTTTGCCTCATACAAGTATTAAATCATGAATTTCAACTCTTAAAAATTATTTTTTTAAGCTTTTTGGCTCCTACAAGTATTAAATCATGAATTTCAACTTTTCAAAATTATTTTTTAAGCTTATTGGCTCGTACAAGTATTAAATCATGAATTTCAACTCTTGAAAATTATTTTTTAAGCTTTTTGGCTCGTACAAGTATTAAATCATGAATTTCAACTCTTCAAAATTATTTTTTAAGCTTATTGGCTCGTACAAGTATTAAATCATGAATTTCACCTCTTCAAAATTATTTTTTAAGCTTTTTGCCTCATACAAGTATTAAATCATGAATTTCAACTCTTGAAAATTATTTTTTAAGCTTGTTGGCTCGTACAAGTCTTAAATCATCAATTTCAACTCTTGAAAATTATTTCTTAAGCTTTTTGCCTCGTACAAGTATTAAATCATGAATTTCAACTCTTGAAAATTTTTTTTTAAGCTTTTTGGCTCGTACAAGTATTAAATCATGAATTTCAACTCTTGAAAATTATTTTTTAAGCTTTTTGGCTCGTACAAGTATTAAATCATTAATTTCAACACTTCAAAATTATTTTTTAAGCTTATTGGCTCGTACAAAAGTAAATCATGAATTTCAACTCTTGAAAATTATTTTTTAAGCTTTTTGGCTCGTACAAGTATTAAATCATTAATTTCAACACTTCAAAATTATTTTTTAAGCTTATTGGCTCGTACAAAAGTAAATCATGAATTTCAACTCTTGAAAATTATTTTTTAAGCTTTTTGGCTCGTACAAGTATTAAATCATGAATTTCAACTCTTGAAAATTATTTTTTAAGCTTTTTGGCTCCTACAGGTTTCAAAAAAAATCAATTAAAACTGCTAAATGTTATTTTTAAACTTTTTGGCTCGTACAAGTTTCAAAAAAATTAATTAAAACTGGTAAATGTTATTTTTAAATTTTTTGGCTCGTACAAGCAATAAATCTTGAATTTCAACTCTTGAAAATTATTTTTTAAGCTTTTTGCCTCGTACAAGTATTAAGTCATGAATTTCAAATCTTGAAAATTATTTTTTAAGCTTTTTGGCTCGTACAAGTTTCAAAAAAATCAATTAAAACTGCTAAATGTTATTTTTAAGCTTTTTAGCTCGTACAAGTATTAAATCATGAATTTCAACTCTTGAAAATTATTTTTTAAGCTTTTTGGCTCCTACAAGTTTCAAAAAAATCAATTAAAAATGCTAAATGTTATTTTTTAACTTTTTGGCTCGTACAAGTTTCAAAAAAATCAATTAAAACTGCTAAATGTTATTTTTAAATTTGTTGGCTCGTACAAGCTTTAAATCATGAATTTCAACTCTTGAAAATTATTTTTTAAGCTTTTTGGCTCCTACAGGTTTCAAAAAAAATCAATTAAAACTGCTAAATGTTATTTTTAAATTTTTTGGCTCGTACAAGCATGAAATCTTGAATTTCAACTCTTGAAAAATATTTTTTAAGCTTTTTGCTCGTACAAGTATTAAATCATGAATTTCAACTCTTGAAAATTATTTTTTAAGCTTTTTGCCTCGTACAAGTATTAAATCATGAATTTCAACTCTTGAAAATTATTTTTTAAGCTTTTTGGCTCGTACAAGTTTCAAAAAAATCAATTAAAACTGTTAAATGTTATTTTTAAGCTTTTTAGCTCGTACAAGTATTAAATCATGAATTTCAACTGTTGAAAATTATTTTTTAAGCTTTTTGGCTCCTACAAGTTTCAAAAAAATCAATTAAAAATGCTAAATGTTATTTTTAAACTTTTTGGCTCGTACAAGTTTCAAAAAAATCAATTAAAACTGCTAAATGTTATTTTTAAGCTTTTTAGCTCGTACAAGTATTAAATCATGAATTTCAACTCTTGAAAATTATTTTTTAAGCTTTTTGGCTCGTACAAGTATTAAATCATGAATTTCAACTCTTCAAAATTATTTTTTAATCTTATTGGCTCGTACAAGTATTAAATCATGAATTTCAACTCTTGAAAATTATTTTTTAAGCTTTTTGCCTCGTACAAGTATTAAATCATGAATTTCAACTCTTGAAAATTATTTTTTTAAGCTTTTTGCCTCGTACAAGTATTAAATCATGAATTTCATTTCTTCAAAATTATTTTTTAAGCTTTTTGGCTCGTACAGGTATTAAATCATGAATTTCAACTCTTCAAAATTATTTTTTAAGCTTATTGGCTCGTACAAAATTAAATCATGAATTTCAACTCTTGAAAATTATTTTTTAAGCTTTTTGCCTCGTACAAGTATTAAATCATGAATTTAAACTCTTGAAAATTAATTTTTTAAGCTTTTTGGCTCGTACAAGTATTAAATCATGAATTTCAACTCTTGAAAATTATTTTTTAAGCTTTTTGGCTCGTACAAGTATTAAATCATGAATTTCAACTCTTGAAAATTATTTTTTAAGCTTTTTGGCTCGTACAAGTATTAAATCATGAATTTCAACTCTTCAAAATTATTTTTTAAGCTTTTTGGCTAGTACAAGTATTAAATCATGAATTTCAACTCTTGAAAATTATTTTTTAAGCTTTTTGGCTCCTACAGGTTTCAAAAAAAATCAATTAAAACTGCTAAATGTTATTTTTAAACTTTTTGGCTCGTACAAGTTTCAAAAAAATTAATTAAAACTAGTAAATGTTATTTTTCAATTTTTTGGCTCGTACAAACAGAATTTCAACTCTTGAAAAATATTTTTTAAGCTTTTTGCCTCGTACAAGTATTAAATCATGAATTTAAACTCTTGAAAATTATTGTTTAAGCTTGTTGGCTCGTACAAGTCTTAAATCATGAATTTCAACTCTTGAAAATTATTTTTTAAGCTTTTTGCCTCGTACAAGTATTAAATCATGAATTTCAACTCTTGAAAATTATTTTTTTAAGCTTTTTGGCTCGTACAAGTATTAAATCATGAATGTCAAATCTTGAAAATTATTTTTTAAGCTTTTTTGCTCGTACAAGTATTAAATCATGAATTTCAACTCTTCAAAATTATTTTTTAAGCTTATTGGCTCGTACAAGTATTAAATCATGAATTTCAACTCTTCAAAATTATTTTTTAAGCTTTTTGCCTCATACAAGTATTAAATCATGAATTTCAACTCTTGAAAATTATTTTTTAAGCTTGTTGGCTCGTACAAGTCTTAAATCATGAATTTCAACTCTTGAAAATTATTTTTTAAGCTTTTTGCCTCGTACAAGTATTAAATCATGAATTTCAACTCTTGAAAATTATTTTTTTAAGCTTTTTAGCTCGTACAAGTATTAAATCATGAATGTCAACTCTTGAAAATTATTTTTTAAGCTTTTTTGCTCGTACAAGTATTAAATCATGAATTTCAGCTCTTCAAAATTATTTTTTAAGCTTATTGGCTCGTACAAAATTAAATCATGAATTTCAACTCTTGAAAATTATTTTTTAAGCTTTTTGGCTCGTACAAGTATTAAATCATGAATTTCAACTCTTGAAAATTATTTTTTAAGCTTTTTGGCTCCTACAGGTTTCAAAAAAAATCAATTAAAACTGCTAAATGTTATTTTTAAATTTTTTGGCTCGTACAAGCATTAAATCTTGAATTTCAACTCTTGAAAAATATTTTTTAAGCTTTTTGCCTCGTACAAGTATTAAATCATGAATTTCAACTCTTGAAAATTATTTTTTAAGCTTTTTGCCTCGTACAAGTATTAAATCATGAATTTCAACTCTTGAAAATTATTTTTTAAGCTTTTTGGCTCGTACAAAGTTCAAAAAAATCAATTAAAACTGCTAAATGTTATTTTTAAGCTTTTTAGCTCGTACAAGTATTAAATCATGAATTTCAACTGTTGAAAATTATTTTTTAAGCTTTTTGGCTCCTACAAGTTTCAAAAAAATCAATTAAAAATGCTAAATGTTATTTTTAAACTTTTTGGCTCGTACAGGTTTCAAAAAAATCAATTAAAACTGCTAAATGTTATTTTTAAGCTTTTTAGCTCGTACAAGTATTAAATCATGAATTTCAACTCTTGAAAATTATTTTTTAAGCTTTTTGGCTCCTACAGGTTTCAAAAAAAATCAATTAAAACTGCTAAATGTTATTTTTAAATTTTTTGGCTCGTACAAGTATTAAATCTTGAATTTCAACTCTTGAAAAATATTTTTTAAGCTTTTTGCCTCATACAAGTATTAAATCATGAATTTCAACTCTTGAAAATTATTTTTTAAGCTTGTTGGCTCGTACAAGTCTTAAATCATGAATTTCAACTCTTGAAAATTATTTTTTAAGCTTTTTGCCTCGTACAAGTATTAAATCATGAATTTCAACTCTTGAAAATTATTTTTTTAAGCTTTTTGGCTCGTACAAGTATTAAATCATGAATTTCAACTCTTGAAAATTATTTTTTAAGCTTTTTGGCTCGTACAAGTATTAAATCATGAATTTCAGCTCTTCAAAATTATTTTTTAAGCTTATTTGCTCGTACAAAATTAAATCATGAATTTCAACTCTTGAAAATTATTTTTTAAGCTTTTTGGCTCGTACAAGTATTAAATCATGAATTTCAACTCTTGAAAATTATTTTTAAGCTTTTTGGCTCCTACAGGTTTCAAAAAAAATCAATTAAAACTGCTAAATGTTATTTTTAAATTTTTTGGCTCGTACAAGCATTAAATCTTGAATTTCAACTCTTGAAAAATATTTTTTAAGCTTTTTGCCTCGTACAAGTATTAAATCATGAATTTCAACTCTTGAAAATTATTTTTTAAGCTTTTTGCCTCGTACAAGTATTAAATCATGAATTTCAACTCTTGAAAATTATTTTTTAAGCTTTTTGGCTCGTACAAGTTTCAAAAAAATCAATTAAAACTGCTAAATGTTATTTTTAAGCTTTTTAGCTCGTACAAGTATTAAATCATGAATTTCAACTGTTGAAAATTATTTTTTAAGCTTTTTGGCTCCTACAAGTTTCAAAAAAATCAATTAAAAATGCCAAATGTTATTTTTAAGCTTTTTGGCTCGTACAAGTATTAAATCATGAATTTCAACTCTTGAAAATTATTTTTTAAGCTTTTTGGCTCCTACAGGTTTCAAAAAAAATCAATTAAAACTGCTAAATGTTATTTTTAAACTTTTTGGCTCGTACAAGTTTCAAAAAAATTAATTAAAACTGGTAAATGTTATTTTTCAATTTTTTGGCTCGTACAAACAGAATTTCAACTCTTGAAAAATATTTTTTAAGCTTTTTGCCTCGTACAAGTATTAAATCATGAATTTAAACTCTTGAAAATTATTTTTTAAGCTTTTTGGCTCGTACAAGTTTCAAAAAAATCAATTAAAACTGCTAAATGTTATTTTTAAGCTTTTTAGCTCGTACAAGTATTAAATCATGAATTTCAACTCTTGAAAATTATTTTTTAAGCTTTTTGGCTCCTACAAGTTACAAAAAAATCAATTAAAAATGCTAAATGTTATTTTTAAACTTTTTGGCTCGTACAAATATTAAATCATGAATTTCAACTCTTGAAAATTATTTTTTAAGCTTTTTGGCTCGTACAAGTATTAAATCATGAATTTCAACTCTTCAAAATTATTTTTTAAGCTTTTTGGCTCGTACAAGTATTAAATCATGAATTTTAACTCTTGAAAATTATTTTTTAAGCTTTTTGGCTCCTAAAGGTTTCAAAAAAAATCAATTAAAACTGCTAAATATTATTTTTAAACCTTTTGGCTCGTACAAGTTTCAAAAAAATTAATTAAAACTGGTAAATGTTATTTTTAAATTTTTTGGCTCGTACAAGCATTAAATCTTGAATTTCAGCCATTGAAAATTATTTTTTAAGCTTTTTGCCTCGTACAAGTATTAAATCATGAATTTCACCTCTTGAAAATTATTTTTTTAAGCTTTTTGCCTCGTACAAAAATTAAATCATGAATTTCAACTCTTGAAAATTATTTTTTTAAGCTTTTTGGCTCGTACAAGTATTAAATCATGAATTTCAACTCTTGAAAATTATTTTTTTAAGCTTTTTAGCTCGTACAAGTATTAAATCATGAATGTCAACTCTTGAAAATTATTTTTTAAGCTTTTTTGCTCGTACAAGTATTAAATCATGAATTTCAGCTCTTCAAAATTATTTTTTAAGCTTATTGGCTCGTACAAAATTAAATCATGAATTTCAACTCTTGAAAATTATTTTTTAAGCTTTTTGGCTCGTACAAGTATTAAATCATGAATTTCAACTCTTGAAAATTATTTTTTAAGCTTTTTGGCTCCTACAGGTTTCAAAAAAAATCAATTAAAACTGCTAAATGTTATTTTTAAATTTTTTGGCTCGTACAAGCATTAAATCTTGAATTTCAACTCTTGAAAAATATTTTTTAAGCTTTTTGCCTCGTACAAGTATTAAATCATGAATTTCAACTCTTGAAAATTATTTTTTTAAGCTTTTTAGCTCGTACAAGTATTAAATCATGAATGTCAACTCTTGAAAATTATTTTTTAAGCTTTTTTGCTCGTACAAGTATTAAATCATGAATTTCAGCTCTTCAAAATTATTTTTTAAGCTTATTGGCTCGTACAAAATTAAATCATGAATTTCAACTCTTGAAAATTATTTTTTAAGCTTTTTGGCTCGTACAAGTATTAAATCATGAATTTCAACTCTTGAAAATTATTTTTTAAGCTTTTTGGCTCCTACAGGTTTCAAAAAAAATCAATTAAAACTGCTAAATGTTATTTTTAAATTTTTTGGCTCGTACAAGCATTAAATCTTGAATTTCAACTCTTGAAAAATATTTTTTAAGCTTTTTGCCTCGTACAAGTATTAAATCATGAATTTCAACTCTTGAAAATTATTTTTTAAGCTTTTTGCCTCGTACAAGTATTAAATCATGAATTTCAACTCTTGAAAATTATTTTTTAAGCTTTTTGGCTCGTACAAAGTTCAAAAAAATCAATTAAAACTGCTAAATGTTATTTTTAAGCTTTTTAGCTCGTACAAGTATTAAATCATGAATTTCAACTGTTGAAAATTATTTTTTAAGCTTTTTGGCTCCTACAAGTTTCAAAAAAATCAATTAAAAATGCTAAATGTTATTTTTAAACTTTTTGGCTCGTACAGGTTTCAAAAAAATCAATTAAAACTGCTAAATGTTATTTTTAAGCTTTTTAGCTCGTACAAGTATTAAATCATGAATTTCAACTCTTGAAAATTATTTTTTAAGCTTTTTGGCTCCTACAGGTTTCAAAAAAAATCAATTAAAACTGCTAAATGTTATTTTTAAATTTTTTGGCTCGTACAAGCATTAAATCTTGAATTTCAACTCTTGAAAATTATTTTTTAAGCTTTTTGCCTCGTACAAGTATTAAATCATGAATTTCAACTCTTGAAAATTAATTTTTTAAGCTTTTTAGCTCGTACAAGTATTAAATCATGAATTTCAACTCTTGAAAATTATTTTTTAAGCTTTTTGGCTCGTACAAGTATTAAATCATGAATTTCAACTCTTCAAAATTATTTTTAAGCTTATTGGCTCGTACAAGTATTAAATCATGAATTTTAACTCTTCAAAATTATTTTTTAAGCTTTTTGCCTCATACAAGTATTAAATCATGAATTTCAACTCTTGAAAATTATTTTTTAAGCTTGTTGGCTCGTACAAGTCTTAAATCATGAATTTCAACTCTTGAAAATTATTTTTTAAGCTTTTTACCTCGTACAAGTATTAAATCATGAATTTCAACTCTTGAAAATTATTTTTTTAAGCTTTTTGGCTCGTACAAGTATTAAATCATGAATTTCAACTCTTGAAAATTATTTTTTAAGCTTTTTGGCTCGTACAAGTATTAAATCATGAATTTCAGCTCTTCAAAATTATTTTTTAAGCTTATTGGCTCGTACAAAATTAAATCATGAATTTCAACTCTTGAAAATTATTTTTTAAGCTTTTTGGCTCGTACAAGTATTAAATCATGAATTTCAACTCTTGAAAATTATTTTTTAAGGTTTTTGGCTCCTACAGGTTTCAAAAAAAATCAATTAAAACTGCTAAATGTTATTTTTAAATTTTTTGGCTCGTACAAGCATTAAATCTTGAATTTCAACTCTTGAAAAATATTTTTTAAGCTTTTTGCCTCGTACAAGTATTAAATCATGAATTTCAACTCTTGAAAATTATTTTTTAAGCTTTTTGCCTCGTACAAGTATTAAATCATGAATTTCAACTCTTGAAAATTATTTTTTAAGCTTTTTGGCTCGTACAAGTTTCAAAAAAATCAATTAAAACTGCTAAATGTTATTTTTAAGCTTTTTAGCTCGTACAAGTATTAAATCATGAATTTCAACTGTTGAAAATTATTTTTTAAGCTTTTTGGCTCCTACAAGTTTCAAAAAAATCAATTAAAAATGCCAAATGTTATTTTTAAGCTTTTTGGCTCGTACAAGTATTAAATCATGAAT
The DNA here is from genome assembly GCA_020055645.1 of Tomocerus qinae. Taxonomy (NCBI): domain Eukaryota; kingdom Metazoa; phylum Arthropoda; class Collembola; order Entomobryomorpha; family Tomoceridae; genus Tomocerus; species Tomocerus qinae. The sequence continues at coordinate 59,096 of JAECZT010000020.1, read as the reverse complement.
TTCAACTCTTGAAAATTATTTTTTAAGCTTTTTGGCTCCTACAGGTTTCAAAAAAATCAATTAAAACTGCTAAATGTTATTTTTAAACTTTTTGGCTCATACAAGTTTCAAAAAAATTAATTAAAACTGGTAAATGTTATTTTTCAATTTTTTGGCTCGTACAAACAGAATTTCAACTCTTGAAAAATATTTTTTAAGCTTTTTGCCTCGTACAAGTATTAAATCATGAATTTAAACTCTTGAAAATTATTTTTTAAGCTTTTTGGCTCGTACAAGTTTCAAAAAAATCAATTAAAACTGCTAAATGTTATTTTTAAGCTTTTTAGCTCGTACAAGTATTAAATCATGAATTTCAACTCTTGAAAATTATTTTTTAAGCTTTTTGGCTCCTACAAGTTACAAAAAAATCAATTAAAAATGCTAAATGTTATTTTTAAACTTTTTGGCTCGTACAAATATTAAATCATGAATTTCAACTCTTGAAAATTATTTTTTAAGCTTTTTGGCTCGTACAAGTATTAAATCATGAATTTCAACTCTTCAAAATTATTTTTTAAGCTTTTTGGCTCGTACAAGTATTAAATCATGAATTTCAACTCTTGAAAATTATTTTTTAAGCTTTTTGGCTCCTAAAGGTTTCAAAAAAATCAATTAAAACTGCTAAATATTATTTTTAAACCTTTTGGCTCGTACAAGTTTCAAAAAAATTAATTAAAACTGGTAAATGTTATTTTTAAATTTTTTGGCTCGTACAAGCATTAAATCTTGAATTTCAGCCATTGAAAATTATTTTTTAAGCTTTTTGCCTCGTACAAGTATTAAATCATGAATTTCACCTCTTGAAAATTATTTTTTTAAGCTTTTTGCCTCGTACAAAAATTAAATCATGAATTTCAACTCTTGAAAATTATTTTTTAAGCTTTTTGGCTCGTACAAGTATTAAATCATGAATTTCAACTCTTGAAAATTATTTTTTAAACTTTTTGGCTCGTACAAGTATTAAATCATGAATGTCAACTCTTGAAAATTATTTTTTAAACTTTTTGGCTCGTACAAGTATTAAATCATGAATTTCAGCTCTTCAAAATTATTTTTTAAGCTTATTGGCTCGTACAAAATTAAATCATGAATTTCAACTCTTGAAAATTATTTTTTAAGCTTTTTGGCTCGTACAAGTATTAAATCATGAATTTCAACTCTTGAAAATTATTTTTTAAGCTTTTTGGCTCCTACAGGTTTCAAAAAAAATCAATTAAAACTGCTAAATGTTATTTTTAAATTTTTTGGCTCGTACAAGCATTAAATCTTGAATTTCAACTCTTGAAAAATATTTTTTAAGCTTTTTGCCTCGTACAAGTATTAAATCATGAATTTCAACTCTTGAAAATTATTTTTTAAGCTTTTTGCCTCGTACAAGTATTAAATCATGAATTTCAACTCTTGAAAATTATTTTTTAAGCTTTTTGGCTCGTACAAAGTTCAAAAAAATCAATTAAAACTGCTAAATGTTATTTTTAAGCTTTTTAGCTCGTACAAGTATTAAATCATGAATTTCAACTGTTGAAAATTATTTTTTAAGCTTTTTGGCTCCTACAAGTTTCAAAAAAATCAATTAAAAATGCTAAATGTTATTTTTAAACTTTTTGGCTCGTACAGGTTTCAAAAAAATCAATTAAAACTGCTAAATGTTATTTTTAAGCTTTTTAGCTCGTACAAGTATTAAATCATGAATTTCAACTCTTGAAAATTATTTTTTAAGCTTTTTGGCTCCTACAGGTTTCAAAAAAAATCAATTAAAACTGCTAAATGTTATTTTTAAATTTTTTGGCTCGTACAAGCATTAAATCTTGAATTTCAACTCTTGAAAATTATTTTTTAAGCTTTTTGCCTCGTACAAGTATTAAATCATGAATTTCAACTCTTGAAAATTAATTTTTTAAGCTTTTTAGCTCGTACAAGTATTAAATCATGAATTTCAACTCTTGAAAATTATTTTTTAAGCTTTTTGGCTCGTACAAGTATTAAATCATGAATTTCAACTCTTCAAAATTATTTTTAAGCTTATTGGCTCGTACAAGTATTAAATCATGAATTTCAACTCTTCAAAATTATTTTTTAAGCTTTTTGCCTCATACAAGTATTAAATCATGAATTTCAACTCTTGAAAATTATTTTTTAAGCTTGTTGGCTCGTACAAGTCTTAAATCATGAATTTCAACTCTTGAAAATTATTTTTTAAGCTTTTTGCCTCGTACAAGTATTAAATCATGAATTTCAACTCTTGAAAATTTTTTTTAAAGCTTTTTGGCTCGTACAAGTATTAAATCATGAATTTCAACTCTTGAAAATTATTTTTTAAGCTTTTTGGCTCGTACAAGTATTAAATCATGAATTTCAGCTCTTCAAAATTATTTTTTAAGCTTATTGGCTCGTACAAAATTAAATCATGAATTTCAACTCTTGAAAATTATTTTTTAAGCTTTTTGGCTCGTACAAGTATTAAATCATGAATTTCAACTCTTGAAAATTATTTTTTAAGCTTTTTGGCTCCTACAGGTTTCAAAAAAAATCAATTAAAACTGCTAAATGTTATTTTTAAATTTTTTGGCTCGTACAAGCATTAAATCTTGAATTTCAACTCTTGAAAAATATTTTTTAAGCTTTTTGCCTCGTACAAGTATTAAATCATGAATTTCAACTCTTGAAAATTATTTTTTAAGCTTTTTGCCTCGTACAAGTATTAAATCATGAATTTCAACTCTTGAAAATTATTTTTTAAGCTTTTTGGCTCGTACAAGTTTCAAAAAAATCAATTAAAACTGCTAAATGTTATTTTTAAGCTTTTTAGCTCGTACAAGTATTAAATCATGAATTTCAACTGTTGAAAATTATTTTTTAAGCTTTTTGGCTCCTACAAGTTTCAAAAAAATCAATTAAAAATGCCAAATGTTATTTTTAAGCTTTTTGGCTCGTACAAGTATTAAATCATGAATTTCAACTCTTGAAAATTATTTTTTAAGCTTTTTGGCTCCTACAGGTTTCAAAAAAATCAATTAAAACTGCTAAATGTTATTTTTAAACTTTTTGGCTCGTACAAGTTTCAAAAAAATTAATTAAAACTGGTAAATGTTATTTTTCAATTTTTTGGCTCGTACAAACAGAATTTCAACTCTTGAAAAATATTTTTTAAGCTTTTTGCCTCGTACAAGTATTAAATCATGAATTTAAACTCTTGAAAATTATTTTTTAAGCTTTTTGGCTCGTACAAGTTTCAAAAAAATCAATTAAAACTGCTAAATGTTATTTTTAAGCTTTTTAGCTTGTACAAGTATTAAATCATGAATTTCAACTCTTGAAAATTATTTTTTAAGCTTTTTGGCTCCTACAAGTTACAAAAAAATCAATTAAAAATGCTAAATGTTATTTTTAAACTTTTTGGCTCGTACAAATATTAAATCATGAATTTCAACTCTTGAAAATTATTTTTTAAGCTTTTTGGCTCGTACAAGTATTAAATCATGAATTTCAACTCTTCAAAATTATTTTTTAAGCTTTTTGGCTCGTACAAGTATTAAATCATGAATTTCAACTCTTGAAAATTATTTTTTAAGCTTTTTGGCTCCTAAAGGTTTCAAAAAAAATCAATTAAAACTGCTAAATATTATTTTTAAACCTTTTGGCTCGTACAAGTTTCAAAAAAATTAATTAAAACTGGTAAATGTTATTTTTAAATTTTTTGGCTCGTACAAGCATTAAATCTTGAATTTCAGCCATTGAAAATTATTTTTTAAGCTTTTTGCCTCGTACAAGTATTAAATCATGAATTTCACCTCTTGAAAATTATTTTTTTAAGCTTTTTGCCTCGTACAAAAATTAAATCATGAATTTCAACTCTTGAAAATTATTTTTTTAAGCTTTTTGGCTCGTACAAGTATTAAATCATGAATTTCAACTCTTGAAAATTATTTTTTAAGCTTTTTGGCTCGTAGAAGTATTAAATCATGAATTTCAACTCTTGAAAATTATTTTTTAAGCTTATTGGCTCGTACAAGTATTAAATCATGAATTTCAACTCTTGAAAATTATTTTTTAAGCTTATTGGCTCGTACAAGTATTAAATCATGAATTTCAACTCTTGAAAATTATTTTTTAAGCTTTTTAGCTCGTACAAGTATTAAATCATGAATTTCAACTCTTGAAAATTATTTTTTAAGCTTTTTGGCTCGTACAAGTATTAAATCATGAATTTCAACTCTTTAAAATTATTTTTTAAGCTTTTTGGCTCGTACAAGTATTAAATCATGAATTTCAACTCTTGAAAATTATTTTTTAAGCTTTTTGGCTCCTACAGGTTTCAAAAAAAATCAATTAAAACTGCTAAATGTTATTTTTAAACTTCTTGGCTCGTACAAGTTTCAAAAAAATTAATTAAAACTGGTAAATGTTATTTTTCAATTTTTTGGCTCGTACAAACAGAATTTCAACTCTTGAAAAATATTTTTTAAGCTTTTTGCCTCGTACAAGTATTAAATCATGAATTTAAACTCTTGAAAATTATTTTTTAAGCTTTTTGGCTCGTACAAGTTTCAAAAAAATCAATTAAAACTGCTAAATGTTATTTTTAAGCTTTTTAGCTCGTACAAGTATTAAATCATGAATTTCAACTCTTGAAAATTATTTTTTAAGCTTTTTGGCTCCCACAAGTTTCAAAAAAATCAATTAAAAATGCTAAATGTTATTTTTAAACTTTTTGGCTCGTACAAGTTTCAAAAAAATCAATTAAAACTGCTAAATGTTATTTTTAAGCTTTTTAGCTCGTACAAGTATTAAATCATGAATTTCAACTCTTGAAAATTATTTTTTAAGCTTTTTGGCTCCTACAAGTTACAAAAAAATCAATTAAAAATGCTAAATGTTATTTTTAAGCTTTTTGGCTCGTACAAATATTAAATCATGAATTTCAACTCTTGAAAATTATTTTTTAAGCTTTTTGGCTCGTACAAGTATTAAATCATGAATTTCAACTCTTCAAAATTATTTTTTAAGCTTTTTGGCTCGTACAAGTATTAAATCATGAATTTCAACTCTTGAAAATTATTTTTTAAGCTTTTTGGCTCCTAAACGTTTCAAAAAAAATCAATTAAAACTGCTAAATATTATTTTTAAACCTTTTGGCTCGTACAAGTTTCAAAAAAATTAATTAAAACTGGTAAATGTTATTTTTAAATTTTTTGGCTCGTACAAGCATTAAATCTTGAATTTCAACCATTGAAAATTATTTTTTAAGCTTTTTGCCTCGTACAAGTATTAAATCATGAATTTCAACTCTTGAAAATTATTTTTTAAGCTTTTTGCCTCGTACAAAAATTAAATCATGAATTTCAACTCTTGAAAATTATTTTTTAAGCTTTTTGGCTCGTACAAGTATTAAATCATGAATTTCAACTCTTCAAAATTATTTTTTAAGCTTATTGGCTCGTACAAGTATTAAATCATGAATTTCAACTCTTGAAAATTATTTTTTAAGCTTTTTGCCTCGTACAAGTATTAAATCATGAATTTCAACTCTTGAAAATTATTTTTTAAGCTTTTTGCCTCGTACAAGTATTAAATCATGAATTTCAACTCTTGAAAATTATTTTTTAAGCTTTTTGGCTCGTACAAGTATTAAATCATGAATTTCAACTCTTCAAAATTATTTTTTAAGCTTATTGGCTCGTACAAGTATTAAATCATGAATTTCAACTCTTGAAAATTATTTTTTAAGCTTTTTGGCTCGTACAAGTATTAAATCATGAATTTCAACTCTTGAAAATTATTTTTTAAGCTTTTTGGCTCCTACAGGTTTCAAAAAAAATCAATTAAAACTGCTAAATGTTATTTTTAAACTTTTTGGCTCGTACAAGTTTCAAAAAAATTAATTAAAACTGGTAAATGTTATTTTTCAATTTTTTGGCTCGTACAAACAGAATTTCAACTCTTGAAAAATATTTTTTAAGCTTTTTGCCTCGTACAAGTATTAAATCATGAATTTAAACTCTTGAAAATTATTTTTTAAGCTTTTTGGCTCGTACAAGTTTCAAAAAAATCAATTAAAAATGCTAAATGTTATTTTTAAACTTTTTGGCTCGTACAAATATTAAATCATGAATTTCACCTCTTGAAAATTATTTTTTTAAGCTTTTTGCCTCGTACAAAAATTAAATCATGAATTTCAACTCTTGAAAATTATTTTTTTAAGCTTTTTGGCTCGTACAAGTATTAAATCATGAATTTCAACTCTTGAAAATTATTTTTTAAGCTTTTTGGCTCGTAGAAGTATTAAATCATGAATTTCAACTCTTGAAAATTATTTTTTAAGCTTATTGGCTCGTACAAGTATTAAATCATGAATTTCAACTCTTCAAAATTATTTTTTAAGCTTATTGGCTCGTACAAGTATTAAATCATGAATTTCAACTCTTGAAAATTATTTTTTAAGCTTTTTAGCTCGTACAAGTATTAAATCATGAATTTCAACTCTTGAAAATTATTTTTTAAGCTTTTTGGCTCGTACAAGTATTAAATCATGAATTTCAACTCTTCAAAATTATTTTTTAAGCTTTTTGGCTCGTACAAGTATTAAATCATGAATTTCAACTCTTGAAAATTATTTTTTAAGCTTTTTGGCTCCTACAGGTTTCAAAAAAAATCAATTAAAACTGCTAAATGTTATTTTTAAACTTCTTGGCTCGTACAAGTTTCAAAAAAATTAATTAAAACTGGTAAATGTTATTTTTCAATTTTTTGGCTCGTACAAACAGAATTTCAACTCTTGAAAAATATTTTTTAAGCTTTTTGCCTCGTACAAGTATTAAATCATGAATTTAAACTCTTGAAAATTATTTTTTAAGCTTTTTGGCTCGTACAAGTTTCAAAAAAATCAATTAAAACTGCTAAATGTTATTTTTAAGCTTTTTAGCTCGTACAAGTATTAAATCATGAATTTCAACTCTTGAAAATTATTTTTTAAGCTTTTTGGCTCCCACAAGTTTCAAAAAAATCAATTAAAAATGCTAAATGTTATTTTTAAACTTTTTGGCTCGTACAAGTTTCAAAAAAATCAATTAAAACTGCTAAATGTTATTTTTAAGCTTTTTAGCTCGTACAAGTATTAAATCATGAATTTCAACTCTTGAAAATTATTTTTTAAGCTTTTTGGCTCCTACAAGTTACAAAAAAATCAATTAAAAATGCTAAATGTTATTTTTAAGCTTTTTGGCTCGTACAAATATTAAATCATGAATTTCAACTCTTGAAAATTATTTTTTAAGCTTTTTGGCTCGTACAAGTATTAAATCATGAATTTCAACTCTTCAAAATTATTTTTTAAGCTTTTTGGCTCGTACAAGCATTAACTCTTGAATTTCAACCATTGAAAATTATTTTTTAAGCTTTTTGCCTCGTACAAGTATTAAATCATGAATTTCAACTCTTCAAAATTATTTTTTAAGCTTTTTGCCTCGTACAAAAATTAAATCATGAATTTCAACTCTTGAAAATTATTTTTTTAAGCTTTTTGGCTCGTACAAGTATTAAATCATGAATTTCAACTCTTGAAAATTATTTTTTAAGCTTTTTGGCTCGTACAAGTATTAAATCATGAATTTCAACTCTTGAAAATTATTTTTTAAGCTTATTGGCTCGTACAAGTATTAAATCATGAATTTCAACTCTTCAAAATTATTTTTTAAGCTTTTTGGCTAGTACAAGTATTAAATCATGAATTTCAACTCTTGAAAATTATTTTTTAAGCTTTTTAGCTCGTACAAGTATTAAATCATGAATTTCAACTCTTGAAAATTATTTTTTAAGCTTTTTGGCTCCTACAGGTTTCAAAAAAAATCAATTAAAACTGCTAAATGTTATTTTTAAATTTTTTGGCTCGTACAAGCATTAAATCTTGAATTTCAACTCTTGAAAATTATTTTTTAAGCTTTTTGCCTCGTACAAGTATTAAATCATGAATTTCAACTCTTGAAAATTAATTTTTTAAGCTTTTTGGCTCGTACAAGTATTAAATCATGAATTTCAACTCTTGAAAATTATTTTTTAAGCTTTTTGGCTCGTACAAGTATTAAATCATGAATTTCAACTCTTCAAAATTATTTTTTAAGCTTATTGGCTCGTACAAGTATTAAATCATGAATTTCAACTCTTCAAAATTATTTTTTAAGCTTTTTGCCTCATACAAGTATTAAATCATGAATTTCAACTCTTGAAAATTATTTTTTAAGCTTGTTGGCTCGTACAAGTCTTAAATCATGAATTTCAACTCTTGAAAATTATTTTTTAAGCTTTTTGCCTCGTACAAGTATTAAATCATGAATTTCAACTCTTGAAAATTATTTTTTTAAGCTTTTTGGCTCGTACAAGTATTAAATCATGAATTTCAACTCTTGAAAATTATTTTTTAAGCTTTTTGGCTCGTACAAGTATTAAATCATGAATTTCAACTCTTGAAAATTATTTTTTAAGCTTTTTGGTTCCTACAGGTTTCAAAAAAAATCAATTAAAACTGCTAAATGTTATTTTTAAATTTTTTGGCTCGTACAAGCATTAAATCTTGAATTTCAACTCTTGAAAAATATTTTTTAAGCTTTTTGCCTCCTACAAGTATTAAATCATGAATTTCAACTCTTGAAAATTATTTTTTAAGCTTTTTGCCTCGTACAAGTATTAAATCATGAATTTCAACTCTTGAAAATTATTTTTTAAGCTTTTTGGCTCGTACAAGTTTCAAAAAAATCAATTAAAACTGCTAAATGTTATTTTTAAGCTTTTTAGCTCGTACAAGTATTAAATCATGAATTTCAACTGTTGAAAATTATTTTTTAAGCTTTTTGGCTCCTACAAGTTTCAAAAAAATCAATTAAAAATGCTAAATGTTATTTTTAAACTTTTTGGCTCGTACAAGTTTCAAAAAAATCAATTAAAACTGCTAAATGTTATTTTTAAGCTTTTTAGCTCGTACAAGTATTAAATCATGAATTTCAACTCTTGAAAATTATTTTTTAAGCTTATTGGCTCGTACAAGTCTTAAATCATGAATTTCAACTCTTGAAAATTATTTTTTAAGCTTATTGGCTAGTACAAGTATTAAATCATGAATTTCAACTCTTGAAAATTATTTTTTAAGCTTTTTAGCTCGTACAAGTATTAAATCATGAATTTCAACTCTTGAAAATTATTTTTTAAGCTTTTTGGCTCCTACAGCTTTCAAAAAAAATCAATTAAAACTGCTAAATGTTATTTTTAAATTTTTTGGCTCGTACAAGCATTAAATCTTGAATTTCAACTCTTGAAAATTATTTTTTAAGCTTTTTGCCTCGTACAAGTATTAAATCATGAATTTCAACTCTTGAAAATTAATTTTTTAAGCTTTTTGGCTCGTACAAGTATTAAATCATGAATTTCAACTCTTGAAAATTATTTTTTAAGCTTTTTGGCTCGTACAAGTATTAAATCATGAATTTCAACTCTTCAAAATTATTTTTTAAGCTTATTGGCTCGTACAAGTATTAAATCATGAATTTCAACTCTTCAAAATTATTTTTTAAGCTTTTTGCCTCATACAAGTATTAAATCATGAATTTCAACTCTTGAAAATTATTTTTTAAGCTTGTTGGCTCGTACAAGTCTTAAATCATGAATTTCAACTCTTGAAAATTATTTTTTAAGCTTTTTGCCTCGTACAAGTATTAAATCATGAATTTCAACTCTTGAAAATTATTTTTTAAGCTTTTTGGCTCGTACAAGTATTAAATCATGAATTTCAACTCTTGAAAATTATTTTTTAAGCTTTTTGGCTCGTACAAGTATTAAATCATGAATTCCAACTCTTGAAAATTATTTTTTAAGCTTTTTGGTTCCTACAAGTTTCAAAAATATCAATTAAAACTGCTAAATGTTATTTTTAAATTTTTTGGCTCGTACAAGCATTAAATCTTGAATTTCAACTCTTGAAAAATATTTTTTAAGCTTTTTGCCTCCTACAAGTATTAAATCATGAATTTCAACTCTTGAAAATTATTTTTTAAGCTTTTTGCCTCGTACAAGTATTAAATCATGAATTTCAACTCTTGAAAATTATTTTTTAAGCTTTTTGGCTCGTACAAGTTTCAAAAAAATCAATTAAAACTGCTAAATGTTATTTTTAAGCTTTTTAGCTCGTACAAGTATTAAATCATGAATTTCAACTGTTGAAAATTATTTTTTAAGCTTTTTGGCTCCTACAAGTTTCAAAAAAATCAATTAAAAATGCTAAATGTTATTTTTAAACTTTTTGGCTCGTACAAGTTTCAAAAAAATCAATTAAAACTGCTAAATGTTATTTTTAAGCTTTTTAGCTCGTACAAGTATTAAATCATGAATTTCAACTGTTGAAAATTATTTTTTAAGCTTTTTGGCTCCTACAAGTTTCAAAAAAATCAATTAAAAATGCTAAATGTTATTTTTAAATTTTTTGGCTCGTACAAGCATTAAATCTTGAATTTCAACTCTTGAAAATTTTTTTTTAAGCTTTTTGCCTCGTACAAGTATTAAATCATGAATTTCAACTCTTGAAAATTATTTTTTTAAGCTTTTTGGCTCGTACAAGTATTAAATCATGAATTTCAACTCTTGAAAATTATTTTTTAAGCTTTTTGGCTCGTACAAGTATTAAATCATGAATTTCAACTCTTGAAAATTATTTTTTAAGCTTATTGGCTCGTACAAGTCTTAAATCATGAATTTCAACTCTTGAAAATTATTTTTTAAGCTTATTGGCTAGTACAAGTATTAAATCATGAATTTCAACTCTTGAAAATTATTTTTTAAGCTTTTTAGCTCGTACAAGTATTAAATCATGAATTTCAACTCTTGAAAATTATTTTTTAAGCTTTTTGGCTCCTACAGGTTTCAAAAAAAATGAATTAAAACTGCTAAATGTTATTTTTAAATTTTTTGGCTCGTACAAGCATTAAATCTTGAATTTCAACTCTTGAAAATTATTTTTTAAGCTTTTTGCCTCGTACAAGTATTAAATCATGAATTTCAACTCTAGTAAATTAATTTTTTAAGCTTTTTGGCTCGTACAAGTATTAAATCATGAATTTCAACTCTTGAAAATTATTTTTTAAGCTTTTTGGCTCGTACAAGTATTAAATCATGAATTTCAACTCTTCAAAATTATTTTTTAAGCTTATTGGCTCGTACAAGTATTAAATCATGAATTTCAACTCTTCAAAATTATTTTTTAAGCTTTTTGCCACATACAAGTATTAAATCATGAATTTCAACTCTTGAAAATTATTTTTTAAGCTTGTTGGCTCGTACAAGTCTTAAATCATGAATTTCAACTCTTGAAAATTATTTTTTAAGCTTTTTGCCTCGTACAAGTATTAAATCATGAATTTCAACTCTTGAAAATTATTTTTTAAGCTTTTTGGCTCGTACAAGTATTAAATCATGAATTTCAACTCTTGAAAATTATTTTTTAAGCTTTTTGGCTCGTACAAGTATTAAATCATGAATTTCAACTCTTGAAAATTATTTTTTAAGCTTTTTGGCTCCTACAGGTTTCAAAAAAAATTAATTAAAACTGCTAAATGTTATTTTTAAATTTTTTGGCTCGTACAAGCATTAAATCTTGAATTTCAACTCTTGAAAAATATTTTTTAAGCTTTTTGCCTCCTACAAGTATTAAATCATGAATTTCAACTCTTGAAAATTATTTTTTAAGCTTGTTGGCTCGTACAAGTCTTAAATCATGAATTTCAACTCTTGAAAATTATTTTTTAAGCTTTTTGCCTCGTACAAGTATTAAATCATGAATTTCAACTCTTGAAAATTATTTTTTAAGCTTTTTGGCTCGTACAAGTTTCAAAAAAATCAATTAAAACTGCTAAATGTTATTTTTAAGCTTTTTAGCTCGTACAAGTATTAAATCATGAATTTCAACTGTTGAAAATTATTTTTTAAGCTTTTTGGCTCCTACAAGTTTCAAAAAAATCAATTAAAAATGCTAAATGTTATTTTCAAACTTTTTGGCTCGTACAAGTTTCAAAAAAATCAATTAAAACTGCTAAATGTTATTTTTAAGCTTTTTAGCTCGTACAAGTATTAAATCAGGAATTTCAACTGTTGAAAATTATTTTTTAAGCTTTTTGGCTCCTACAAGTTTCAAAAAAATCAATTAAAAATGCTAAATGTTATTTTTAAATTTTTTGGCTCGTACAAGCATTAAATCTTGAATTTCAACTCTTGAAAATTTTTTTTTAAGCTTTTTGCCTCGTACAAGTATTAAATCATGAATTTCAACTCTTGAAAATTATTTTTTTAAGCTTTTTGCCTCGTACAAAAATTAAATCATGAATTTCAACTCTTGAAAATTATTTTTTTAAGCTTTTTGGCTCGTACAAGTATTAAATCATGAATTTCAACTCTTGAAAATTATTTTTTAAGCTTTTTGGCTCGTACAAGTATTAAATCATGAATTTCAACTCTTGAAAATTATTTTTTAAGCTTATTGGCTCGTACAAGTCTTAAATCATGAATTTCAACTCTTGAAAATTATTTTTTAAGCTTATTGGCTAGTACAAGTATTAAATCATGAATTTCAACTCTTGAAAATTATTTTTTAAGCTTTTTAGCTCGTACAAGTATTAAATCATGAATTTCAACTCTTGAAAATTATTTTTTAAGCTTTTTGGCTCCTACAGGTTTCAAAAAAAATGAATTAAAACTGCTAAATGTTATTTTTAAATTTTTTGGCTCGTACAAGCATTAAATCTTGAATTTCAACTCTTGAAAATTATTTTTTAAGCTTTTTGCCTCGTACAAGTATTAAATCATGAATTTCAACTCTTGAAAATTAATTTTTTAAGCTTTTTTGCTCGTACAAGTATTAAATCATGAATTTCAACTCTTGAAAATTATTTTTTAAGCTTATTGGCTCGTACAAGTCTTAAATCATGAATTTCAACTCTTGAAAATTATTTTTTAAGCTTATTGGCTAGTACAAGTATTAAATCATGAATTTCAACTCTTGAAAATTATTTTTTAAGCTTTTTAGCTCGTGCAAGTATTAAATCATGAATTTCAACTCTTGAAAATTATTTTTTAAGCTTTTTGGCTCCTACAGGTTTCAAAAAAAATGAATTAAAACTGCTAAAGGTTATTTTTAAATTTTTTGGCTCGTACAAGCATTAAATCTTCAATTTCAACTCTTGAAAATTATTTTTTAAGCTTTTTGCCTCGTACAAGTATTAAATCATGAATTTCAACTCTTGAAAATTAATTTTTTAAGCTTTTTGGCTCGTACAAGTATTAAATCATGAATTTCAACTCTTGAAAATTATTTTTTAAGCTTATTGGCTCGTACAAGTCTTAAATCATGAATTTCAACTCTTGAAAATTATTTTTTAAGCTTATTGGCTAGTACAAGTATTAAACCATGAATTTCAACTCTTGAAAATTATTTTTTAAGCTTTTTAGCTCGTACAAGTATTAAATCATGAATTTCAACTCTTGAAAATTATTTTTTAAGCTTTTTGGCTCCTACAGGTTTCAAAAAAAATGAATTAAAACTGCTAAATGTTATTTTTAAATTTTTTGGCTCGTACAAGCATTAAATCTTGAATTTCAACTCTTGAAAATTATTTTTTAAGCTTTTTAGCTCGTACAAGTATTAAATCATGAATTTCAACTCTTGAAAATTATTTTTTAAGCTTTTTGGCTCCTACAGGTTTCAAAAAAAATGAATTAAAACTGCTAAATGTTATTTTTAAATTTTTTGGCTCGTACAAGCATTAAATCTTGAATTTCAACTCTTGAAAATTATTTTTTAAGCTTTTTGCCTCGTACAAGTATTAAATCATGAATTTCAACTCTTGAAAATTAATTTTTTAAGCTTTTTGGCTCGTACAAGTATTAAATCATGAATTTCAACTCTTGAAAATTATTTTTTAAGCTTATTGGCTCGTACAAGTCTTAAATCATGAATTTCAACTCTTGAAAATTATTTTTTAAGCTTATTGGCTAGTACAAGTATTAAATCATGAATTTCAACTCTTGAAAATTATTTTTTAAGCTTTTTAGCTCGTACAAGTATTAAATCATGAATTTCAACTCTTGAAAATTATTTTTTAAGCTTTTTGGCTCCTACAGGTTTCAAAAAAAATGAATTAAAACTGCTAAATGTTATTTTTAAATTTTTTGGCTCGTACAAGCATTAAATCTTGAATTTCAACTCTTGAAAATTATTTTTTAAGCTTTTTGCCTCGTACAAGTATTAAATCATGAATTTCAACTCTTGAAAATTAATTTTTTAAGCTTTTTGGCTCGTACAAGTATTAAATCATGAATTTCAACTCTTGAAAATTATTTTTTAAGCTTTTTGGCTCGTACAAGTATTAAATCATGAATTTCAACTCTTCAAAATTATTTTTTAAGCTTATTGGCTCGTACAAGTATTAAATCATGAATTTCAACTCTTCAAAATTATTTTTTAAGCTTTTTGCCACATACAAGTATTAAATCATGAATTTCAACTCTTGAAAATTATTTTTTAAGCTTGTTGGCTCGTACAAGTCTTAAATCATGAATTTCAACTCTTGAAAATTATTTTTTAAGCTTTTTGCCTCGTACAAGTATTAAATCATGAATTTCAACTCTTGAAAATTATTTTTTTAAGCTTTTTGGCTCGTACAAGTATTAAATCATGAATTTCAACTCTTGAAAATTATTTTTTAAGCTTTTTGGCTCGTACAAGTATTAAATCATGAATTTCAACTCTTGAAAATTATTTTTTAAGCTTTTTGGCTCCTACAGGTTTCAAAAAAAATTAATTAAAACTGCTAAATGTTATTTTTAAATTTTTTGGCTCGTACAAGCATTAAATCTTGAATTTCAACTCTTGAAAAATATTTTTTAAGCTTTTTGCCTCCTACAAGTATTAAATCATGAATTTCAACTCTTGAAAATTATTTTTTAAGCTTGTTGGCTCGTACAAGTCTTAAATCATGAATTTCAACTCTTGAAAATTATTTTTTAAGCTTTTTGCCTCGTACAAGTATTAAATCATGAATTTCAACTCTTGAAAATTATTTTTTTAAGCTTTTTGGCTCGTACAAGTATTAAATCATGAATTTCAACTCTTGAAAATTATTTTTTAAGCTTTTTGGCTCGTACAAGTATTAAATCATGAATTTCAACTCTTGAAAATTAGTTTTTAAGCTTTTTGGCTCCTACAGGTTTCAAAAAAAATTAATTAAAACTGCTAAATGTTATTTTTAAATTTTTTGGCTCGTACAAGCATTAAATCTTGAATTTCAACTCTTGAAAAATATTTTTTAAGCTTTTTGCCTCCTACAAGTATTAAATCATGAATTTCAACTCTTGAAAATTATTTTTTAAGCTTTTTGCCTCGTACAAGTATTAAATCATGAATTTCAACTCTTGAAAATTATTTTTTAAGCTTTTTGGCTCGTACAAGTTTCAAAAAAATCAATTAAAACTGCTAAATGTTATTTTTAAGCTTTTTAGCTCGTACAAGTATTAAATCATGAATTTCAACTGTTGAAAATTATTTTTTAAGCTTTTTGGCTCCTACAAGTTTCAAAAAAATCAATTAAAAATGCTAAATGTTATTTTCAAACTTTTTGGCTCGTACAAGTTTCAAAAAAATCAATTAAAACTGCTAAATGTTATTTTTAAGCTTTTTAGCTCGTACAAGTATTAAATCATGAATTTCAACTGTTGAAAATTATTT
Organism: Tomocerus qinae; assembly: GCA_020055645.1. NCBI lineage: Eukaryota > Metazoa > Arthropoda > Collembola > Entomobryomorpha > Tomoceridae > Tomocerus > Tomocerus qinae. The sequence goes on along the minus strand of JAECZT010000020.1, from coordinate 43,303 downwards.
TTTAAGCTTTTTGGCTCCTACAAGTTTCAAAAAAAGCAATTAAAAATGCTAAATGTTATTTTTAAATTTTTTGGCTCGTACAAGCATTAAATCTTGAATTTCAACTCTTGAAAATTTTTTTTAAGCTTTTTGCCTCGTACAAGTATTAAATCATGAATTTCAACTCTTGAAAATTAATTTTTTAAGCTTTTTGGCTCGTACAAGTATTAAATCATGAATTTCAACTCTTGAAAATTATTTTTTAAGCTTTTTGGCTCGTACAAGTATTAAATCATGAATTTCAACTCTTCAAAATTATTTTTTAAGCTTATTGGCTCGTACAAGTAATAAATCATGAATTTCAACTCTTCAAAATTATTTTTTAAGCTTTTTGCCTCATACAAGTATTAAATCATGAATTTCAACTCTTGAAAATTATTTTTTAAGCTTGTTGGCTCGTACAAGTCTTAAATCATGAATTTCAACTCTTGAAAATTATTTTTTAAGCTTTTTGCCTCGTACAAGTATTAAATCATGAATTTCAACTCTTGAAAATTATTTTTTAAGCTTTTTGGCTCGTACAAGTATTAAATCATGAATTTCAACTCTTGAAAATTATTTTTTAAGCTTTTTGGCTCGTACAAGTATTAAATCATGAATTTCAGCTCTTCAAAATTATTTTTTAAGCTTATTGGCTCGTACAAAATTAAATCATGAATTTCAACTCTTGAAAATTATTTTTTAAGCTTTTTGGCTCGTACAAGTATTAAATCATGAATTTCAACTCTTGAAAATTATTTTTTAAGCTTTTTGGCTCGTACAAGTATTAAATCATGAATTTCAACTCTTGAAAATTATTTTTTAAGCTTTTTGGCTCGTACAAGTTTCAAAAAAATCAATTAAAACTGCTAAATGTTATTTTTAAATTTTTTGGCTCGTACAAGCATTAAATCTTGAATTTCAACTCTTGAAAAATATTTTTTAAGCTTTTTGCCTCGTACAAGTATTAAATCATGAATTTCAACTCTTGAAAATTATTTTTTAAGCTTTTTGCCTCGTACAAGTATTAAATCATGAATTTCAACTCTTGAAAATTATTTTTTAAGCTTTTTGGCTCGTACAAGTTTCAAAAAAATCAATTAAAACTGCTAAATGTTATTTTTAAGCTTTTTAGCTCGTACAAGTATTAAATCATGAATTTCAACTGTTGAAAATTATTTTTTAAGCTTTTTGGCTCCTACAAGTTTCAAAAAAATCAATTAAAAATGCTAAATGTTATTTTTAAACTTTTTGGCTCGTACAGGTTTCAAAAAAATCAATTAAAACTGCTAAATGTTATTTTTAAGCTTTTTAGCTCGTACAAGTATTAAATCATGAATTTCAACTCTTGAAAATTATTTTTTAAGCTTTTTGGCTCCTACAAGTTTCAAAAAAATCAATTACAAATGCTAAATGTTATTTTTAAGCTTTTTGGCTCGTACAAGTATTAAATCATGAATTTCAACTCTTGAAAATTATTTTTTAAGCTTTTTGGCTCCTACAGGTTTCAAAAAAAATCAATTAAAACTGCTAAATGTTATTTTTAAGCTTTTAAGCTCGTACAAGTATTAAATCATGAATTTCAACCATTGAAAATTATTTTTTAAGCTTTTTGCCTCGTACAAGTATTAAATCATGAATTTCAACTCTTGAAAATTATTTTTTAAGCTTTTTGGCTCGTACAAGTATTAAATCATGAATTTCAACTCTTGAAAATTATTTTTTAAGCTTTTTGCCTCGTACAAGTATTAAATCATGAATTTCAACTCTTGAAAATTATTTTTTAAGCTTTTTGCCTCGTACAAGTATTAAATCATGAATTTCAACTCTTGAAAATTATTTTTTAAGCTTTTTGGCTCGTACAAGTATTAAATCATGAATTTCAACTCTTCAAAATTATTTTTTAAGCTTATTGGCTCGTACAAGTTTCAAAAAAATCAATTAAAACTGGTAAATGTTATTTTTCAATTTTTTGGCTCGTACAAACAGAATTTCAACTCTTGAAAAATATTTTTTAAGCTTTTTGCCTCGTACAAGTATTAAATCATGAATTTAAACTCTTGAAAATTATTTTTTAAGCTTTTTGGCTCGTACAAGTTTCAAAAAAATCAATTAAAACTGCTAAATGTTATTTTTAAGCTTTTTAGCTCGTACAAGTATTAAATCATGAATTTCAACTCTTGAAAATTATTTTTTAAGCTTTTTGGCTCCCACAAGTTTCAAAAAAATCAATTAAAAATGCTAAATGTTATTTTTAAACTTTTTGGCTCGTACAAGTTTCAAAAAAATCAATTAAAACTGCTAAATGTTATTTTTAAGCTTTTTAGCTCGTACAAGTATTAAATCATGAATTTCAACTCTTGAAAATTATTTTTTAAGCTTTTTGGCTCCTACAAGTTACAAAAAAATCAATTAAAAATGCTAAATGTTATTTTTAAGCTTTTTGGCTCGTACAAATATTAAATCATGAATTTCAACTCTTGAAAATTATTTTTTAAGCTTTTTGGCTCGTACAAGTATTAAATCATGAATTTCAACTCTTCAAAATTATTTTTTAAGCTTTTTGGCTCGTACAAGTATTAAATCATGAATTTTAACTCTTGAAAATTATCTTTTAAGCTTTTTGGCTCGTAAAAGTATTAAATCATGAATTTCAACTCTTGAAAATTATTTTTTAAGCTTTTTGGCTCCTAAAGGTTTCAAAAAAAATCAATTAAAACTGCTAAATATTATTTTTAAACCTTTTGGCTCGTACAAGTTTCAAAAAAATTAATTAAAACTGGTAAATGTTATTTTTAAATTTTTTGGCTCGTACAAGCATTAAATCTTGAATTTCAACCATTGAAAATTATTTTTTAAGCTTTTTGCCTCGTACAAGTATTAAATCATGAATTTCAACTCTTGAAAATTATTTTTTTAAGCTTTTTGCCTCGTACAAAAATTAAATCATGAATTTCAACTCTTGAAAATTATTTTTTTAAGCTTTTTGGCTCGTACAAGTATTAAATCATGAATTTCAACTCTTGAAAATTATTTTTTAAGCTTTTTGGCTCGTACAAGTATTAAATCATGAATTTCAACTCTTGAAAATTATTTTTTAAGCTTTTTGGCTCGTACAAGTATTAAATCATGAATTTCAACTCTTCAAAATTATTTTTTAAGCTTATTGGCTCGTACAAGTATTAAATCATGAATTTCAACTCTTGAAAATTATTTTTTAAGCTTTTTGCCTCGTACAAGTATTAAATCATGAATTTCAACTCTTGAAAATTATTTTTTAAGCTTTTTGGCTCGTACAAGTATTAAATCATGAATTTCAACTCTTCAAAATTATTTTTTAAGCTTTTTGGCTCGTACAAGTATTAAATCATGAATTTCAACTCTTCAAAATTATTTTTTAAGCTTATTGGCTCGTACAAGTATTAAATCATGAATTTCAACTCTTCAAAATTATTTTTTAAGCTTTTTGGCTCGTACAAGTATTAAATCATGAATTTCAACTCTTGAAAATTATTTTTTAAGCTTTTTGGCTCATAAAGGTTTCAAAAAAAATCAATTAAAACTGCTAAATATTATTTTTAAACCTTTTGGCTCGTACAAGTTTCAAAAAAATAAATTAAAACTGGTAAATGCTATTTTTAAATTTTTTGGCTCGTACAAGCATTAAATCTTGAATTTCAACTCTTGAAAAATATTTTTTAAGCTTTTTGCCTCGTACAAGTATTAAATCATGAATTTCAACTCTTGAAAATTATTTTTTAAGCTTTTTGGCTCGTACAAGTTTCAAAAAAATCAATTAAAACTGCTAAATGTTATTTTTAAGCTTTTTGGCTCGTACAAGTATTAAATCATGAATTTCAACTCTTGAAAATTATTTTTTAAGCTTTTTGCCTTGTACAAGTATTAAATCATGAATTTCAACTCTTGAAAATTATTTTTTAAGCTTTTTGCCTCGTACAAGTATTAAATCATGAATTTCAACTCTTGAAAATTATTTTTTTAAGCTTTTTGCCTCGTACAAAAATTAAATCATGAATTTCAACTCTTGAAAATTATTTTTTTAAGCTTTTTGGCTCGTACAAGTATTAAATCATGAATTTCAACTCTTGAAAATTATTTTTTAAGCTTTTTGGCTCGTACAAGTATTAAATCATGAATTTCAACTCTTGAAAATTATTTTTTAAGCTTATTGGCTCGTACAAGTATTAAATCATGAATTTCAACTCTTCAAAATTATTTTTTAAGCTTATTGGCTAGTACAAGTATTAAATCATGAATTTCAACTCTTGAAAATTATTTTTTAAGCTTTTTAGCTCGTACAAGTATTAAATCATGAATTTCAACTCTTGAAAATTATTTTTTAAGCTTTTTGGGTCCTACAGGTTTCAAAAAAAATCAATTAAAACTGCTAAATGTTATTTTTAAATTTTTTGGCTCGTACAAGCATTAAATCTTGAATTTCAACTCTTGAAAATTATTTTTTAAGCTTTTTGCCTCGTACAAGTATTAAATCATGAATTTCAACTCTTGAAAATTAATTTTTTAAGCTTTTTGGCTCGTACAAGTATTAAATCATGAATTTCAACTCTTGAAAATTATTTTTTAAGCTTTTTGGCTGGTACAAGTATTAAATCATGAATTTCAACTCTTCAAAATTATTTTTTAAGCTTATTGGCTCGTACAAGTATTAAATCATGAATTTCAACTCTTCAAAATTATTTTTTAAGCTTTTTGCCTCATACAAGTATTAAATCATGAATTTCAACTCTTGAAAATTATTTTTTAAGCTTGTTGGCTCGTACAAGTCTTAAATCATGAATTTCAACTCTTGAAAATTATTTTTTCAGCTTTTTGCCTCGTACAAGTATTAAATCATGAATTTCAACTCTTGAAAATTATTTTTTTAAGCTTTTTGGCTCGTACAAGTATTAAATCATGAATTTCAACTCTTGAAAATTATTTTTTAAGCTTTTTGGCTCGTACAAGTATTAAATCATGAATTTCAACTCTTGAAAATTATTTTTTAAGCTTTTTGGTTCCTACAGGTTTCAAAAAAAATCAATTAAAACTGCTAAATGTTATTTTTAAATTTTTTGGCTCGTACAAGCATTAAATCTTGAATTTCAACTCTTGAAAATTTTTTTTTAAGCTTTTTGCCTCGTACAAGTATTAAATCATGAATTTCAACTCTTGAAAATTATTTTTTTAAGCTTTTTGCCTCGTACAAAAATTAAATCATGAATTTCAACTCTTGAAAATTATTTTTTTAAGCTTTTTGGCTCGTACAAGTATTAAATCATGAATTTCAACTCTTGAAAATTATTTTTTAAGCTTTTTGGCTCGTACAAGTATTAAATCATGAATTTCAACTCTTGAAAATTATTTTTTAAGCTTATTGGCTCGTACAAGTCTTAAATCATGAATTTCAACTCTTGAAAATTATTTTTTAAGCTTATTGGCTAGTACAAGTATTAAATCATGAATTTCAACTCTTGAAAATTATTTTTTAAGCTTTTTGGCTCATACAAGTATTAAATCATGAATTTCAACTCTTGAAAATTATTTTTTAAGCTTGTTGGCTCGTACAAGTCTTAAATCATGAATTTCAACTCTTGAAAATTATTTTTTCAGCTTTTTGCCCCGTACAAGTATTAAATCATGAATTTCAACTCTTGAAAATTATTTTTTTAAGCTTTTTGGCTCGTACAAGTATTAAATCATGAATTTCAACTCTTGAAAATTATTTTTTCAGCTTTTTGCCTCGTACAAGTATTAAATCATGAATTTCAACTCTTGAAAATTATTTTTTAAGCTTTTTGGCTCGTACAAGTATTAAATCATGAATTTCAACTCTTCAAAATTATTTTTTAAGCTTATTGGCTCGTACAAGTATTAAATCATGAATTTCAACTCTTCAAAATTATTTTTTAAGCTTTTTGCCACATACAAGTATTAAATCATGAATTTCAACTCTTGAAAATTATTTTTTAAGCTTTTTGGCTCCTACAGGTTTCAAAAAAAATGAATTAAAACTGCTAAATGTTATTTTTAAATTTTTTGGCTCGTACAAGCATTAAATCTTGAATTTCAACTCTTGAAAATTATTTTTTAAGCTTTTTGCCTCGTACAAGTATTAAATCATGAATTTCAACTCTTGAAAATTAATTTTTTAAGCTTTTTGGCTCGTACAAGTATTAAATCATGAATTTCAACTCTTGAAAATTATTTTTTAAGCTTTTTGGCTCGTACAAGTATTAAATCATGAATTTCAACTCTTCAAAATTATTTTTTAAGCTTATTGGCTCGTACAAGTATTAAATCATGAATTTCAACTCTTCAAAATTATTTTTTAAGCTTTTTGCCACATACAAGTATTAAATCATGAATTTCAACTCTTGAAAATTATTTTTTAAGCTTGTTGGCTCGTACAAGTCTTAAATCATGAATTTCAACTCTTGAAAATTATTTTTTAAGCTTTTTGCCTCGTACAAGTATTAAATCATGAATTTCAACTCTTGAAAATTATTTTTTTAAGCTTTTTGGCTCGTACAAGTATTAAATCATGAATTTCAACTCTTGAAAATTATTTTTTAAGCTTTTTGGCTCGTACAAGTATTAAATCATGAATTTCAACTCTTGGAAATTATTTTTTAAGCTTTTTGGCTCCTACAGGTTTCAAAAAAAATTAATTAAAACTGCTAAATGTTATTTTTAAATTTTTTGGCTCGTACAAGCATTAAATCTTGAATTTCAACTCTTGAAAAATATTTTTTAAGCTTTTTGCCTCCTACAAGTATTAAATCATGAATTTCAACTCTTGAAAATTATTTTTTAAGCTTTTTGCCTCGTACAAGTATTAAATCATGAATTTCAACTCTTGAAAATTATTTTTTAAGCTTTTTGGCTCGTACAAGTTTCAAAAAAATCAATTAAAACTGCTAAATGTTATTTTTAAGCTTTTTAGCTCGTACAAGTATTAAATCATGAATTTCAACTGTTGAAAATTATTTTTTAAGCTTTTTGGCTCCTACAAGTTTCAAAAAAAGCAATTAAAAATGCTAAATGTTATTTTTAAATTTTTTGGCTCGTACAAGCATTAAATCTTGAATTTCAACTCTTGAAAATTTTTTTTAAGCTTTTTGCTTCGTACAAGTATTAAATCATGAATTTCAACTCTTGAAAATTAATTTTTTAAGCTTTTTGGCTCGTACAAGTATTAAATCATGAATTTCAACTCTTGAAAATTATTTTTTAAGCTTTTTGGCTCGTACAAGTATTAAATCATGAATTTCAACTCTTCAAAATTATTTTTTAAGCTTATTGGCTCGTACAAGTAATAAATCATGAATTTCAACTCTTCAAAATTATTTTTTAAGCTTTTTGCCTCATACAAGTATTAAATCATGAATTTCAACTCTTGAAAATTATTTTTTAAGCTTGTTGGCTCGTACAAGTCTTAAATCATGAATTTCAACTCTTGAAAATTATTTTTTAAGCTTTTTGCCTCGTACAAGTATTAAATCATGAATTTCAACTCTTGAAAATTATTTTTTTAAGCTTTTTGGCTCGTACAAGTATTAAATCATGAATTTCAACTCTTGAAAATTATTTTTTAAGCTTTTTGGCTCGTACAAGTATTAAATCATGAATTTCAGCTCTTCAAAATTATTTTTTAAGCTTATTGGCTCGTACAAAATTAAATCATGAATTTCAACTCTTGAAAATTATTTTTTAAGCTTTTTGGCTCGTACAAGTATTAAATCATGAATTTCAACTCTTGAAAATTATTTTTTAAGCTTTTTGGCTCGTACAAGTATTAAATCATGAATTTCAACTCTTGAAAATTATTTTTTAAGCTTTTTGGCTCGTACAAGTTTCAAAAAAATCAATTAAAACTGCTAAATGTTATTTTTAAATTTTTTGGCTCGTACAAGCATTAAATCATGAATTTCAACTCTTGAAAATTATTTTTTAAGCTTTTTGCCTCGTACAAGTATTAAATCATGAATTTCAACTCTTGAAAATTATTTTTTTAAGCTTTTTGGCTCGTACAAGTATTAAATCATGAATTTCAACTCTTGAAAATTATTTTTTAAGCTTTTTGGCTCGTACAAGTCTTAAATCATGAATTTCAACTCTTGAAAATTATTTTTTAAGCTTTTTGCCTCGTACAAGTATTAAATCATGAATTTCAACTCTTGAAAATTATTTTTTTAAGCTTTTTGGCTCGTACAAGTATTAAATCATGAATTTCAACTCTTGAAAATTATTTTTTAAGCTTTTTGGCTCGTACAAGTATTAAATCATGAATTTCAACTCTTGGAAATTATTTTTTAAGCTTTTTGGCTCCTACAGGTTTCAAAAAAAATTAATTAAAACTGCTAAATGTTATTTTTAAATTTTTTGGCTCGTACAAGCATTAAATCTTGAATTTCAACTCTTGAAAAATATTTTTTAAGCTTTTTGCCTCCTACAAGTATTAAATCATGAATTTCAACTCTTGAAAATTATTTTTTAAGCTTTTTGCCTCGTACAAGTATTAAATCATGAATTTCAACTCTTGAAAATTATTTTTTAAGCTTTTTGGCTCGTACAAGTTTCAAAAAAATCAATTAAAACTGCTAAATGTTATTTTTAAGCTTTTTAGCTCGTACAAGTATTAAATCATGAATTTCAACTGTTGAAAATTATTTTTTAAGCTTTTTGGCTCCTACAAGTTTCAAAAAAAGCAATTAAAAATGCTAAATGTTATTTTTAAATTTTTTGGCTCGTACAAGCATTAAATCTTGAATTTCAACTCTTGAAAATTTTTTTTAAGCTTTTTGCTTCGTACAAGTATTAAATCATGAATTTCAACTCTTGAAAATTAATTTTTTAAGCTTTTTGGCTCGTACAAGTATTAAATCATGAATTTCAACTCTTGAAAATTATTTTTTAAGCTTTTTGGCTCGTACAAGTATTAAATCATGAATTTCAACTCTTCAAAATTATTTTTTAAGCTTATTGGCTCGTACAAGTAATAAATCATGAATTTCAACTCTTCAAAATTATTTTTTAAGCTTTTTGCCTCATACAAGTATTAAATCATGAATTTCAACTCTTGAAAATTATTTTTTAAGCTTGTTGGCTCGTACAAGTCTTAAATCATGAATTTCAACTCTTGAAAATTATTTTTTAAGCTTTTTGCCTCGTACAAGTATTAAATCATGAATTTCAACTCTTGAAAATTATTTTTTAAGCTTTTTGGCTCGTACAAGTATTAAATCATGAATTTCAACTCTTGAAAATTATTTTTTAAGCTTTTTGGCTCGTACAAGTATTAAATCATGAATTTCAGCTCTTCAAAATTATTTTTTAAGCTTATTGGCTCGTACAAAATTAAATCATGAATTTCAACTCTTGAAAATTATTTTTTAAGCTTTTTGGCTCGTACAAGTATTAAATCATGAATTTCAACTCTTGAAAATTATTTTTTAAGCTTTTTGGCTCGTACAAGTATTAAATCATGAATTTCAACTCTTGAAAATTATTTTTTAAGCTTTTTGGCTCGTACAAGTTTCAAAAAAATCAATTAAAACTGCTAAATGTTATTTTTAAATTTTTTGGCTCGTACAAGCATTAAATCTTGAATTTCAACTCTTGAAAAATATTTTTTAAGCTTTTTGCCTCGTACAAGTATTAAATCATGAATTTCAACTCTTGAAAATTATTTTTTAAGCTTTTTGCCTCGTACAAGTATTAAATCATGAATTTCAACTCTTGAAAATTATTTTTTAAGCTTTTTGGCTCGTACAAGTTTCAAAAAAATCAATTAAAACTGCTAAATGTTATTTTTAAGCTTTTTAGCTCGTACAAGTATTAAATCATGAATTTCAACTGTTGAAAATTATTTTTTAAGCTTTTTGGCTCCTACAAGTTTCAAAAAAATCAATTAAAAATGCTAAATGTTATTTTTAAACTTTTTGGCTCGTACAGGTTTCAAAAAAATCAATTAAAACTGCTAAATGTTATTTTTAAGCTTTTTAGCTCGTACAAGTATTAAATCATGAATTTCAACTCTTGAAAATTATTTTTTAAGCTTTTTGGCTCCTACAAGTTTCAAAAAAATCAATTAAAAATGCTAAATGTTATTTTTAAGCTTTTTGGCTCGTACAAGTATTAAATCATGAATTTCAACTCTTGAAAATTATTTTTTAAGCTTTTTGGCTCCTACAGGTTTCAAAAAAAATCAATTAAAACTGCTAAATGTTGTTTTTAAGCTTTTAAGCTCGTACAAGTATTAAATCATGAATTTCAACCATTGAAAATTATTTTTTAAGCTTTTTGCCTCGTACAAGTATTAAATCATGAATTTCAACTCTTGAAAATTATTTTTTTAAGCTTTTTGGCTCGTACAAGTATTAAATCATGAATTTCAACTCTTGAAAATTATTTTTTAAGCTTTTTGCCTCGTACAAGTATTAAATCATGAATTTCAACTCTTGAAAATTATTTTTTTAAGCTTTTTGCCTCGTACAAGTATTAAATCATGAATTTCAACTCTTGAAAATTATTTTTAAGCTTTTTGGCTCGCACAAGTATTAAATCATGAATTTCAACTCTTCAAAATTATTTTTTAAGCTTATTGGCTCGTACAAGTTTCAAAAAAATCAATTAAAACTGGTAAATGTTATTTTTCAATTTTTTGGCTCGTACAAACAGAATTTCAACTCTTGAAAAATATTTTTTAAGCTTTTTGCCTCGTACAAGTATTAAATCATGAATTTAAACTCTTGAAAATTATTTTTTAAGCTTTTTGGCTCGTACAAGTTTCAAAAAAATCAATTAAAACTGCTAAATGTTATTTTTAAGCTTTTTAGCTCGTACAAGTATTAAATCATGAATTTCAACTCTTGAAAATTATTTTTTAAGCTTTTTGGCTCCCACAAGTTTCAAAAAAATCAATTAAAAATGCTAAATGTTATTTTTAAACTTTTTGGCTCGTACAAGTTTCAAAAAAATCAATTAAAACTGCTAAATGTTATTTTTAAGCTTTTTAGCTCGTACAAGTATTAAATCATGAATTTCAACTCTTGAAAATTATTTTTTAAGCTTTTTGGCTCCTACAAGTTACAAAAAAATCAATTAAAAATGCTAAATGTTATTTTTAAGCTTTTTGGCTCGTACAAATATTAAATCATGAATTTCAACTCTTGAAAATTATTTTTTAAGCTTTTTGGCTCGTACAAGTATTAAATCATGAATTTCAACTCTTCAAAATTATTTTTTAAGCTTTTTGGCTCGTACAAGTATTAAATCATGAATTTTAACTCTTGAAAATTATCTTTTAAGCTTTTTGGCTCGTAAAAGTATTAAATCATGAATTTCAACTCTTGAAAATTATTTTTTAAGCTTTTTGGCTCCTAAAGGTTTCAAAAAAAATCAATTAAAACTGCTAAATATTATTTTTAAACCTTTTGGCTCGTACAAGTTTCAAAAAAATTAATTAAAACTGGTAAATGTTATTTTTAAATTTTTTGGCTCGTACAAGCATTAAATCTTGAATTTCAACCATTGAAAATTATTTTTTAAGCTTTTTGCCTCGTACAAGTATTAAATCATGAATTTCAACTCTTGAAAATTATTTTTTTAAGCTTTTTGCCTCGTACAAAAATTAAATCATGAATTTCAACTCTTGAAAATTATTTTTTTAAGCTTTTTGGCTCGTACAAGTATTAAATCATGAATTTCAACTCTTGAAAATTATTTTTTAAGCTTTTTGGCTCGTACAAGTATTAAATCATGAATTTCAACTCTTGAAAATTATTTTTTAAGCTTTTTGGCTCGTACAAGTATTAAATCATGAATTTCAACTCTTCAAAATTATTTTTTAAGCTTATTGGCTCGTACAAGTATTAAATCATGAATTTCAACTCTTCAAAATTATTTTTTAAGCTTTTTGGCTCGTACAAGTATTAAATCATGAATTTCAACTCTTGAAAATTATTTTTTAAGCTTTTTGGCTCATAAAGGTTTCAAAAAAAATCAATTAAAACTGCTAAATATTATTTTTAAACCTTTTGGCTCGTACAAGTTTCAAAAAAATAAATTAAAACTGGTAAATGCTATTTTTAAATTTTTTGGCTCGTACAAGCATTAAATCTTGAATTTCAACTCTTGAAAAATATTTTTTAAGCTTTTTGCCTCGTACAAGTATTAAATCATGAATTTCAACTCTTGAAAATTATTTTTTAAGCTTTTTGGCTCGTACAAGTTTCAAAAAAATCAATTAAAACTGCTAAATGTTATTTTTAAGCTTTTAAGCTCGTACAAGTATTAAATCATGAATTTCAACCATTGAAAATTATTTTTTAAGCTTTTTGCCTTGTACAAGTATTAAATCATGAATTTCAACTCTTGAAAATTATTTTTTTAAGCTTTTTGGCTCGTACAAGTATTAAATCATGAATTTCAACTCTTGAAAATTATTTTTTAAGCTTTTTGGCTCGTACAAGTATTAAATCATGAATTTCAACTCTTCAAAATTATTTTTTAAGCTTATTGGCTCGTACAAGTATTAAATCATGAATTTCAACTCTTCAAAATTATTTTTTAAGCTTTTTGCCTCGTACAAGTATTAAATCATGAATTTCAACCCTTGAAAATTATTTTTTTAAGCTTTTTGGCTCGTACAAGTATTAAATCATGAATTTCAACTCTTGAAAATTATTTTTTAAGCTTTTTGGCTCGTACAAGTATTAAATCATGAATTTCAACTCTTGAAAATTATTTTTTAAGCTTTTTGGCTCGTAAGAGTATTAAATCATGAATTTCAACTCTTGAAAATTATTTTTTAAGCTTTTTGGCTCCTACAAGTTACAAAAAAATCAATTAAAAATGCTAAATGTTATTTTTAAGCTTTTTGGCTCGTACAAGTATTAAATCATAAATTTTAACTCTTGAAAATTGTTTTTTAAGCTTTTTGGCTCGTACAAGTATTAAATCATGAATTTCAACTCTTGAAAATTAATTTTTAAGCTTTTTGGCTCCTAAAGGTTTCAAAAAAAATCAATTAAAACTGCTAAATATTATTTTTAAACCTTTTGGCTCGTACAAGTTTCAAAAAAATTAATTAAAACTGGTAAATGTTATTTTTAAATTTTTTGGCTCGTACAAGCATTAAATCTTGAATTTCAACCATTGAAAATTATTTTTTAAGCTTTTTGCCTCGTACAAGTATTAAATCATGAATTTCAACTCTTGAAAATTATTTTTTAAGCTTTTTGCCTCGTACAAGTATTAAATCATGAATTTCAACTCTTGAAAATTATTTTTTAAGCTTTTTGGCTCGTACAAGTATTAAATCATGAATTTCAACTCTTGAAAATTATTTTTTAAGCTTTTTGGCTCGTACAAATATTAAATCATGAATTTCAACTCTTCAAAATTATTTTTTAAGCTTATTGGCTCGTACAAGTATTAAATCATGAATTTCAACTCTTCAAAATTATTTTTTAAGCTTTTTGCCTCGTACAAGTATTAAATCATGAATTTCAACCCTTGAAAATTATTTTTTAAGCTTTTTGGCTCGTACAAGTATTAAATCATGAATTTCAACTCTTGAAAATTATTTTTTAAGCTTTTTGGCTCGTACAAGTATTAAATCATGAATTTCAACTCTTGAAAATTATTTTTTAAGCTTTTTGGCTCGTACAAGTTTCAAAAAAATCAATTAAAACTGCTAAATGTTATTTTTAAGCTTTTAAGCTCGTACAAGTATTAAATCATGAATTTCAACCATTGAAAATTATTTTTTAAGCTTTTTGCCTTGTACAAGTATTAAATCATGAATTTCAACTCTTGAAAATTATTTTTTTAAGCTTTTTGGCTCGTACAAGTATTAAATCATGAATTTCAACTCTTGAAAATTATTTTTTAAGCTTTTTGGCTCGTACAAGTATTAAATCATGAATTTCAACTCTTCAAAATTATTTTTTAAGCTTATTGGCTCGTACAAGTATTAAATCATGAATTTCAACTCTTCAAAATTATTTTTTAAGCTTTTTGCCTCGTACAAGTATTAAATCATGAATTTCAACCCTTGAAAATTATTTTTTAAGCTTTTTGGCTCGTACAAGTATTAAATCATGAATTTCAACTCTTGAAAATTATTTTTTAAGCTTTTTGGCTCGTACAAGTATTAAATCATGAATTTCAACTCTTGAAAATTATTTTTTAAGCTTTTTGGCTCGTAAGAGTATTAAATCATGAATTTCAACTCTTGAAAATTATTTTTTAAGCTTTTTGGCTCCTACAAGTTACAAAAAAATCAATTAAAAATGCTAAATGTTATTTTTAAGCTTTTTGGCTCGTACAAGTATTAAATCATAAATTTTAACTCTTGAAAATTGTTTTTTAAGCTTTTTGGCTCGTACAAGTATTAAATCATGAATTTCAACTCTTGAAAATTAATTTTTAAGCTTTTTGGCTCCTAAAGGTTTCAAAAAAAATCAATTAAAACTGCTAAATATTATTTTTAAACCTTTTGGCTCGTACAAGTTTCAAAAAAATTAATTAAAACTGGTAAATGTTATTTTTAAATTTTTTGGCTCGTACAAGCATTAAATCTTGAATTTCAACCATTGAAAATTATTTTTTAAGCTTTTTGCCTCGTACAAGTATTAAATCATGAATTTCAACTCTTGAAAATTATTTTTTTAAGCTTTTTGCCTCGTACAAGTATTAAATCATGAATTTCAACTCTTGAAAATTATTTTTTTAAGCTTTTTGGCTCGTACAAGTATTAAATCATGAATTTCAACTCTTGAAAATTATTTTTTAAGCTTTTTGGCTCGTACAAATATTAAATCATGAATTTCAACTCTTCAAAATTATTTTTTAAGCTTATTGGCTCGTACAAGTATTAAATCATGAATTTCAACTCTTCAAAATTATTTTTTAAGCTTATTGGTTCGTACAAGTATTAAATCATGAATTTCAACTCTTGAAAATTATTTTTTTAAGCTTTTTGGCTCGTACAAGTATTAAATCATGAATTTCAACTCTTGAAAATTATTTTTTAAGCTTTTTGGCTCGTACAAGTATTAAATCATGAATTTCAACTCTTCAAAATTATTTGTTAAGCTTATTGGCTCGTACAAGTATTAAATCATGAATTTCAACTCTTCAAAATTATTTTTTAAGCTTTTTGACTCGTACAAGTATTAAATCATGAATTTCAACTCTTGAAAATTATTTTTTAAGCTTTTTGGCTCCTACAGGTTTCAAAAAAAATCAATTAAAACTGCTAAATGTTATTTTTAAACTTTTTGGCTCGTACAAGTTTCAAAAAAATTAATTAAAACTGGTAAATGATATTTTTCAATTTTTTGGCTCGTACAAACAGAATTTCAACTCTTGAAAAATATTTTTTAAGCTTTTTGCCTCGTACAAGTATTAAATCATGAATTTAAACTCTTGAAAATTATTTTTTAAGCTTTTTGGCTCGTACAAGTTTCAAAAAAATCAATTAAAACTGCTAAATGTTATTTTTAAGCTTTTTAGCTCGTACAAGTATTAAATCATGAATTTCAACTCTTGAAAATTATTTTTTAAGCTTTTTGGCTCCCACAAGTTTCAAAAAAATCAATTAAAAATGCTAAATGTTATTTTTAAACTTTTTGGCTCGTACAAGTTTCAAAAAAATCAATTAAAACTGCTAAATGTTATTTTTAAGCTTTTTAGCTCGTACAAGTATTAAATCATAAATTTCAACTCTTGAAAATTATTTTTTAAGCTTTTTGGCTCCTACAAGTTACAAAAAAATCAATTAAAAATGCTAAATGTTATTTTTAAGCTTTTTGGCTCGTACAAGTATTAAATCATGAATTTCAACTCTTGAAAATTATTTTTTAAGCTTTTTGGCTCGTACAAGTATTAAATCATGAATTTCAACTCTTCAAAATTATTTTTTAAGCTTTTTGGCTCGTACAAGTATTAAATCATGAATTTTAACTCTTGAAAGTTATTTTTTAAGCTTTTTGGCTCGTACAAGTATTAAATCATGAATTTCAACTCTTGAAAATTATTTTTTAAGCTTTTTGGCTCCTAAAGGTTTCAAAAAAAATCAATTAAAACTGCTAAATATTATTTTTAAACCTTTTGGCTCGTACAAGTTTTAAAAAAATTAATTAAAACTGGTAAATGTTATTTTTAAATTTTTTGGCTCGTACAAGCATTAAATCTTGAATTTCAACTCTTGAAAAATATTTTTTAAGCTTTTTGCCTCGTACAAGTATTAAATCATGAATTTCAACTCTTGAAAATTATTTTTTAAGCTTTTTGGATCGTACAAGTTTCAAAAAAATCAATTAAAACTGCTAAAAGTTATTTTTAAGCTTTTAAGCTCGTACAAGTATTAAATCATGAATTTCAACCATTGAAAATTATTTTTTAAGCTTTTTGCCTTGTACAAGTATTAAATCATGAATTTCAACTCTTGAAAATTATTTTTTTAAGCTTTTTGGCTCGTACAAGTATTAAATCATGAATTTCAACTCTTGAAAATTATTTTTTAAGCTTTTTGGCTCGTACAAGTATTAAATCATGAATTTCAACTCTTCAAAATTATTTTTTAAGCTTATTGGCTCGTACAAGTATTAAATCATGAATTTCAACTCTTGAAAATTATTTTTTAAACTTTTTGCCTCGTACAAGTATTAAATCATGAATTTCAACTCTTGAAAATTATTTTTTTAAGCTTTTTGGCTCGTACAAGTATTAAATCATGAATTTCAACTCTTGAAAATTATTTTTTAAGCTTTTTGGCTCGTACAATTATTAAATCATGAATTTCAACTCTTCAAAATTATTTTTTAAGCTTATTGGCTCGTACAAGTATTAAATCATGAATTTCAACTCTTCAAAATTATTTTTTAAGCTTTTTGGCTCGTACAAGTATTAAATCATGAATTTCAACTCTTGAAAATTATTTTTTAAGCTTTTTGGCTCCTACAGGTTTCAAAAAAAATCAATTAAAACTGCTAAATGTTATTTTTAAACTTTTTGGCTCGTACAAGTTTCAAAAAATTTAATTAAAACTGGTAAATGTTATTTTTAAATTTTTTGGCTCCTGCAAGCATTAAATCTTGAATTTCAACTCTTGAAAAATATTTTTTAAGCTTTTTGCCTCGTACAAGTATTAAATCATGAATTTCAACTCTTGAAAATTATTATTTAAGCTTTTTGGCTCGTACAAGTTTCAAAAAAATCAATTAAAACTGCTAAATAATATTTTTAAGCTTTTAAGCTCGTACAAGTATTAAATCATGAATTTCAACCATTGAAAATTATTTTTTAAGCTTTTTGCCTCGTACAAGTATTAAATCATGAATTTCAACTCTTCAAAATTATTGTTTTAAGCTTTTTGGCTCGTACAAGTATTAAATCATGAATTTCAACTCTTGAAAATTATTTTTTAAGCTTTTTGGCTCGTACAAGTATTAAATCATGAATTTCAACTCTTGAAAATTATTTTTTAAGCTTATTGCCTCGTACAAGTATTAAATCATGAATTTCAACTCTTGAAAATTATTTTTTAAGCTTTTTGCCTCGTACAAGTATTAAATCATGAATTTCAACTCTTGAAAATTATTTTTTTAAGCTTTTTGGCTCGTACAAGTATTAAATCATGAATTTCAACTCTTGAAAATTATTTTTTAAGCTTTTTGGCTCGTACAAGTATTAAATCATGAATTTCAACTCTTCAAAATTATTTTTTAAGCTTATTGGCTCGTACAAGTATTAAATCATGAATTTCAACTCTTCAAAATTATTTTTTAAGCTTTTTGCCTCGTACAAGTATTAAATCATGAATTTCAACCCTTGAAAATTATTTTTTTAAGCTTTTTGGCTCGTACAAGTATTAAATCATGAATTTCAACTCTTGAAAATTATTTTTTAAGCTTTTTGGCTCGTACAAGTATTAAATCATGAATTTCAACTCTTGAAAATTATTTTTTAAGCTTTTTGGCTCGTACAAGTATTAAATCATGAATTTCAACTCTTGAAAATTATTTTTTAAGCTTTTTGGCTCCTACAAGTTACAAAAAAATCAATTAAAAATGCTAAATGTTATTTTTAAGCTTTTTGGCTCGTACAAGTATTAAATCATGAATTTTAACTCTTGAAAATTGTTTTTTAAGCTTTTTGGCTCGTACAAGTATTAAATCATGAATTTCAACTCTTGAAAATTAATTTTTAAGCTTTTTGGCTCCTAAAGGTTTCAAAAAAAATCAATTAAAACTGCTAAATATTATTTTTAAACCTTTTGGCTCGTACAAGTTTCAAAAAAATTAATTAAAACTGGTAAATGTTATTTTTAAATTTTTTGGCTCGTACAAGCATTAAATCTTGAATTTCAACCATTGAAAATTATTTTTTAAGCTTTTTGCCTCGTACAAGTATTAAATCATGAATTTCAACTCTTGAAAATTATTTTTTAAGCTTTTTGCCTCGTACAAGTATTAAATCATGAATTTCAACTCTTGAAAATTATTTTTTTAAGCTTTTTGGCTCGTACAAGTATTAAATCATGAATTTCAACTCTTGAAAATTATTTTTTAAGCTTTTTGGCTCGTACAAATATTAAATCATGAATTTCAACTCTTCAAAATTATTTTTTAAGCTTATTGGCTCGTACAAGTATTAAATCATGAATTTCAACTCTTCAAAATTATTTTTTAAGCTTATTGGTTCGTACAAGTATTAAATCATGAATTTCAACTCTTGAAAATTATTTTTTTAAGCTTTTTGGCTCGTACAAGTATTAAATCATGAATTTCAACTCTTGAAAATTATTTTTTAAGCTTTTTGGCTCGTACAAGTATTAAATCATGAATTTCAACTCTTCAAAATTATTTGTTAAGCTTATTGGCTCGTACAAGTATTAAATCATGAATTTCAACTCTTCAAAATTATTTTTTAAGCTTTTTGACTCGTACAAGTATTAAATCATGAATTTCAACTCTTGAAAATTATTTTTTAAGCTTTTTGGCTCCTTCAGGTTTCAAAAAAAATCAATTAAAACTGCTAAATGTTATTTTTAAACTTTTTGGCTCGTACAAGTTTCAAAAAAATTAATTAAAACTGGTAAATGTTATTTTTCAATTTTTTGGCTCGTACAAACAGAATTTCAACTCTTGAAAAATATTTTTTAAGCTTTTTGCCTCGTACAAGTATTAAATCATGAATTTAAACTCTTGAAAATTATTTTTTAAGCTTTTTGGCTCGTACAAGTTTCAAAAAAATCAATTAAAACTGCTAAATGTTATTTTTAAGCTTTTTAGCTCGTACAAGTATTAAATCATGAATTTCAACTCTTGAAAATTATTTTTTAAGCTTTTTGGCTCCCACAAGTTTCAAAAAAATCAATTAAAAATGCTAAATGTTATTTTTAAACTTTTTGGCTCGTACAAGTTTCAAAAAAATCAATTAAAACTGCTAAATGTTATTTTTAAGCTTTTTAGCTCGTACAAGTATTAAATCATAAATTTCAACTCTTGAAAATTATTTTTTAAGCTTTTTGGCTCCTACAAGTTACAAAAAAATCAATTAAAAATGCTAAATGTTATTTTTAAGCTTTTTGGCTCGTACAAGTATTAAATCATGAATTTCAACTCTTGAAAATTATTTTTTAAGCTTTTTGGCTCGTACAAGTATTAAATCATGAATTTCAACTCTTCAAAATTATTTTTTAAGCTTTTTGGCTCGTACAAGTATTAAATCATGAATTTTAACTCTTGAAAGTTATTTTTTAAGCTTTTTGGCTCGTACAAGTATTAAATCATGAATTTCAACTCTTGAAAATTATTTTTTAAGCTTTTTGGCTCCTAAAGGTTTCAAAAAAAATCAATTAAAACTGCTAAATATTATTTTTAAACCTTTTGGCTCGTACAAGTTTTAAAAAAATTAATTAAAACTGGTAAATGTTATTTTTAAATTTTTTGGCTCGTACAAGCATTAAATCTTGAATTTCAACTCTTGAAAAATATTTTTTAAGCTTTTTGCCTCGTACAAGTATTAAATCATGAATTTCAACTCTTGAAAATTATTTTTTAAGCTTTTTGGATCGTACAAGTTTCAAAAAAATCAATTAAAACTGCTAAAAGTTATTTTTAAGCTTTTAAGCTCGTACAAGTATTAAATCATGAATTTCAACTCTTCAAAATTATTTTTTAAGCTTATTGGTTCGTACAAGTATTAAATCATGAATTTCAACTCTTGAAAATTATTTTTTAAGCTTTTTGGCTCGTACAAGTATTAAATCATGAATTTCAACTCTTGAAAATTATTTTTTAAGCTTTTTGGCTCGTACAAGTATTAAATCATGAATTTCAACTCTTCAAAATTATTTTTTAAGCTTATTGGCTCGTACAAGTATTAAATCATGAATTTCAACTCTTGAAAATTATTTTTTAAACTTTTTGCCTCGTACAAGTATTAAATCATGAATTTCAACTCTTGAAAATTATTTTTTTAAGCTTTTTGGCTCGTACAAGTATTAAATCATGAATTTCAACTCTTGAAAATTATTTTTTAAGCTTTTTGGCTCGTACAATTATTAAATCATGAATTTCAACTCTTCAAAATTATTTTTTAAGCTTATTGGCTCGTACAAGTATTAAATCATGAATTTCAACTCTTCAAAATTATTTTTTAAGCTTTTTGGCTCGTACAAGTATTAAATCATGAATTTCAACTCTTGAAAATTATTTTTTAAGCTTTTTGGCTCCTACAGGTTTCAAAAAAAATCAATTAAAACTGCTAAATGTTATTTTTAAACTTTTTGGCTCGTACAAGTTTCAAAAAATTTAATTAAAACTGGTAAATGTTATTTTTAAATTTTTTGGCTCCTGCAAGCATTAAATCTTGAATTTCAACTCTTGAAAAATATTTTTTAAGCTTTTTGCCTCGTACAAGTATTAAATCATGAATTTCAACTCTTGAAAATTATTATTTAAGCTTTTTGGCTCGTACAAGTTTCAAAAAAATCAATTAAAACTGCTAAATAATATTTTTAAGCTTTTAAGCTCGTACAAGTATTAAATCATGAATTTCAACCATTGAAAATTATTTTTTAAGCTTTTTGCCTCGTACAAGTATTAAATCATGAATTTCAACTCTTCAAAATTATTGTTTTAAGCTTTTTGGCTCGTACAAGTATTAAATCATGAATTTCAACTCTTGAAAATTATTTTTTAAGCTTTTTGGCTCGTACAAGTATTAAATCATGAATTTCAACTCTTGAAAATTATTTTTTAAGCTTATTGCCTCGTACAAGTATTAAATCATGAATTTCAACTCTTGAAAATTATTTTTTAAGCTTTTTGCCTCGTACAAGTATTAAATCATGAATTTCAACTCTTGAAAATTATTTTTTAAGCTTTTTGGCTCGTACAAGTATTAAATCATGAATTTCAACTCTTGAAAATTATTTTTTAAGCTTTTTGGCTCGTACAAGTATTAAATCATGAATTTCAACTCTTCAAAATTATTTTTTAAGCTTATTGGCTCGTACAAGTATTAAATCATGAATTTCAACTCTTCAAAATTATTTTTTAAGCTTTTTGCCTCGTACAAGTATTAAATCATGAATTTCAACCCTTGAAAATTATTTTTTTAAGCTTTTTGGCTCGTACAAGTATTAAATCATGAATTTCAACTCTTGAAAATTATTTTTTAAGCTTTTTGGCTCGTACAAGTATTAAATCATGAATTTCAACTCTTGAAAATTATTTTTTAAGCTTTTTGGCTCGTACAAGTATTAAATCATGAATTTCAACTCTTGAAAATTATTTTTTAAGCTTTTTGGCTCCTACAAGTTACAAAAAAATCAATTAAAAATGCTAAATGTTATTTTTAAGCTTTTTGGCTCGTACAAGTATTAAATCATAAATTTTAACTCTTGAAAATTGTTTTTTAAGCTTTTTGGCTCGTACAAGTATTAAATCATGAATTTCAACTCTTGAAAATTATTTTTTAAGCTTTTTGGCTCCTAAAGGTTTCAAAAAAAATCAATTAAAACTGCTAAATATTATTTTTAAACCTTTTGGCTCGTACAAGTTTCAAAAAAATTAATTAAAACTGGTAAATGTTATTTTTAAATTTTTTGGCTCGTACAAGCATTAAATCTTGAATTTCAACCATTGAAAATTATTTTTTAAGCTTTTTGCCTCGTACAAGTATTAAATCATGAATTTCAACTCTTGAAAATTATTTTTTTAAGCTTTTTGCCTCGTACAAGTATTAAATCATGAATTTCAACTCTTGAAAATTATTTTTTAAGCTTTTTGGCTCGTACAAGTATTAAATCATGAATTTCAACTCTTGAAAATTATTTTTTAAACTTTTTGGCTCGTACAAATATTAAATCATGAATTTCAACTCTTGAAAATTATTTTTTAAGCTTATTGGCTCGTACAAGTATTAAATCATGAATTTCAACTCTTCAAAATTATTTTTTAAGCTTATTGGTTCGTACTAGTATTAAATCATGAATTTCAACTCTTGAAAATTATTTTTTTAAGCTTTTTGGCTCGTACAAGTATTAAATCATGAATTTCAACTCTTGAAAATTATTTTTTAAGCTTTTTGGCTCGTACAAGTATTAAATCATGAATTTCAACTCTTCAAAATTATTTGTTAAGCTTATTGGCTCGTACAAGTATTAAATCATGAATTTCAACTCTTCAAAATTATTTTTTAAGCTTTTTGACTCGTACAAGTATTAAATCATGAATTTCAACTCTTGAAAATTATTTTTTAAGCTTTTTGGCTCCTTCAGGTTTCAAAAAAAATCAATTAAAACTGCTAAATGTTATTTTTAAACTTTTTGGCTCGTACAAGTTTCAAAAAAATTAATTAAAACTGGTAAATGTTATTTTTCAATTTTTTGGCTCGTACAAACAGAATTTCAACTCTTGAAAAATATTTTTTAAGCTTTTTGCCTCGTACAAGTATTAAATCATGAATTTAAACTCTTGAAAATTATTTTTTAAGCTTTTTGGCTCGTACAAGTTTCAAAAAAATCAATTAAAACTGCTAAATGTTATTTTTAAGCTTTTTAGCTCGTACAAGTATTAAATCATGAATTTCAACTCTTGAAAATTATTTTTTAAGCTTTTTGGCTCCCACAAGTTTCAAAAAAATCAATTAAAAATGCTAAATGTTATTTTTAAACTTTTTGGCTCGTACAAGTTTCAAAAAAATCAATTAAAACTGCTAAATGTTATTTTTAAGCTTTTTAGCTCGTACAAGTATTAAATCATAAATTTCAACTCTTGAAAATTATTTTTTAAGCTTTTTGGCTCCTACAAGTTACAAAAAAATCAATTAAAAATGCTAAATGTTATTTTTAAGCTTTTTGGCTCCTACAAGTATTAAATCATGAATTTCAACTCTTGAAAATTATTTTTTAAGCTTTTTGGCTCGTACAAGTATTAAATCATGAATTTTAACTCTTGAAAGTTATTTTTTAAGCTTTTTGGCTCGTACAAGTATTAAATCATGAATTTCAACTCTTGAAAATTATTTTTTAAGCTTTTTGGCTCCTAAAGGTTTCAAAAAAAATCAATTAAAACTGCTAAATATTATTTTTAAACCTTTTGGCTCGTACAAGTTTTAAAAAAATTAATTAAAACTGGTAAATGTTATTTTTAAATTTTTTGGCTCGTACAAGCATTAAATCTTGAATTTCAACTCTTGAAAAATATTTTTTAAGCTTTTTGCCTCGTACAAGTATTAAATCATGAATTTCAACTCTTGAAAATTATTTTTTAAGCTTTTTGGATCGTACAAGTTTCAAAAAAATCAATTAAAACTGCTAAAAGTTATTTTTAAGCTTTTAAGCTCGTACAAGTATTAAATCATGAATTTCAACCATTGAAAATTATTTTTTTTTAATTTTTTTGCCTTGTACAAGTATTAAATCATGAATTTCAACTCTTGAAAATTATTTTTTAAGCTTTTTGGCTCGTACAAGTATTAAATCATGAATTTCAACTCTTGAAAATTATTTTTTAAGCTTTTTGGCTCGTACAAGTATTAAATCATGAATTTCAACTCTTCAAAATTATTTTTTAAGCTTATTGGCTCGTACAAGTATTAAATCATGAATTTCAACTCTTGAAAATTATTTTTTAAACTTTTTGCCTCGTACAAGTATTAAATCATGAATTTCAACTCTTGAAAATTATTTTTTAAACTTTTTGGCTCGTACAAGTATTAAATCATGAATTTCAACTCTTGAAAATTATTTTTTAAGCTTTTTGGCTCGTACAATTATTAAATCATGAATTTCAACTCTTCAAAATTATTTTTTAAGCTTATTGGCTCGTACAAGTATTAAATCATGAATTTCAACTCTTCAAAATTATTTTTTAAGCTTTTTGGCTCGTACAAGTATTAAATCATGAATTTCAACTCTTGAAAATTATTTTTTAAGCTTTTTGGCTCCTACAGGTTTCAAAAAAAATCAATTAAAACTGCTAAATGTTATTTTTAAACTTTTTGGCTCGTACAAGTTTCAAAAAATTTAATTAAAACTGGTAAATGTTATTTTTAAATTTTTTGGCTCCTGCAAGCATTAAATCTTGAATTTCAACTCTTGAAAAATATTTTTTAAGCTTTTTGCCTCGTACAAGTATTAAATCATGAATTTCAACTCTTGAAAATTATTATTTAAGCTTTTTGGCTCGTACAAGTTTCAAAAAAATCAATTAAAACTGCTAAATAATATTTTTAAGCTTTTAAGCTCGTACAAGTATTAAATCATGAATTTCAACCATTGAAAATTATTTTTTAAGCTTTTTGCCTCGTACAAGTATTAAATCATGAATTTCAACTCTTCAAAATTATTGTTTTAAGCTTTTTGGCTCGTACAAGTATTAAATCATGAATTTCAACTCTTGAAAATTATTTTTTAAGCTTTTTGGCTCGTACAAGTATTAAATCATGAATTTCAACTCTTGAAAATTATTTTTTAAGCTTATTGCCTCGTACAAGTATTAAATCATGAATTTCAACTCTTGAAAATTATTTTTTAAGCTTTTTGCCTCGTACAAGTATTAAATCATGAATTTCAACTCTTGAAAATTATTTTTTAAGCTTTTTGCCTCGTACAAGTATTAAATCATGAATTTCAACTCTTGAAAATTATTTTTTAAGCTTTTTGGCTCGTACAAGTATTAAATCATGAATTTCAACTCTTCAAAATTATTTTTTAAGCTTATTGGCTCGTACAAGTATTAAATCATGAATTTCAACTCTTCAAAATTATTTTTTAAGCTTTTTGGCTCGTACAAGTATTAAATCATGAATTTCAACTCTTGAAAATTATTTTTTAAGCTTTTTGGCTCCTACAGGTTTCAAAAAAAATCAATTAAAACTGCTAAATGTTATTTTTAAACTTTTTGGCTCGTACAAGTTTCAAAAAAATTAATTAAAACTGGTAAATGTTATTTTTCAATTTTTTGGCTCGTACAAACAGAATTTCAACTCTTGAAAAATATTTTTTAAGCTTTTTGCCTCGTACAAGTATTAAATCATGAATTTAAACTCTTGAAAATTATTTTTTAAGCTTTTTGGCTCGTACGAGTTTCAAAAAAATCAATTAAAACTGCTAAATGTTATTTTTAAGCTTTTTAGCTCGTACAAGTATTAAATCATGAATTTCAACTCTTGAAAATTATTTTTTAAGCTTTTTGGCTCCCACAAGTTTCAAAAAAATCAATTAAAAATGCTAAATGTTATTTTTAAACTTTTTGGCTCGTACAAGTTTCAAAAAAATCAATTAAAACTGCTAAATGTTATTTTTAAGCTTTTTAGCTCGTACAAGTATTAAATCATAAATTTCAACTCTTGAAAATTATTTTTTAAGCTTTTTGGCTCCTACAAGTTACAAAAAAATCAATTAAAAATGCTAAATGTTATTTTTAAGCTTTTTGGCTCGTACAAGTATTAAATCATGAATTTCAACTCTTGAAAATTATTTTTTAAGCTTTTTGGCTCGTACAAGTATTAAATCATGAATTTCAACTCTTCAAAATTATTTTTTAAGCTTTTTGGCTCGTACAAGTATTAAATCATGAATTTTAACTCTTGAAAGTTATTTTTTAAGCTTTTTGGCTCGTACAAGTATTAAATCATGAATTTCAACTCTTGAAAATTATTTTTTAAGCTTTTTGGCTCCTAAAGGTTTCAAAAAAAATCAATTAAAACTGCTAAATATTATTTTTAAACCTTTTGGCTCGTACAAGTTTTAAAAAAATTAATTAAAACTGGTAAATGTTATTTTTAAATTTTTTGGCTCGTACAAGCATTAAATCTTGAATTTCAACTCTTGAAAAATATTTTTTAAGCTTTTTGCCTCGTACAAGTATTAAATCATGAATTTCAACTCTTGAAAATTATTTTTTAAGCTTTTTGGATCGTACAAGTTTCAAAAAAATCAATTAAAACTGCTAAAAGTTATTTTTAAGCTTTTAAGCTCGTACAAGTATTAAATCATGAATTTCAACTCTTCAAAATTATTTTTTAAGCTTATTGGTTCGTACAAGTATTAAATCATGAATTTCAACTCTTGAAAATTATTTTTTTAAGCTTTTTGGCTCGTACAAGTATTAAATCATGAATTTCAACTCTTGAAAATTATTTTTTAAGCTTTTTGGCTCGTACAAGTATTAAATCATGAATTTCAACTCTTCAAAATTATTTTTTAAGCTTATTGGCTCGTACAAGTATTAAATCATGAATTTCAACTCTTGAAAATTATTTTTTAAACTTTTTGCCTCGTACAAGTATTAAATCATGAATTTCAACTCTTGAAAATTATTTTTTTAAGCTTTTTGGCTCGTACAAGTATTAAATCATGAATTTCAACTCTTGAAAATTATTTTTTAAGCTTTTTGGCTCGTACAATTATTAAATCATGAATTTCAACTCTTCAAAATTATTTTTTAAGCTTATTGGCTCGTACAAGTATTAAATCATGAATTTCAACTCTTCAAAATTATTTTTTAAGCTTTTTGGCTCGTACAAGTATTAAATCATGAATTTCAACTCTTGAAAATTATTTTTTAAGCTTTTTGGCTCCTACAGGTTTCAAAAAAAATCAATTAAAACTGCTAAATGTTATTTTTAAACTTTTTGGCTCGTACAAGTTTCAAAAAATTTAATTAAAACTGGTAAATGTTATTTTTAAATTTTTTGGCTCCTGCAAGCATTAAATCTTGAATTTCAACTCTTGAAAAATATTTTTTAAGCTTTTTGCCTCGTACAAGTATTAAATCATGAATTTCAACTCTTGAAAATTATTATTTAAGCTTTTTGGCTCGTACAAGTTTAAAAAATCAATTAAAACTGCTAAATAATATTTTTAAGCTTTTAAGCTCGTACAAGTATTAAATCATGAATTTCAACCATTGAAAATTATTTTTTAAGCTTTTTGCCTCGTACAAGTATTAAATCATGAATTTCAACTCTTCAAAATTATTGTTTTAAGCTTTTTGGCTCGTACAAGTATTAAATCATGAATTTCAACTCTTGAAAATTATTTTTTAAGCTTTTTGGCTCGTACAAGTATTAAATCATGAATTTCAACTCTTGAAAATTATTTTTTAAGCTTATTGCCTCGTACAAGTATTAAATCATGAATTTCAACTCTTGAAAATTATTTTTTAAGCTTTTTGCCTCGTACAAGTATTAAATCATGAATTTCAACTCTTGAAAATTATTTTTTAAGCTTTTTGGCTCGTACAAGTATTAAATCATGAATTTCAACTCTTGAAAATTATTTTTTAAGCTTTTTGGCTCGTACAAGTATTAAATCATGAATTTCAACTCTTCAAAATTATTTTTTAAGCTTATTGGCTCGTACAAGTATTAAATCATGAATTTCAAC
Source organism: Tomocerus qinae (assembly GCA_020055645.1). Taxonomy (NCBI): domain Eukaryota; kingdom Metazoa; phylum Arthropoda; class Collembola; order Entomobryomorpha; family Tomoceridae; genus Tomocerus; species Tomocerus qinae. The sequence goes on along the minus strand of JAECZT010000020.1, from coordinate 15,348 downwards.
TCTTCAAAATTATTTTTTAAGCTTTTTGCCTCGTACAAGTATTAAATCATGAATTTCAACCCTTGAAAATTATTTTTTAAGCTTTTTGGCTCGTACAAGTATTAAATCATGAATTTCAACTCTTGAAAATTATTTTTTAAGCTTTTTGGCTCGTACAAGTATTAAATCATGAATTTCAACTCTTGAAAATTATTTTTTAAGCTTTTTGGCTCGTACAAGTATTAAATCATGAATTTCAACTCTTGAAAATTATTTTTTAAGCTTTTTGGCTCCTACAAGTTAAAAAAAATCAATTAAAAATGCTAAATGTTATTTTTAAGCTTTTTGGCTCGTACAAGTATTAAATCATAAATTTTAACTCTTGAAAATTGTTTTTTAAGCTTTTTGGCTCGTACAAGTATTAAATCATGAATTTCAACTCTTGAAAATTAATTTTTAAGCTTTTTGGCTCCTAAAGGTTTCAAAAAAAATCAATTAAAACTGCTAAATATTATTTTTAAACCTTTTGGCTCGTACAAGTTTCAAAAAAATTAATTAAAACTGGTAAATGTTATTTTTAAATTTTTTGGCTCGTACAAGCATTAAATCTTGAATTTCAACCATTGAAAATTATTTTTTAAGCTTTTTGCCTCGTACAAGTATTAAATCATGAATTTCAACTCTTGAAAATTATTTTTTAAGCTTTTTGCCTCGTACAAGTATTAAATCATGAATTTCAACTCTTGAAAATTATTTTTTTAAGCTTTTTGGCTCGTACAAGTATTAAATCATGAATTTCAACTCTTGAAAATTATTTTTTAAGCTTTTTGGCTCGTACAAATATTAAATCATGAATTTCAACTCTTCAAAATTATTTTTTAAGCTTATTGGCTCGTACAAGTATTAAATCATGAATTTCAACTCTTCAAAATTATTTTTTAAGCTTATTGGTTCGTACTAGTATTAAATCATGAATTTCAACTCTTGAAAATTATTTTTTTAAGCTTTTTGGCTCGTACAAGTATTAAATCATGAATTTCAACTCTTGAAAATTATTTTTTAAGCTTTTTGGCTCGTACAAGTATTAAATCATGAATTTCAACTCTTCAAAATTATTTGTTAAGCTTATTGGCTCGTACAAGTATTAAATCATGAATTTCAACTCTTCAAAATTATTTTTTAAGCTTTTTGACTCGTACAAGTATTAAATCATGAATTTCAACTCTTGAAAATTATTTTTTAAGCTTTTTGGCTCCTTCAGGTTTCAAAAAAAATCAATTAAAACTGCTAAATGTTATTTTTAAACTTTTTGGCTCGTACAAGTTTCAAAAAAATTAATTAAAACTGGTAAATGTTATTTTTCAATTTTTTGGCTCGTACAAACAGAATTTCAACTCTTGAAAAATATTTTTTAAGCTTTTTGCCTCGTACAAGTATTAAATCATGAATTTAAACTCTTGAAAATTATTTTTTAAGCTTTTTGGCTCGTACAAGTTTCAAAAAAATCAATTAAAACTGCTAAATGTTATTTTTAAGCTTTTTAGCTCGTACAAGTATTAAATCATGAATTTCAACTCTTGAAAATTATTTTTTAAGCTTTTTGGCTCCCACAAGTTTCAAAAAAATCAATTAAAAATGCTAAATGTTATTTTTAAACTTTTTGGCTCGTACAAGTTTCAAAAAATCAATTAAAACTGCTAAATGTTATTTTTAAGCTTTTTAGCTCGTACAAGTATTAAATCATAAATTTCAACTCTTGAAAATTATTTTTTAAGCTTTTTGGCTCCTACAAGTTACAAAAAAATCAATTAAAAATGCTAAATGTTATTTTTAAGCTTTTTGGCTCCTACAAGTATTAAATCATGAATTTCAACTCTTGAAAATTATTTTTTAAGCTTTTTGGCTCGTACAAGTATTAAATCATGAATTTTAACTCTTGAAAGTTATTTTTTAAGCTTTTTGGCTCGTACAAGTATTAAATCATGAATTTCAACTCTTGAAAATTATTTTTTAAGCTTTTTGGCTCCTAAAGGTTTCAAAAAAAATCAATTAAAACTGCTAAATATTATTTTTAAACCTTTTGGCTCGTACAAGTTTTAAAAAAATTAATTAAAACTGGTAAATGTTATTTTTAAATTTTTTGGCTCGTACAAGCATTAAATCTTGAATTTCAACTCTTGAAAAATATTTTTTAAGCTTTTTGCCTCGTACAAGTATTAAATCATGAATTTCAACTCTTGAAAATTATTTTTTAAGCTTTTTGGATCGTACAAGTTTCAAAAAAATCAATTAAAACTGCTAAAAGTTATTTTTAAGCTTTTAAGCTCGTACAAGTATTAAATCATGAATTTCAACCATTGAAAATTATTTTTTTTTAATTTTTTTGCCTTGTACAAGTATTAAATCATGAATTTCAACTCTTGAAAATTATTTTTTTAAGCTTTTTGGCTCGTACAAGTATTAAATCATGAATTTCAACTCTTGAAAATTATTTTTTAAGCTTTTTGGCTCGTACAAGTATTAAATCATGAATTTCAACTCTTCAAAATTATTTTTTAAGCTTATTGGCTCGTACAAGTATTAAATCATGAATTTCAACTCTTGAAAATTATTTTTTAAACTTTTTGCCTCGTACAAGTATTAAATCATGAATTTCAACTCTTGAAAATTATTTTTTTAAGCTTTTTGGCTCGTACAAGTATTAAATCATGAATTTCAACTCTTGAAAATTATTTTTTAAGCTTTTTGGCTCGTACAATTATTAAATCATGAATTTCAACTCTTCAAAATTATTTTTTAAGCTTATTGGCTCGTACAAGTATTAAATCATGAATTTCAACTCTTCAAAATTATTTTTTAAGCTTTTTGGCTCGTACAAGTATTAAATCATGAATTTCAACTCTTGAAAATTATTTTTTAAGCTTTTTGGCTCCTACAGGTTTCAAAAAAAATCAATTAAAACTGCTAAATGTTATTTTTAAACTTTTTGGCTCGTACAAGTTTCAAAAAATTTAATTAAAACTGGTAAATGTTATTTTTAAATTTTTTGGCTCCTGCAAGCATTAAATCTTGAATTTCAACTCTTGAAAAATATTTTTTAAGCTTTTTGCCTCGTACAAGTATTAAATCATGAATTTCAACTCTTGAAAATTATTATTTAAGCTTTTTGGCTCGTACAAGTTTCAAAAAAATCAATTAAAACTGCTAAATAATATTTTTAAGCTTTTAAGCTCGTACAAGTATTAAATCATGAATTTCAACCATTGAAAATTATTTTTTAAGCTTTTTGCCTCGTACAAGTATTAAATCATGAATTTCAACTCTTCAAAATTATTGTTTTAAGCTTTTTGGCTCGTACAAGTATTAAATCATGAATTTCAACTCTTGAAAATTATTTTTTAAGCTTTTTGGCTCGTACAAGTATTAAATCATGAATTTCAACTCTTGAAAATTATTTTTAAGCTTATTGCCTCGTACAAGTATTAAATCATGAATTTCAACTCTTGAAAATTATTTTTTAAGCTTTTTGCCTCGTACAAGTATTAAATCATGAATTTCAACTCTTGAAAATTATTTTTTTAAGCTTTTTGCCTCGTACAAGTATTAAATCATGAATTTCAACTCTTGAAAATTATTTTTTAAGCTTTTTGGCTCGTACAAGTATTAAATCATGAATTTCAACTCTTCAAAATTATTTTTTAAGCTTATTGGCTCGTACAAGTATTAAATCATGAATTTCAACTCTTCAAAATTATTTTTTAAGCTTTTTGGCTCGTACAAGTATTAAATCATGAATTTCAACTCTTGAAAATTATTTTTTAAGCTTTTTGGCTCCTACAGGTTTCAAAAAAAATCAATTAAAACTGCTAAATGTTATTTTTAAACTTTTTGGCTCGTACAAGTTTCAAAAAAATTAATTAAAACTGGTAAATGTTATTTTTCAATTTTTTGGCTCGTACAAACAGAATTTCAACTCTTGAAAAATATTTTTTAAGCTTTTTGCCTCGTACAAGTATTAAATCATGAATTTAAACTCTTGAAAATTATTTTTTAAGCTTTTTGGCTCGTACGAGTTTCAAAAAAATCAATTAAAACTGCTAAATGTTATTTTTAAGCTTTTTAGCTCGTACAAGTATTAAATCATGAATTTCAACTCTTGAAAATTATTTTTTAAGCTTTTTGGCTCCCACAAGTTTCAAAAAAATCAATTAAAAATGCTAAATGTTATTTTTAAACTGTTTGGCTCGTACAAGTTTCAAAAAAATCAATTAAAACTGCTAAATGTTATTTTTAAGCTTTTTAGCTCGTACAAGTATTAAATCATGAATTTCAACTCTTGAAAATTATTTTTTAAGCTTTTTGGCTCCTACAAGTTACAAAAAAATCAATTAAAAATGCTAAATGTTATTTGTAAGCTTTTTGGCTCGTACAAGTATTAAATCATGAATTTCAACTCTTGAAAATTATTTTTTAAGCTTTTTGGCTCGTACAAGTATTAAATCATGAATTTCAACTCTTCAAAATTATTTTTTAAGCTTTTGAGCTCGTACAAGTATTAAATCATGAATTTTAACTCTTGACAATTGTTTTTTAAGCTTTTTGGCTCGTACAAGTATTAAATCATGAATTTCAACTCTTGAAAATTATTTTTTAAGCTTTTTGGCTCCTACAGGTTTCAAAAAAAATCAATTAAAACTGCTAAATGTTATTTTTAAACTTTTTGGCTCGTACAAGTTTCAAAAAAATTAATTAAAACTGGTAAATGTTATTTTTAAATTTTTTGGCTCGTACAAGCATTAAATCTTGAATTTCATTTCTTGAAAAATATTTTTTAAGCTTTTTGCCTCGTACAAGTATTAAATCATGAATTTCAACTCTTGAAAATTATTTTTTAAGCTTTTTGGCTCCTACAGGTTTCAAAAAAAATCAATTAAAACTGCTAAATGTTATTTTTAAACTTTTTGGCTCGTACAAGTTTCAAAAAAATTAATTAAAACTGGCAAATGTTATTTTTAAATTTTTTGGCTCGTACAAGCATTAAATCTTGAATTTCAACTCTTGAAAAATATTTTTTAAGACTTTTGCCTCGTACAAGTATTAAATCATGAATTTCAACTCTTGAAAATTATTTTTTAAGCTTTTTGACTCGTACAAGTTTCAAAAAAATCAATTAAAACTGCTAAATGTTATTTTTAAGCTTTTTAGCTCGTACAAGTATTAAATCATGAATTTCAACGATTGAAAATTATTTTTTAAGCTTTTCGCCTCGTACAAGTCTTAAATCATGAATTTCAACTCTTGAAAATTATTTTTTAAGCTTTTTGCCTCATACAAGTATTAAATCATGAATTTCAACTCTTGAAAATTATTTTTTAAGCTTGTTGGCTCGTACAAGTCTTAAATCATGAATTTCAACTCTTGAAAATTATTTTTTAAGCTTTTTGGCTCGTACAAGTATTAAATCATGAATTTCAACTCTTCAAAATTATTTTTTAAGCTTATTGGCTCGTACAAGTATTAAATCATGAATTTCAACTCTTGAAAATTATTTTTTAAGCTTTTTGGTTCGTACAAGTATTAAATCATGAATTTCAACTCTTGAAAATTATTTTTTAAGCTTTTTGGCTCCTACAGGTTTCAAAAAAAATCAATTAAAACTGCTAAATGTTATTTTTAAACTTTTTGGCTCGTACAAGTTTCAAAAAAATTAATTAAAACTGGTAAATGTTATTTTTTTAATTTTTTGGCTCGTACAAGCATTAAATCTTGAATTTCATTTCTTGAAAAATATTTTTTAAGCTTTTTGCCTCGTACAAGTATTAAATCATGAATTTCAACTCCTGAAAATTATTTTTTAAGCTTTTTGGCTCGTACAAGTATTAAATCATGAATTTCAACTCTTGAAAATTATTTTTTAAGCTTTTTGTCTCGTACAAGTATTAAATCATGAATTTCAACTCTTGAAAATTATTTTTTAAGCTTTTTGGCTCCTAACGGTTTCAAAAAAAATCAATTAAAACTGCTAAATGTTATTTTTAAGCTTTTTAGCTCGTACAAGTATTAAATCATGAATTTCAACCATTGAAAATTATTTTTTAAGCTTTTTGCCTCGTACAAGTATTAAATCATGAACTTCAACTTTTAAAAATTATTTTTTAAGCTTTTTGGCTCGTACAAGTATTAAATCATAAATTTCAACTCTTGAAAATTATTTTTTTAAGCTTTTTGCCTCGTACAAGTATTAAATCATGAATTTCAACTCTTGAAAATTATTTTTTAAGCTTTTTGGCTCGTACAAGTATTAAATCATGAATTTCAACTCTTCAAAATTATTTTTTAAGCTTATTGGCTCGTACAAGTATTAAATCATGAATTTCAACTCTTCAAAATTATTTTTTAAGCTTTTTGGCTCGTACAAGTATTAAATCATGAATTTCAACTCTTGAAAATTATTTTTTAAGCTTTTTGGCTCCTACAGGTTTCAAAAAAAATCAATTAAAACTGCTAAATGTTATTTTTAAACTTTTTGGCTCGTACAAGTTTCAAAAAAATTAATTAAAACTGGTAAATGTTATTTTTCAATTTTTTGGCTCGTACAAACAGAATTTCAACTCTTGAAAAATATTTTTTAAGCTTTTTGCCTCGTACAAGTATTAAATCATGAATTTAAACTCTTGAAAATTATTTTTTAAGCTTTTTGGCTCGTACAAGTTTCAAAAAAATCAATTAAAACTGCTAAATGTTATTTTTAAGCTTTTTAGCTCGTACAAGTATTAAATCATGAATTTCAACTCTTGAAAATTATTTTTTAAGCTTTTTGGCTCCCACAAGTTTCAAAAAAATCAATTAAAAATGCTAAATGTTATTTTTAAACTGTTTGGCTCGTACAAGTTTCAAAAAAATCAATTAAAACTGCTAAATGTTATTTTTAAGCTTTTTAGCTCGTACAAGTATTAAATCATGAATTTCAACTCTTGAAAATTATTTTTTAAGCTTTTTGGCTCCTACAAGTTACAAAAAAATCAATTAAAAATGCTAAATGTTATTTGTAAGCTTTTTGGCTCGTACAAGTATTAAATCATGAATTTCAACTCTTGAAAATTATTTTTTAAGCTTTTTGGCTCGTACAAGTATTAAATCATGAATTTCAACTCTTCAAAATTATTTTTTAAGCTTTTGAGCTCGTACAAGTATTAAATCATGAATTTTAACTCTTGAAAATTGTTTTTTAAGCTTTTTGGCTCGTACAAGTATTAAATCATGAATTTCAACTCTTGAAAATTATTTTTTAAGCTTTTTGGCTCCTACAGGTTTCAAAAAAAATCAATTAAAACTGCTAAATGTTATTTTTAAACTTTTTGGCTCGTACAAGTTTCAAAAAAATTAATTAAAACTGGTAAATGTTATTTTTAAATTTTTTGGCTCGTACAAGCATTAAATCTTGAATTTCATTTCTTGAAAAATATTTTTTAAGCTTTTTGCCTCGTACAAGTATTAAATCATGAATTTCAACTCTTGAAAATTATTTTTTAAGCTTTATGGCTCGTACAAGTATTAAATCATGAATTTCAACTCTTGAAAATTATTTTTTAAGCTTTTTGGCTCCTACAGGTTTCAAAAAAAATCAATTAAAACTGCTAAATGTTATTTTTAAACTTTTTGGCTCGTACAAGTTTCAAAAAAATTAATTAAAACTGGCAAATGTTATTTTTAAATTTTTTGGCTCGTACAAGCATTAAATCTTGAATTTCAACTCTTGAAAAATATTTTTTAAGACTTTTGCCTCGTACAAGTATTAAATCATGAATTTCAACTCTTGAAAATTATTTTTTCAGCTTTTTGACTCGTACAAGTTTCAAAAAAATCAATTAAAACTGCTAAATGTTATTTTTAAGCTTTTTAGCTCGTACAAGTATTAAATCATGAATTTCAACGATTGAAAATTATTTTTTAAGCTTTTTGCCTCGTACAAGTCTGAAATCATGAATTTCAACTCTTGAAAATTATTTTTTAAGCTTTTTGCCTCATACAAGTATTAAATCATGAATTTCAACTCTTGAAAATTATTTTTTAAGCTTGTTGGCTCGTACAAGTCTTAAATCATGAATTTCAACTCTTGAAAATTATTTTTTAAGCTTTTTGGCTCGTACAAGTATTAAATCATGAATTTCAACTCTTCAAAATTATTTTTTAAGCTTATTGGCTCGTACAAGTATTAAATCATGAATTTCAACTCTTGAAAATTATTTTTTAAGCTTTTTGGTTCGTACAAGTATTAAATCATGAATTTCAACTCTTGAAAATTATTTTTTAAGCTTTTTGGCTCCTACAGGTTTCAAAAAAAATCAATTAAAACTGCTAAATGTTATTTTTAAACTTTTTGGCTCGTACAAGTTTCAAAAAAATTAATTAAAACTGGTAAATGTTATTTTTTTAATTTTTTGGCTCGTACAAGCATTAAATCTTGAATTTCATTTCTTGAAAAATATTTTTTAAGCTTTTTGCCTCGTACAAGTATTAAATCATGAATTTCAACTCCTGAAAATTATTTTTTAAGCTTTTTGGCTCGTACAAGTATTAAATCATGAATTTCAACTCTTGAAAATTATTTTTTAAGCTTTTTGTCTCGTACAAGTATTAAATCATGAATTTCAACTCTTGAAAATTATTTTTTAAGCTTTTTGGCTCCTACAGGTTTCAAAAAAAATCAATTAAAACTGCTAAATGTTATTTTTAAGCTTTTTAGCTCGTACAAGTATTAAATCATGAATTTCAACCATTGAAAATTATTTTTTAAGCTTTTTGCCTCGTACAAGTATTAAATCATGAACTTCAACTTTTAAAAATTATTTTTTAAGCTTTTTGGCTCGTACAAGTATTAAATCATGAATTTCAACTCTTGAAAATTATTTTTTTTAACTTTTTGGCTCGTACAAGTATTAAATCATGAATTTCAACTCTTCAAAATTATTTTTTAAGCTTATTGGCTCGTACAAGTATTAAATCATGAATTTCAACTCTTCAAAATTATTTTTTAAGCTTTTTGGCTCGTACAAGTATTAAATCATGAATTTCAACTCTTGAAAATTATTTTTTAAGCTTTTTGGCTCCTACAGGTTTCAAAAAAAATCAATTAAAACTGCTAAATGTTATTTTTAAACTTTTTGGCTCGTACAAGTTTCAAAAAAATTAATTAAAACTGGTAAATGTTATTTTTAAATTTTTTGGCTCGTACAAGCATTAAATCTTGAATTTCATTTCTTGAAAAATATTTTTTAAGCTTTTTGCCTCGTACAAGTATTAAATCATGAATTTCATTTCTTGAAAATTATTTTTTAAGCTTTTTGGCTCGTACAAGTATTAAAAAATGAATTTCAACTCTTGAAAATTATTTTTTAAGCTTATTGGCTCGTACAAGTATTAAATCATGAATTTCAACTCTTGAAAATTATTTTTTAAGCTTTTTGGCTCGTACAAGTATTAAATCAAGAATTTCAACTCTTCAAAATTATTTTTTAAGCTTATTGGCTCGTACAAGTATTAAATCATGAAATTCAACTCTTGAAAATTATTTTTTAAGCTTTTTGGCTCGTACAAGTATTAAATCATGAATTTCAACTCTTGAAAATTATTTTTTAAGCTTATTGGATCGTACAAGTATTAAATCATGAATTTCAACTCTTGAAAATTATTTTTAAACTTTTTGGCTCGTACAAGTTTCAAAAAAATTAATAAAAAATGGTAAATGTTATTTTTAAATTTTTTGGCTCGTACAAGCATTAAATCTTGAATTTCATTTCTTGAAAAATATTTTTTAAGCTTTTTGCCTCGTACAAGTATTAAATCATGAATTTCAACTCTTGAAAATTATTTTTTAAGCTTTTTGGCTCGTACAAGTATTAAATCATGAATTTCAACTCTTGAAAATTATTTTTTAAGCTTTTTGGCTCCTACAGGTTTCAAAAAAAATCAATTAAAACTGCTAAATGTTATTTTTAAACTTTTTGGCTCGTACAAGTTTCAAAAAAATTAATTAAAACTGGCAAATGTTATTTTTAAATTTTTTGGCTCGTACAAGCATTAAATCTTGAATTTCAACTCTTGAAAAATATTTTTTAAGACTTTTGCCTCGTACAAGTATTAAATCATGAATTTCAACTCTTGAAAATTATTTTTTAAGCTTTTTGACTCGTACAAGTTTCAAAAAAATCAATTAAAACTGCTAAATGTTATTTTTAAGCTTTTTAGCTCGTACAAGTATTAAATCATGAATTTCAACCATTGAAAATTATTTTTTAAGCTTTTTGCCTCGTACAAGTATTAAATCATGAATTTCAACTCTTAAAAATTATTTTTTAAAGCTTTTTGGCTCGTACAAGTATTAAGTCATGAATTTCAACTCTTGAAAATTATTTTTTAAGCTTTTTGGCTCGTACAAGTATTAAATCATGAATTTCAACTCTTGAAAATTATTTTTTAAGCTTTTTGGCTCCTACAGGTTTCAAAAAAAACAATTAAAACTGCTAAATGTTATTTTTAAGCTTTTTAGCTCGTACAAGTATTAAATCATGAATTTCAACCATTGAAAATTATTGTTTAAGCTTTTTGCCTCGTACAAGTATTAAATCATGAATTTCAACTCTTAAAAATTATTTTTTAAAGCTTTTTGGCTCGTACAAGTATTAAATCATGAATTTCAACTCTTGAAAATTATTTTTAAACTTTTTGGCTCGTACAAGTTTCAAAAAAATTAATTAAAACTGGTAAATGTTATTTTTAAATTTTTTGGCTCGTACAAGCATTAAATCTTGAATTTCATTTCTTGAAAAATATTTTTTAAGCTTTTTGCCTCGTACAAGTATTAAATCATGAATTTCAACTCCTCAAAATTATTTTTTGAGCTTATTGGCTCGTACAAAATTAAATCATGAATTTCAACTCTTGAAAATTATTTTTTAAGCTTTTTGGCTCGTACAAGTATTAAATCATGAATTTCAACTCTTGAAAATTATTTTTTAAGCTTTTTGGCTCCTACAGGTTTCAAAAAAAATCAATTAAAACTGCTAAATGTTATTTTTAAACTTTTTGGCTCGTACAAGTTTCAAAAAAATTAATTAAAACTGGTAAATGTTATTTTTAAATTTTTTGGCTCGTACAAGCATTAAATCTTGAATTTCATTTCTTGAAAAATATTTTTTAAGCTTTTTGCCTCGTACAAGTATTAAATCATGAATTTCAACTCTTGAAAATTATTTTTTAAGCTTTTTGGCTCCTACAGGTTTCAAAAAAAATCAATTAAAACTGCTAAATGTTATTTTTAAACTTTTTGGCTCGTACAAGTTTCAATAAAATTAATTAAAACTGGTAAATGTTTTTTTTAAATTTTTTGGCTCGTACAAGCATTAAATCTTGAAATTTCATTTCTTGAAAAATATTTTTTAAGCTTTTTGCCTCGTACAAGTATTAAATCATGAATTTCAACTCTTGAAAATTATTTTTTAAGCTTTTTGGCTCCTACAGGTTTCAAAAAAAATCAATTAAAACTGCTAAATGTTATTTTTAAACTTTTTGGCTCGTACAAGTTTCAAAAAAATTAATTAAAACTGGTAAATGTTATTTTTAATTTTTTTGGCTCGAACAAGCATTAAATCTTGAATTTCAACTCTTGAAAATTATTTTTTAAGCTTTTTGGCTCGTACAAGATTCAAAAAAATCAATTAAAACTGCTAAATGTTATTTTTAAGCTTTTTAGCTCGTACAAGTGTTAAATCATGAATTTCAACTCTTGAAAATTATTTTTTAAGCTTTTTGCCTCATACAAGTATTAAATCATGAATTTCAACTCTTGAAAATTATTTTTTAAGCTTGTTGGCTCGTACAAGTATTAAATCATGAATTTCAACTCTTGAAAATTATTTTTTAAGCTTTTTGCATCGTACAAGTATTAAATCATGAATTTCAACTCTTGAAAATTATTTTTTTAAGCTTTTTGGCTCGTACAAATATTAAATCATGAATTTCAACTCTTGAAAATTATTTTTTAAGCTTTTTGGCTCGTACAAGTATTAAATCATGAATTTCAACTCTTCAAAATTATTTTTTAAGCTTATTGGCTCGTACAAGTATTAAATCATGAATTTCAACTCTTGAAAATTATTTTTTAAGCTTTTTGGCTCCTACAGGTTTCAAAAAAAATCAATTAAAACTGCTAAATGTTATTTTTAAGCTTTTTAGCTCGTACAAGTATTAAATCATGAATTTCAACCATTGAAAATTATTATTTAAGCTTTTTGGCTCGTACAAGTATTAAATCATGAATTTCAACTCTTAAAAATTATTTTTTTAAGCTTTTTGGCTCGTACAAGTAATAAATCATGAATTTCAACTCTTGAAAATTATTTTTTAAGCTTTTTGGCTCGTACAAGTATTAAATCATGAATTTCAACTCTTTAAAATTATTTTTTGAGCTTATTGGCTCGTACAAAATTAAATCATGAATTTCAACTCTTGAAAATTATTTTTTAAGCTTTTTGGCTCCTACAGGTTTAAAAAAAAATCAATTAAAACTGCTAAATGTTATTTTTAAACTTTTTGGCTCGTACAAGTTTCAAAAAAATTAATTAAAACTGGTAAATGTTATTTTTAATTTTTTTGGCTCGAACAAGCATTAAATCTTGAATTTCAACTCTTGAAAATTATTTTTTAAGCTTTTTGGCTCGTACAAGATTCAAAAAAATCAATTAAAACTGCTAAATGTTATTTTTAAGCTTTTTAGCTCGTACAAGTATTAAATCATGAATTTCAACTCTTGAAAATTATTTTTTAAGCTTTTTGGCTCGTACAAGTATTAAATCATGAATTTCAACTCTTCAAAGTTATTTTTTAAGCTTATTGGCTCGTACAAGTATTAAATCATGAATTTCAACTCTTGAAAATTATTTTTTAAGCTTTTTGGCTCGTACAAGTATTAAATCATGAATTTCAACTCTTCAAAATTATTTTTTAAGCTTATTGGCTCGTACAAGTATTAAATCATGAATTTCAACTCTTGAAACTTATTTTTAAACTTTTTGGCTCGTACAAGTTTCAAAAAAATTAATTAAAACTGGTAAATGTTATTTTTAAATTTTTTGGCTCGTACAAGCATTAAATCTTGAATTTCATTTCTTGAAAAATATTTTTTAAGCTTTTTGCCTTGTACAAGTATTAAATCATGAATTTCAACTCTTGAAAATTATTTTTTAAGCTTTTTGGGTCGCACAAGTATTAAATCATGAATTTCAACTCTTGAAAATTATTTTTTAAGCTTTTTGGCTCCTACAGGTTTCAAAAAAAATCAATTAAAACTGCTAAATGTTATTTTTAAACTTTTTGGCTCGTACAAGTTTCAAAAAAATTAATTAAAACTGGTAAATGTTATTTTTAAATTTTTTGGCTCGTACAAGCATTAAATCTTGAATTTCAACTCTTGAAAAATATTTTTTAAGACTTTTGCCTCGTACAAGTATTAAATCATGAGTTTCAAGTCTTGAAAATTATTTTTTAAGCTTTTTGACTGGTACAAGTTTCAAAAAAATCAATTAAAACTGCTAAATGTTATTTTTAAGCTTTTTAGCTCGTACAAGTATTAAATCATGAATTTCAACCATTGAAAATTATTTTTTAAGCTTTTTGCCTCGTACAAGTATTAAATCATGAATTTCAACTCTTGAAATTTATTTTTTAAGCTTTTTGCCTCATACAAGTATTAAATCATGAATTTCAACTCTTGAAAATTATTTTTTAAGCTTGTTGGCTCGTACAAGTCTTAAATCATAAATTTCAACTCTTGAAAATTATTTTTTAAGCTTTTTGCCTCGTACAAGTATTGAATCATGGATTTCAACTCTTGAAAATTATTTTTTTTAAGCTTTTTGGCTGGTACAAGTATTAAATCATGAATTTCAACTCTTGAAAATTATTTTTTAAGCTTTTTGGCTCGTACAAGTATTAAATCATGAATTTCAACTCTTCAAAATTATTTTTTAAGCTTATTGGCTCGTACAAGTATTAAATCATGAATTTCAACTCTTGAAAATTATTTTTTAAGCTTTTTGGCTCGTACAAGTATTAAATCATGAATTTCAATTCTTGAAAATTATTTTTTAAGCTTTTTGGCTCCTACAGGTTTCAAAAAAAATCAATTAAAACTGCTAAATGTTATTTTTAAACTTTTTGGCTCGTACAAGTTTCAAAAAAATTAATTAAAACTGGTAAATGTTATTTTTAAGCTTTTTGCCTCATACAAGTATTAAATCATGAATTTCAACTCTTAAAAATTATTTTTTTAAGCTTTTTGGCTCCTACAAGTATTAAATCATGAATTTCAACTTTTCAAAATTATTTTTTAAGCTTATTGGCTCGTACAAGTATTAAATCATGAATTTCAACTCTTGAAAATTATTTTTTAAGCTTTTTGGCTTGTACAAGTATTAAATCATGAATTTCAACTCTTCAAAATTATTTTTTAAGCTTATTGGCTCCTACAGGTTTCAAAAAAAATCAATTAAAACTGCTAAATGTTATTTTTAAACTTTTTGGCTCGTACAAGTTTCAAAAAAATTAATTAAAACTGGTAAATGTTATTTTTAAATTTTTTGGCTCGTACAAGCATTAAATCTTGAATTTCAACTCTTGAAAAATATTTTTTAAGACTTTTGCCTCGTACAAGTATTAAATCATGAATTTCAACTCTTGAAAATTATTTTTTTAAGCTTTTTGGCTCGTACAAGTATTAAATCATGAATTTCAACTCTTAAAAATTATTTTTTAAGCTTTTTGGCTCGTACAAGTATTAAATCATGAATTTCAACTCTTCAAAATTATTTTTTAAGCTTATTGGCTCGTACAAGTATTAAATCATGAATTTCAACTCTTGAAAATTATTTTTTAAGCTTTTTGGCTCGTACAAGTATTAAATCATGAATTTTTACTCTTGAAAATTATTTTTTAAGCTTTTTGGCTCCTACAGGTTTCAAAAAAAATCAATTAAAACTGCTAAATGTTATTTTTAAGCTTTTTAGCTCGTACAAGTATTAAATCATGAATTTCAACTCTTGAAAATTATTTTTTAAGCTTTTTGGCTCGTACAAGTATTAAATCATGAATTTCAACTCTTCAAAATTATTTTTTAAGCTTATTGGCTCGTACAAGTATTAAATCATGAATTTCAACTCTTGAAAATTATTTTTTAAGCTTTTTGGCTCGCACAAGTATTAAATCATGAATTTCAACTCTTCAAAATTATTTTTTAAGCTTATTGGCTCGTACAAGTATTAAATCATGAATTTCAACTCTTCAAAATTATTTTTTAAGCTTATTGGCTCCTAC
>JAECZT010000019.1:0-144160 GCA_020055645.1 Tomocerus qinae | reverse complement strand
AAACGCATCCCAATTTATTAAAAATCACTCGAATTTCATCGGAACCACTCGAATTTATTCGAGTGTACCCGAATTGATTCGAAAGGAGTCTAATATTTTCAAAAGCACATGAATTAATTTGGTGAAACTCGAATTTATTCGAAGGCAGTCGAATTTATTGGAAGGTGCTCTAATACTTTCGAAGGCACTCGAATTTATTCGAAGGCACTCGAATTTTTTTCAAGGCACCCAATTATATTCTTGTGCACTCGAATTTATTCGATGCCACTGAAATATACTTGTAGGAATTCGAATTTAATAAAGGCACTCGCATTTGTTCGAAGGCACGCCAATTTATTCGAAGGTATCCGAGTTTATTCGAAGGCACTGAAAGTTATTCGAAGGTACCCGAATTTATTCGAAAGAGGTCGAATATTTTCAAAAGCACTCGAATTAATTCGGTGACACACGAATTTATTCGAAGGCAGTCGAATTTATTGGAAGGTGCTCGAATACATTCGAAGGCAATCGAATTTATTCGAAGGCACTCGAATTTATTCGAAGGCACTCGAATTTATTCGAAGGCACTCGAAAATATTCGAAGGCACTCGAATTTATTCGAAGGCACTCGAATTTATTCGAAGGCACTCGAATTTATTCAAAGGCACTCGAATTTATTCGAAGGCACTCGAATTTATTAGAATGCACTCGAATTTTTTCAAACGCATCCCAATTTATTAAAAATCACTCGAATTTCATCGGAACCACTCGAATTTATTCGAAGGAACCCGAATCTATTTGATGGCACTCGAATTTATTCGAAGGCACTCGAGTTTATTCGAAGCCACTCAAATTTATTCGAAGGTAGTCGAGTTTATTCGAAGCCACTCGTATTTATTCGAAGGCACTCGAAACTATTCGAAGGCACTCGAATTTATTCGAAGGCACTCGAATTTATTCGAAGGCACTCGAATTTATTCGAAGGCACTCGAATTTATTCGAAGGCACTCGAATTTATTCGAAGGCACTCGAATTTATTCGAAGATACTCGAATTTATTAGAAGGCAGTCGCATTTATTCGAAGGCACTCGAATTTATTCGAAAGCACTCCAATTTATTCGAAAGCACTCGAATTTATTCGAATGCACTCGAATTTTTTCGAAGGCACCCAATTATATTCTTGTGCACTCGAATTTATTCGATGCCACTGAAATATACTTGTAGGAATTCGAATTTATTCAAAGGCACACGCATTTGTTCGAAGGCGCGCCAATTTATTCGAAGGTATCCGAGTTTATTCGAAGGCACTGAAAGTTATTCGAAGGTACCCGAATTTATTCGAAAGGGGTCGAATATTTTCAAAAGCACTCGAATTTATTCGGAGACACACGAATTTATTCGAAGGCACTGGAATTTATTCGAAGTCACTCGAATTTATTCGAAGGCACTGGAATTTATTCGAAGGCACTCGAATTTATTCGAAGGCACTCGAATCTATTCGAGGGCAATCGAATCTATTCGAAGGCACTCGAATCTATTCGAGGGCAATCGAATCTATTCGAAGGCACAACAATCTATTCTAAAGCACTCGAATCCATTCGAAGGCACTCGAATTTATTTGATGGCACTCGAATATATTCGAAGGCACTCGAGTTTATTCGAAGCAACTCAAATTTATTCGAAGAAACTCGCATTTCTTCGATTGCACTGGAATTTTTTCGAATGCAGCGGAATTTATTAAAAGTCCCTCGAATTTAATCGAAGATACTCGAATTTAATCGAAGGCACTCGAATTTATTCGATAGCTTTCGAATTTATTCGATGGCACTCGCATGTGTTCGAAGGCACTCCATTTTATTCGAAGGTATCCGAGTTTATTCGAAGGCACTGGAAGTTATTCGAAGGTACCCGAATTTATTTGAAAGGGGTCCAATATTTTCAAAAGCACTCGAATCAATTCGGTGACACACGAATTTATTCGAAGGCAGTCGATTTTATTGGAAGGTGCTCGAATGCATTCGAAGGCACTCGAATTTATTCGAAGGCCCTCGAAGTTATTCGAAGGCACTCGAATTTATTCGAAGGCACTCGAATTTATTCGAAGGCACTCGAATTTATTCGAAGCCACTCAAATTTATTCGAAGAATCTCGTATTTCTTTGATTACACTAGAATTTATACAAAGGCAGTCGAATTTATTGGAATGTACTCGAATTTTTTCGAACGCAACCGAATTTATTAAAAGTCACTCGAATTTAATCGAAGCCACTTGAATCTATTCGAAGGCACTCAAATATATTCGAAGTCACTCGAATCTATTCGATAACTCTCGAATCTATTCGATAACTCTCGAATTTATTCGAAGGCACTCGAAATTATTCGAATGCACTCGAATTTATTCGAAAGCACTCGAATTTATTCGAAAGCACTCGAATTTATTCCAAGGCACTCGAATTTATTCGAAGGCACTCGAATTTATTGGAAGGCACTCGAATTTATTCGAAGGCACTCGAATTTATTCGAAAGCACTCGAATTTATTGGAAGGCACTCGAATTTATTCGAAGCCACTCAAATTTATTCGAAGAAACTCGTATTTCTTTGATTACACTAGAATTTATACGAAGGCAGTCGAATTTATTGGAATGTACTCGAATTTTTTCGAACGCAACCGAATTTATTAAAAGTCACTCGAATTTAATCGAAGACACTTGAATCTATTCGAAGGCACTCAAATATATTCGAAGTCACTCGAATCTATTCGATAACTCTCGAATCTATTCGATAACTCTCGAATTTATTCGAAGGCACTCGAATTTATTCGAATACACTCGAATTTATTCGAAAGCACTCGATTTTATTCGAAAGCACTCGAATTTATTCCAAGGCACTCGAATTTATTCCAAGGCACTCGAATTTATTCGAAGGCACTCGAATTTATTCGAAGGCACTCGAATTTATTCGAAAGCACTCGAATTTATTCGAAAGCACTCGAATTTATTCGAAAGCACTCGAACTTATTCTAAATCACTCGAATCTATTCGAAGGCACCCGAATTTATTTGATGGCACTCGAATATATTCGACGGCACTCGAGTTTATTCGAAGCCACTCAAATTTATTCGAAAAAACTCGCATTTCTTCGATTTCACTGGAATTTTTTCGAACGCAGCCGAATTTATTAAAAGACCATCGAATTTAATCGAAGATACTCGAATTTATTTGAAGGCACTCGAATTTATTCGATAGCTTTCGAATTTATTCGATGGCACTCAAATTTATTCGAAGGTACCCGAATTTATTCGAAAGGGGTCGAATATTTTCAAAAGCACTCGAATTAATTCGGTGACACACGAATTTATTCGAAGGCAGTCGAATTTATTGGAAGGTGCTCGAATACATTCGAAGGCATTCGAATTTATTCGAAGGCACTCGAATTTATTCGAAGGCACTCGAAGATATTCGAAGTCACTCGAATTTATTCGAAGGCACTCGAGTTTATTCGAAGCCACTCAAATTTATTCGAAGAAACTCGCATTTCTTTGATTGCACTAGAATTTATACGAAGGCAGTCGAATTTATTGGAATGTACTCGAATTTTTTCGAACGCAACCGAATTTATTAAAAGTCACTCGAATTTAATCGAAGCAACTTGAATCTATTCGAAGGCACTCAAATATATTCGAAGTCACTCGAATCTATTCGATAGCTCTCGAATTTATTCGAAGGCACTCGAATTTATTAGAATGCACTCGAATTTTTTCAAACGCAACCGAATTTATTAAAAATCACTCGAATTTCATCGAAGCCACTCGAATCTATTCGAAGGAACTCGAATCTATTTGACGGCACTTGAATTTATTCGAAGGCACTCGAGTTTATTCGAAGGCACAACAATCTTTTCTAAAGCACTCGAATCCATTCGAAGGCACTCGAATTTATTTGATGGCACTCGAATATATTCGAAGGCACTCGAGTTTATTCGAAGCAACTCAAATTTATTCGAAGAAACTCGCATTTCTTCGATTGCACTGGAATTTTTTCGAATGCAGCGGAATTTATTAAAAGTCCCTCGAATTTAATCGAAGATACTCGAATTTAATCGAAGGCACTCGAATTTATTCGATAGCTTTCGAATTTATTCGATGGCACTCGCATGTGTTCGAAGGCACTCCATTTTATTCGAAGGTATCCGAGTTTATTCGAAGGCACTGGAAGTTATTCGAAGGTACCCGAATTTATTTGAAAGGGGTCCAATATTTTCAAAAGCACTCGAATTAATTCGGTGACACACGAATTTATTCGAAGGCAGTCGATTTTATTGGAAGGTGCTCGAATACATTCGAAGGCACTCGAATTTATTCGAAGGCCCTCGAAGTTATTCGAAGGCACTCGAATTTATTCGAAGGCACTCGAATTTATTCGAAGGCACTCGAATTTATTCGAAGCCACTCAAATTTATTCGAAGAATCTCGTATTTCTTTGATTACACTAGAATTTATACAAAGGCAGTCGAATTTATTGGAATGTACTCGAATTTTTTCGAACGCAACCGAATTTATTAAAAGTCACTCGAATTTAATCGAAGCCACTTGAATCTATTCGAAGGCACTCAAATATATTCGAAGTCACTCGAATCTATTCGATAACTCTCGAATCTATTCGATAACTCTCGAATTTATTCGAAGGCACTCGAAATTATTCGAATGCACTCGAATTTATTCGAAAGCACTCGAATTTATTCGAAAGCACTCGAATTTATTGGAAGGTGCTCGAATACATTCGAAGGCATTCGAATTTATTCGAAGGCACTCGAATTTATTCGAAGGCACTCGAAGATATTCGAAGTCACTCGAATTTATTCGAAGGCACTCGAGTTTATTCGAAGCCACTCAAATTTATTCGAAGAAACTCGTATTTCTTTGATTACACTAGAATTTATACGAAGGCAGTCGAATTTATTGGAATGTACTCGAATTTTTTCGAACGCAACCGAATTTATTAAAAGTCACTCGAATTTAATCGAAGCAACTTGAATCTATTCGAAGGCACTCAAATATATTCGAAGTCACTCGAATCTATTCGATAACTCTCGAATCTATTCGATAACTCTCGAATTTATTCGAAGGCACTCGAATTTATTCGAATACACTCGAATTTATTCGAAAGCACTCGATTTTATTCGAAAGCACTCGAATTTATTCCAAGGCACTCGAATTTATTCCAAGGCACTCGAATTTATTCGAAGGCACTCGAATTTATTCGAAGGCACTCGAATTTATTCGAAAGCACTCGAATTTATTCGAAAGCACTCGAATTTATTCGAAAGCACTCGAACTTATTCTAAATCACTCGAATCTATTCGAAGGCACCCGAATTTATTTGATGGCACTCGAATATATTCGACGGCACTCGAGTTTATTCGAAGCCACTCAAATTTATTCGAAAAACTCGCATTTCTTCGATTTCACTGGAATTTTTCGAACGCAGCCGAATTTATTAAAAGACCATCGAATTTAATCGAAGATACTCGAATTTATTTGAAGGCACTCGAATTTATTCGATAGCTTTCGAATTTATTCGATGGCACTCAAATTTATTCGAAAGTACCCGAATTTATTCGAAAGGGGTCGAATATTTTCAAAAGCACTCGAATTAATTCGGTGACACACGAATTTATTCGAAGGCAGTCGAATTTATTGGAAGGTGCTCGAATACATTCGAAGGCATTCGAATTTATTCGAAGGCACTCGAATTTATTCGAAGGCACTCGAAGATATTCGAAGTCACTCGAATTTATTCGAAGGCACTCGAGTTTATTCGAAGCCACTCAAATTTATTCGAAGAAACTCGCATTTCTCTGATTGCACTAGAATTTATACGAAGGCAGTCGAATTTATTGGAATGTACTCGAATTTTTCGAACGCAACCGAATTTATTAAAAGTCACTCGAATTTAATCGAAGCAACTTGAATCTATTCGAAGGCACTCAAATATATTCGAAGTCACTCGAATCTATTCGATAGCTCTCGAATTTATTCGAAGGCACTCGAATTTATTAGAATGCACTCGAATTTTTTCAAACGCAACCGAATTTATTAAAAATCACTCGAATTTCATCGAAGCCACTCGAATCTATTCGAAGGAACTCGAATCTATTTGACGGCACTCGAATTTATTCGAAGGCA
Organism: Tomocerus qinae; assembly: GCA_020055645.1. NCBI lineage: Eukaryota > Metazoa > Arthropoda > Collembola > Entomobryomorpha > Tomoceridae > Tomocerus > Tomocerus qinae. The sequence continues at coordinate 137,997 of JAECZT010000019.1, read as the reverse complement.
CTCGAGTTTATTCGAAGGCTCTCGAATCTATACGAGGGCAATCGAATCTATTCGAAGGCACAACAATCTATCGAAGAAACTCGGATTTCTTCGATCGCACTTTAATTTTTTCGAACGCAGCCGAATTTAAATGCAGTCGAATTTATTGGAAGTTACTCGAATACATTCGAAATCACTCGAATTATTTCGAATGCTATGGAATTTATTCGAAGGGAATCGAATTTATTCGAAGGCACTAGAATCTATTCGAAGGCACACTAATTTATTCTAAAGCACTCGAATCTATTCGAAGGTACTGTAATTTATTCGAAGGGTCTCGAATTTATTCGAAACCACTCAAATTTATTCGAAGAAACTAGCATTTGTTCGAGGGCACTCAAATTTATTCGAAGGCAGTCGAGTTTATTCGAAGCCACTCAAATTTATTCGAAGGCAGTGGAGTTTATTCGAATCCACTCAAATTTATTCGAAGGCAGTCGAGTTTATTCGAAGCCACTCGAATTTATTCGAAGGCACTCGAATCTATTCGAAGGCGCTCGAATCTATTCGAAGGCACTCGAATTTATTCGAAGGCACTCGAATTTATTCAAAGGCACTCGAATTTATTCGTAGGCACTCGAATTTATTCGAAGACACTCGAATTTATTAGAAGACACTCGCATTTATTCGAGGGCAATCGAATCTATTCGAAGGCACAACAATCTATTTTAAAGCACTCGAATCCAATCGAAGAAACCCGAATTTATTTGATGGCACTCGAATATATTCGACGGCACTCGAGTTTATTCGAAGCCACTCAAATTTATTCGAAAAAACTCGCATTTCTTCGATTGCACTGAAATTTTTTCGAACGCAGCCGAATTTATTAAAAGTCCCTCGAATTTAATCGAAGATACTCGAATTTAATCAAAGGCACTCGAATTTATTCGAAGGCAGTCGAATTTATTGGAAGGTGCTCGAATACATTCGAAGGCACTCGAATTTATTCGAAAGAGGTCGAATATTTTCAAAAGCACTCGAATTAATTCGGTGACACACGAATTTATTCGAAGGCAGTCGAATTTATTGGAAGGTGCTCGAATACATTCGAAGGCACTCAAATTTATTCGAAGGCACTCGAATTTATTCGAAGGCACTCGAAAATATTCGAAGGCACTCGATTTTATTCGAAGGCACTCGAATTTATTCGAAGGCACTCGAATTTATTAGAATGCACTCGAATTTTTTCAAACGCATCCCAATTTATTAAAAATCACTCGAATTTCATCGGAACCACTCGAATTTATTCGAGTGTACCCGAATTGATTCGAAAGGAGTCTAATATTTTCAAAAGCACATGAATTAATTTGGTGAAACTCGAATTTATTCGAAGGCAGTCGAATTTATTGGAAGGTGCTCTAATACTTTCGAAGGCACTCGAATTTATTCGAGGGCACTCGAATTTTTTTCAAGGCACCCAATTATATTCTTGTGCACTCGAATTTATTCGATGCCACTGAAATATACTTGTAGGAATTCGAATTTATTAAAGGCACTCGCATTTGTTCGAAGGCACGCCAATTTATTCGAAGGTATCCGAGTTTATTCGAAGGCACTGAAAGTTATTCGAAGGTACCCGAATTTATTCGAAAGAGGTCGAATATTTTCAAAAGCACTCGAATTAATTCGGTGACACACGAATTTATTCGAAGGCAGTCGAATTTATTGGAAGGTGCTCGAATACATTCGAAGGCAATCGAATTTATTCGAAGGCACTCGAATTTATTCGAAGGCACTCGAATTTATTCGAAGGCACTCGAAAATATTCGAAGGCACTCGAATTTATTCGAAGGCACTCGAATTTATTCGAAGGCACTCGAATTTATTCAAAGGCACTCGAATTTATTCGAAGGCACTCGAATTTATTAGAATGCACTCGAATTTTTTCAAACGCATCCCAATTTATTAAAAATCACTCGAATTTCATCGGAACCACTCGAATTTATTCGAAGGAACCCGAATCTATTTGATGGCACTCGAATTTATTCGAAGGCACTCGAGTTTATTCGAAGCCACTCAAATTTATTCGAAGAAACTCGCATTTGCTTGATTACACTACATTTTATACGAAGGCAGTCGAATTTATTAGAATGTACTTGAATTTTTTCGAACGCAACCGAATTTATTAAAAGTCACTCGAATTTAATCGAAGCCACTTGAATCTATTCGAAGGCACTCAAATATATTCGAAGTCACTCGAATCTATTCGATAGCTCTCGAATTTACTCGAAGGCACTCAAATTTATTCAAATGCACTCGAATTTATTCGAAAGCACTCGAATTTATTCGAAAGCACTCGAACTTATTCTAAAGCACTCGAATCTATTCGAAGGCACCCGAATTTATTTGATGGCACTCGAATATATTCGAAGGCACTCGAATCTATTCGAGGGCAATCGAATCTATTCGAAGGCACTCGAATCCATTCGAGGGCAATCGAATCTATTCGAAGGCACTCGAATCCATTCGAGGGCAATCGAATCTATTCGAAGGCACAACAATCTATTCTAAAGTACTCGAATCCATTCGAAGGCACCCGAATTTATTTGATGGCACTTGAATATATTCGAAGGCACTCGAGTTTATTCGAAGCAACTCAAATTTATTCGAAGAAACTCGCATTTCTTCGATTGCACTGGAATTTTTTCGAATGCAGCCGAATTTATTAAAAGTCCCTCGAATTTAATCGAAGATACTCGAATTTAATCGAAGGCACTCGAATTTATTCGATAGCTTTCGAATTTATTCGATGGCACTCGCATTTGTTCAAAGGCACGCCAATTTATTCGAAGGTATCCGAGTTTATTCGAAGGCACTGAAAGTTATTCGAAGGTACCCGAATTTATTTGAAAGGGGTCCAATATTTTCAAAAGCACTCGAATTAATTCGGTGACACACGAATTTATTCGAAGGCAGTCGAATTTATTGGAAGGTGCTCGAATACATTCGAAGGCACTCGAATTTATTCGAAGGCACTCGAAGTTATTCGAAGGCACTCGAATTTATTCGAAGCCACTCGAATTTATTCGAAGCCACTCAAATTTATTCGAAGAAACTCGTATTTCTTTGATTACACTAGAATTTATACGAAGGCAGTCGAATATATTCGAAGTCACTCGAATCTATTCGATAGCTCTCGAATTTATTCGAATGCACTCGAATTTATTCGAATGCACTCGAATTTATTCGAAAGCACTCGAATTTATTCGAAAGCACTCGAATTTATTCGAAAGCACTCGAATTTATTCGAAAGCACTCGAATTTATTCCAAGGCACTCGAATTTATTCGAAGGCACTCGAATTTATTGGAAGGCACTCGAATTTATTCAAAGGCACTGGAATTTATTCGAAAGCACTCGAATACATTCGAAATCACTCGAATTTATTCGAAGGCTATAGAATTTATTCGAAGGCACTCGAATTTATTCGAAAGCACTAGAATCTATTCGAAGGCACATTAATTTATTCTAAAGCACTCGAATCTATTCGAAGGTACTGTAATTTATTCGAAGGGTCTCGAATTTATTCGAAACCACTCAAATTTATTCGAAAGCAGACGAGTTTATTCGAAGCCACTCAAATTTATTCGAAGGCAGTCGAGTTTATTCGAAGCCACTCAAATTTATTCGAAGGCAGTCGAGTTTATTCGAAGCCACTCAAATTTATTCGAAGGCAGTCGAGTTTATTCGAAGCCACTCGAATTTATTCGAGGGCAATCGAATCTATTCGAAGGCACAACAATCTATTCTAAAGCACTCGAATCCATTCGAAGGCACCCGAATTTATTTGATGGCACTCGAATATATTCGAAGGCACTCGAGTTTATTCGAAGCAACTCAAATTTATTCGAAGAAACTCGCATTTCTTCGATTGCACTGGAATTTTTTCGAATGCAGCCGAATTTATTAAAAGTCCCTCGAATTTAATCGAAGATACTCGAATTTAATCGAAGGAACTCAAGTTTATTCGAAGCAACTCAAATTTATTCTAAGAAACTCGCATTTCTTCGATTGCACTGGAATTTTTTCGAATGCAGCCGAATTTATGAAAAGTCCCTCGAATTTAATCGAAGGCACTCGAATTTATTCGATAGCTTTCGAATTTATTCGATGGCACTCGCATTTGTTCGAAGGCACGCCATTTTATTCGAAGGTATCCGAGTTTATTCGAAGGCACTGAAAGTTATTCGAAGGTACCCGAATTTATTTGAAAGGGGTCCAATATTTTCAAAAGCACTCGAATTAATTCGGTGACACACGAATTTATTCGAAGGCAGTCGATTTTATTGGAAGGTGCTCGAATACATTCGAAGGCACTCGAATTTATTCGAAGGCCCTCGAAGTTATTCGAAGGCACTCGAATTTATTCGAAGGCACTCGAATTTATTCGAAGCCACTCAAATTTATTCGAAGAAACTCGTATTTATTTGATTACACTAGAATTTATACAAAGGCAGTCGAATTTATTGGAATGTACTCGAATTTTTTCGAACGCAACCGAATTTATTAAAAATCACTCGAATTTAATCGAAGCCACTTGAATCTATTCGAAGGCACTCAAATATATTCGAAGTCACTCGAATCTATTCGATAACTCTCGAATCTATTCGATAACTCTCGAATCTATTCGATAACTCTCGAATTTATTCGAAGGCACTCGAATTTATTCGAATGCACTCGAATTTATTCGAAAGCACTCGAATTTATTCGAAAGCACTCGAATTTATTCCAAGGCACTCGAATTTATTCGAAGGCACTCGAATTTATTGGAAGGCACTCGAATTTATTCGAAGGCACTCGAATTTATTCGAATGCACTCGAATTTATTCGAAAGCACTCGAATTTATTCGAAAGCACTCGAATTTATTCCAAGGCACTCGAATTTATTCGAAGGCACTCGAATTTATTGGAAGGCACTCGAATTTATTCGAAGGCACTCGAATTTATTCAAAAGCACTCGAATTTATTCGAAAGCACTCGAATTGATTCGAAAGCACTCGAACTTATTCTAAATCACTCGAATCTATTCGAAGGCACCCGAATTTATTTGATGGCACTCGAATATATTCGACGGCACTCGAGTTTATTCGAAGCCACTCAAATTTATACGAAAAAACTCGCATTTCTTCGATTTCACTGGAATTTTTTCGAACGCAGCCGAATTTATTAAAAGTCCATCGAAGTTAATCGAAGATACTCGAATTTATTTGAAGGCACTCGAATTTATTCGATAGCTTTCGAATTTATTCGATGGCACTCAAATTTATTCGAAGGTACCCGAATTTATTCGAAAGGGGTCGAATATTTTCAAAAGCACTCGAATTAATTCGGTGACACACGAATTTATTCGAAGGCAGTCGAATTTATTGGAAGGTGCTCGAATACATTCGAAGGCACTCGAGTTTATTCGAAGCCACTCAAATTTATTCGATGAAACTCGCATTTCTTTGATTGCACTAGAATTTATACGAAGGCAGTCGAATTTATTGGAATGTACTCGAATTTTTTCGAACGCAACCGAATTTATTAAAAGTCACTCGAATTTAATCGAAGCCACTTGAATCTATTCGAAGGCACTCAAATATATTCGAAGTCACTCGAATCTATTCGATAGCTCTCGAATTTATTCGAAGGCACTCGAATTTATTAGAATGCACTCGAATTTTTTCAAACGCAACCGAATTTATTAAAAATCACTCGAATTTCATCGAAGCCACTCGAATCTATTCGAAGGAACTCGAATCTATTTGACGGCACTCGAATTTATTCGAAGGCACTCGAGTTTATTCGAAGGCTCTCGAATCTATACGAGGGCAATCGAATCTATTCGAAGGCACAACAATCTATCGAAGAAACTCGGATTTCTTCCATTGCATTTTAATTTTTTCGAACGCAGCCGAATTTAAATGCAGTCGAATTTATTGGAAGTTACTCGAATACATTCGAAATCATTCGAATTTATTCGAATGCTATGGAATTTATTCGAAGGGACTCGAATTTATTCGAAGGCACTAGAATCTATTCGAAGGCACACTAATTTATTCTAAAGCACTCGAATCTATTCGAAGGTACTGTAATTTATTCGAAGGGTCTCGAATTTATTCGAAACCACTCAAATTTATTCGAAGAAACTAGCATTTGTTCGAGGGCACTCAAATTTATTCGAAGGCAGTCGAGTTTATTCGAAGCCACTCAAATTTATTGGAAGGCAGTGGAGTTTATTCGAAGCCACTCAAATTTATTCGAAGGCAGTCGAGTTTATTCGAATCCACTCAAATTTATTCGAAGGCAGTCGAGTTTATTCGAAGCCACTCGAATTTATTCGAAGGCACTCGAATCTATTCGAAGGCGCTCGAATCTATTCGAAGGCACTCGAATTTATACGAAGGCACTCGAATTTATTCGAAGGCACTCGAGTTTATTCGAAGCCACTTGAATCTATTCGAAGGAACTCAAATATATTCGAAGTCACTCGAATTTATTAGAAGACACTCGCATTTATTCGAGGGCAATCGAATCTATTCGAAGGCACAACAATCTATTCTAAAGCACTCGAATCCATTCGAAGGCACCTGAATTTATTTGATGGCACTCGAATATATTCGAAGGCACTCGAGTTTATTCGAAGCCACTCAAATTTATGCGAAGAAACTCGCATGTCTTCGATTGCACTGGAATTTTTTCGAACGCAGCCGAATTTATTAAAAGTTTCTCGAATTTAATCGAAGATACTCGAATTTAATCGAAGGCACTCGAATCTATTCGATAGCTTTCGAATTTATTCGATGGCACTCAAATTTTTTCGAAGGTACCCAAATTTATTCGAAATGGGTCGAATATTTTCAAAAGCACACGAATTAATTCTGTTACACACGAATTTATTCGAAGGCAGTCGAATTTATTGGAAGGTGCTCGAATACATTCGAAGGCACTCGAGTTTATTCGAAGGCACTCGAATCTATTCGAGGGCAATCGAATCTATTCGAGGGCAGTCGAATCTATTCGAGGGCAATCGAATCTATTCGAGGGCAATCGAATCTATTCGAGGGCAATCGAATCTATTCGAGGGCAATCGAATCTATTCGAGGGCAATCGAATCTATTCGAAGGCACAACAATCTATTCCAAAGCACTCGAATCCATTCGAAGGCACTCGAATCCATTCGAAGGCACTCGAATCCATTCGAAGGCACTCGAATCCATTCGAAGGCACTCGAATTTATTTGATGGCACTCGAATCCATTCGAAGGCACTCGAATTTATTTGATGGCACTCGAATATATTCGAAGGCACTCGAGTTTATTCGAAGCCACTTGAATCTATTCGAAGGAACTCAAATATATTCGAAGTCACTCGAATCTATTCGATAGCTCTCGAATTTATTCAAAGACACTCGAATTTATTCGAATGCACTGGAATTTATTCGAAAGCACTCGAATTTGTTCGAAAGCGATCGAATTTATTCGAAGGCACTCGAATTTATTCGAAGGCACTCGAATTTATTCGAAGGCACTCGAATTTATTCGAAGGCACTCGAATTTATTCGAAGGCACTCGAATTTATTCGAAGGCACTCGAATTTATTCGAAAGCACTCGAATTTTTCGAAGGTACTCGAATTTATTCGAAGGCACTCGAATCTATTCGAGAGCAATCGAATCTATTCGAGGGCAATCGAATCTATTCGAGGGCAATCGAATCTATTCGAGGGCAATCGAATCTATTCTAAGGCAATCGAATCTATTCGAGGGCAATCGAATCTATTCGAGGGCAATCGAATCTATTCGAAGGCACTCGAATTTATTCGAAGGTACTCGAATTTATTCGAAGGCACTCGAATCTATTCGAGAGCAATCGAATCTATTCGAGGGCAATCGAATCTATTCGAGGGCACTCGAATTTATTCGAAGGCACTCGAATTTATTCGAAGGCACTCGAATTTATTCGAAGGCACTCGAATTTTTTCAAACGCATCCGAATTTATTGAAAATCACTCGAATTTCATCGGAACCACTCGAATTTATTCGAAGGAACTCGAATTTATTTGATGGCACTCGAATTTTTTCGAACGCAACCGAATTTATTAAAAGTCACTCGAATTTAATCGAAGCCACTTGAATCTATTCGGAGGCACTCAAATATATTCGAAGTCACTCGAACCTATTCGATAGCTCTGGAATTTATTCGATAGCTCTCGAATTTATTCGAATGCACTCGAATCCATTCGAAGGCACTCGAATTTATTTGAATGCACTCGAATATATTCGAATTCAGGTAGCCTCGAAAGGATTCAGTTGCCGTAGAACGAATTAGAGTAGACTCAAAAGAATTCTAGTAGCCACGAAACAATTCTTTGTTGTTTGAAAGAATCCGAGTTTCCTCGAAGGAATTCGAGTACCTTCGAGACAATTTAAACAGCTTTGAAAAAATACGAATAGCTTCGAAAAGATTCGAGGAGCCCCAAAGAATTCTAGTAGCCTCGGAAGAGTTTGAGTAGTCTCGAAAGAATTCGAGTAGCTTCGAAATAGTTCGAGTAGCCTCGAAAGAATTCGAGTAGGCTCGAAAAAATTCGAGTTGCCTCGCAAGATTTCAAATAGCATCAAATGAAATCGAGTAGCCTCAAAAGAATTCGCGTAGCATCGAAAGAATTCCAGTAGCCTCGGAAGAATTTGAGTAGCCTCGAAGGATTTCAAGTAACCTCGAAAAAATTCGAGTAGCATCGAAAGAAATCGGGCCTCGAAGGAATTCAGGTAGCCTCGAAAGAATTCGAGTAGCCTTGAAAGGATTCGAGTAGCCTCGAAACAATTCGAATAACCTCGAAAGAATTCGAGTAACCTCAAAAGAATTCGGGTAGCTTCGAAAAAGTTCTTTGTAGCTTAAAAGTATCCGAGTAGCCACTAAGGAATTCGAGTACCCTTAAGACACTTCGAATATCTTTGAAAGAAATCGAATAGCTTTAAAATAATTCAAGTAGCTTCGAAAGGACTCGAGTAGCCTTGAAAGAATTCGAAATGCTTCGAAGGAATTCGAGTAGCCTCGAAAGAATTCGAGTAGCGTCGAAAGAATTGGAGTAATTTCGAAAGAATTCAGGTAGCCTTGGAAGGATTCGGGTAGCCTTGAAACAACTCGAGTAGCCTCGAAAGACTTCGAGTAGCGTCGAAAGAATTGGAGTTGCCTCGAAAGAATTCGAGTAGCCTCGAAAGAATTCGAGTAGCCTCGAAAGAATACGAGTAACTTTGAAAAAATTCGAGTGGCGTCGAAAGAATTCGACTTGCTTCGAAAGATTTCGAGTAGCCTCGAAAGTTTTCGAGTAGCCTCGAAAGTTTTCGAGTAGCCTCGAAACATTTCGAGTAGCCTCGAAACATTTCGAGTAGCCTCGAAACATTTCGAGTAGCCTCGAAAGACTTCGAGAAGCGTCGAAGGAATTGGAGTTGCCTCGAAGGAATTCGAGTAGCCTCGAAAGAACTCGAGTAGCCTCGAAAAAATTCGAGTAGCCTCGAAAGAATTCGAGTAGCCTCAAAAGAATACGAGTAACTGAAAAAATTCGAGTGGCGTCGAAAGAATTCGACTTGCTTCGAAAGATTTCGAGTAGCCTCGAAAAATTTCGAGTAGCCTCGAAAGATTTCGAGTAGCCTCGAAAGATTTTGAGTAGCCTCGAAAAAATTCGAGTAACATAGAAATTACTCGGGTAGCCTCGAACGAACTAAGGTAGCCTCAAAAGAATTCGGGTAGCCACGAAAATATTCTAGGTAGCTTGGAAGGATCCGAGTTGCTTCCAAGAAATTGGAGTACTGTCAAGACACTTCGAATAGCTTTGAAGTAATTCGAATAGCCATGAAGGAATTCGAGTAGCCTCGCTAGAATTCGAGTAGCCTCGAAAGAATTCGAGTAGCCTCGAAAGAATTCGAGTAGCCTTGAAAGGATTCGAGTAGCCTCGAAAGGATTCGAGTAGCCTCGAAACAATTCGAGTCACCTCGAAAGAATTCGAGTAACCTCGAAAGAATTCGAGTAACCTCGAAAGAATTCGAGTAACCTCGAAAGAATTCGAGTAACCTCGAAAGAATTCGAGTAACCTCGAAAGAATTCGAGTAACCTCGAAAGAATTCGAGTAACCTCGAAAGAATTCGAGTAACCTCGAAAGAATTCGAGTAACCTCGAAAGAATTCGAGTAACCTCGAAAGAATTCGAGTAACCTCGAAAGAATTCGAGTAACCTCGAAAGAATTCGGGTAGCTTCGAAAAAGTTCTTTGTAGCTTAAAAGTATCCGAGTAGCCACTAAGGAATTCGAGTACCCTTGAGACACTTCGAATATCTTTGAAAGAAATCGAATAGCTTTAAAATAATTCAAGTAGCTTCGAAAGGATTCGAGTAGCCTCGAAAGAATTCGAGTAGCCTCGAAAGAATTCGAGTAGCCTCGAAAGAATTCGAGTAGCCTCGAAAGAATTCTAGTAGCTTCGAAATAATTCCAATAGCCTTGAACGATTTCAAGTAGCCAGCAAACAGTTCTTTGTTGTTTGAAAGAATCCGAGTTGCCTCGAAGGAATTCGAAAACTCTCGAGACAATTTAAATAGCTTTGAATAAATTCGAATAGCTTCGATAAGATTCGAGTAGACTTTGTAATGATAGCAAAACTGTCAGAAAGATGAAATAAATGCAGTCTAACTATCGCCACTACTTGGCTGAATATTATGTAGATGAGGTAGAGGCATGAGCATATGAATGATAATTACTAACTTAGAATTAGACACGAACTTCACTAGGTAAGCCTTCGTCTAAAATTTCAATAATAATTATGACTAACTCTAATGCGGCAAAAGAAATGATAATTAGGAATACCAGTACGTTTAAAACAGAAAAACCAATAATATTATTTAAAATAAATTTCGAAACAAAAATCCAATTCAATAAAATACATATAATTTAGAATCTAGAATATAAGTTAGATAGGCCTAATGGGGAATAGTGAGACAGGACTAAGGAGAGTGCAACAACGTACCTTAACAGTAGGCTTCAGCACAAATCCAAGTCCAAGTAAGGCACAAAGAAGAAACACTCCTATACACTTTACAACTTGAAAGAATTCTAGCAGTCTCGAAAGAATTCGAGTAATTTCGAAAGAATTCAGGTAGCCTTGGAAGGATTCGGGTAGCCTCGAAACAACTCGAGTAGCCTCGAAAGACTTCGAGTAGCGTCGAAAGAATTGGAGTTGCCTCGAAAGAATTCGAGTAGCCTCGAAAGAATTCGAGTAGCCTCGAAAGAATTCGAGAAGCCTCGAAAGAATACGAGTAACTTTGAAAAAATTCGAGTGGCGTCGAAAGAATTCGACTTGCTTCGAAAGATTTCGAGTAGCCTCGAAAGATTTCGAGTAGCCTCGAAACATTTCGAGTAGCCTCGAAAGATTTCGAGTAGCCTTGAAAGATTTCGAGTAGCCTCGAAAGATTTCGAGTAGCCTCGAAAAAATTCGAGTAACATAGAAATTACTCGGGTAGCCTCGAACGAACCAAGGTAGCCTCAAAAGAATTCGGGTAGCCACGAAAATATTCTAGGTAGCTTGAAAGGATCCGAGTTGCTTCCAAGAAATTGGAGTACTGTCAAGACACTTCGAATAGCTTTGAAGTAATTCGAATAGCCATGAAGGAATTCGAGTAGCCTCGCTAGAATTCGAGTAGCCTCGAAAGAATTCGAGTAGCCTCGAAAGAATTCGAGTAGCCTCGAAAGAATTCGGGTAGCCTTGAAAGGATTCGAGTAGCCTCGAAAGGATTCGAGTAGCCTCGAAACAATTCGAGTCACCTCGAAAGAATTCGAGTAACCTCAAAAGAATTCGGGTAGCTTCGAAAAAATTCTTTGTAGCTTGAAAGTATCCGAGTGGCCGCTAAGGAATTCGAGTACCCTTAAGACACTTCGAATATCTTTTAAAGAAATCGAATAGCTTTAAAATAATTCAAGTAGCTTCGAAAGGATTCGAGTAGCCTCGAAAGAATCCGAAATGCTTCGAAAGAATTCGAGTAGCCTCGAAAGAATTCCAGTAGCCTAAAAAGATTTTCAAGACCCCACGAAATAATTCAGTTGCCGTAGAACGAATTAGAGTAGACTCAAAAGAATTCAAGTAGCCACGAAACAATTCTTTGTTGTTTGAAAGAATCCGAGTTTCCTCGAAGGAATTAGAGTACCTTCGAGACAATTTAAACAGCTTTGAAAAAATACGAATAGCTTCGAAAAGATTCGAGGAGCCCCAAAGAATTCTAGTAGCCTCGCAAGAATTTGAGTAGCCTCGGAAGAGTTTGAGTAGTCTCGAAAGAATTCGAGTAGCTTCGAAATAGTTCGAGTAGCCTCGAAAGAATTGCTCGAAAAAATTCGAGTTGCCTCGCAAGATTTCAAATAGCATCAAATGAAATCGAGTAGCCTCAAAAGAATTCGCGTAGCATCGAAAGAATTCCAGTAGCCTCGGAAGAATTTGAGTAGCCTCGAAGGATTTCAAGTAACCTCGAAAAAATTCGAGTAGCATCGAAAGAAATCGGGCCTCGAACGAATTCAGGTAGCCTCGAAAGAATTCGAGTAGCCTTAAAAGGATTGGAGTAGCCCGAAACAATTCGAATAACCTCGAAAGAATTCGAGTAACCTCGAAAGAATTCGAGTAACCTCGAACGAATTCAGGTAGCCTCGAAAGAATTCGAGTAGCCTTGAAAGGATTCGAGTAGCCTCGAAAGAATTCGAGTAACCTCGAACGAATTCAGGTAGCCTCGAAAGAATTCGAGTAGCCTTGAAAGGATTCGAGTAGCCTCGAAACAATTCAAATAACCTCGAAAGAATTCGAGTAACCTCAAAAGAATTCGGGTAGCTTCGAAAAAGTTCTTTGTAGCTTAAAAGTATCCGAGTAGCCACTAAGGAATTCGAGTACCCTTAAGACACTTCGAATATCTTTGAAAGAAATCGAATAGCTTTAAAATAATTCAAGTAGCTTTGAAAGGACTCGAGTAGCCTCGAAAGAATTCGAAATGCTTCGAAGGAATTCGAGTAGCCTCGAAAGAATTCGAGTAGCGTCGAAAGAATTGGAGTAATTTCGAAAGAATTCAGGTAGCCTTGGAAGGATTCGGGTAGCCTTGAAACAACTCGAGTAGCCTCGAAAGACTTCGAGTAGCGTCGAAAGAATTGGAGTTGCCTCGAAAGAATTCGAGTAGCCTCGAAAGAATTCGAGTAGCCTCGAAAGAATACGAGTAACTTTGAAAAAATTCGAGTGGCGTCGAAAGAATTCGACTTGCTTCGAAAGATTTCGAGTAGCCTCGAAACATTTCGAGTAGCCTCGAAAGATTTCGAGTAGCCTTGAAAGATTTCGAGTAGCCTCGAAAGATTTCGAGCAGCCTCGAAAGATTTCGAGTTGCCTCGAAGGAATTCGAAATCTCTCGAGACAATTTAAATAGCTTTGAATAAATTCGAATAGCTTCGATAAGATTCGAGTAGACTTGAAAGAATTCTAGCAGTCTCGAAAGAATTCGAGTAATTTCGAAAGAATTCAGGTAGCCTTGGAAGGATTCGGGTAGCCTCGAAACAACTCGAGTAGCCTCGAAAGACTTCGAGAAGCGTCGAAGGAATTGGAGTTGCCTCGAAGGAATTCGAGTAGCCTCGAAAGAACTCGAGTAGCCTCGAAAGAATTCGAGTAGCCTCGAAAGAATTCGAGTAGCCTCAAAAGAATACGAGTAACTGAAAAAATTCGAGTGGCGTCGAAAGAATTCGACTTGCTTCGAAAGATTTCGAGTAGCCTCGAAAAATTTCGAGTAGCCTCGAAAGATTTCGAGTAGCCTCGAAAGATTTTGAGTAGCCTCGAAAGATTTTGAGTAGCCTCGAAAAAATTCGAGTAACATAGAAATTACTCGGGTAGCCTCGAACGAACTAAGGTAGCCTCAAAAGAATTCGGGTAGCCACGAAAATATTCTAGGTAGCTTGGAAGGATCCGAGTTGCTTCCAAGAAATTGGAGTACTGTCAAGACACTTCGAATAGCTTTGAAGTAATTCGAATAGCCATGAAGGAATTCGAGTAGCCTCGCTAGAATTCGAGTAGCCTCGAAAGAATTCGAGTAGCCTCGAAAGAATTCGAGTAGCCTTGAAAGGATTCGAGTAGCCTCGAAACAATTCGAGTCACCTCGAAAGAATTCGAGTAACCTCGAAAGAATTCGAGTAACCTCGAAAGAATTCGAGTAACCTCGAAAGAATTCGAGTAACCTCGAAAGAATTCGAGTAACCTCGAAAGAATTCGAGTAACCTCGAAAGAATTCGAGTAACCTCGAAAGAATTCGAGTAACCTCGAAAGAATTCGAGTAACCTCAAAAGAATTCGGGTAGCTTCGAAAAAATTCTTTGTAGCTTGAAAGTATCCGAGTAGCCGGTAAGGAATTCGAGTACCCTTAAGACACTTCGAATATCTTTTAAAGAAATCGAATAGCTTTAAAATAATTCAAGTAGCTTCGAAAGGATTCGAGTAGCCTCGAAAGAATCCGAAATGCTTCGAAAGAATTCGAGTAGCCTCGAAAGAATTCCAGTAGCCTAAAAAGATTTTCGAGACCCCACGAAATAAGTCAGTTGCCGTAGAACGAATTAGAGTAGACTCAAAAGAATTCAAGTAGCCACGAAACAATTCTTTGTTGTTTGAAAGAATCCGAGTTTCCTCGAAGGAATTCGAGTACCTTCGAGACAATTTAAACAGCTTTGAAAAAATACGAATAGCATCGAAAAGATTCGAGGAGCCCCAAAGATTTCTAGTAGCCTCGCAAGAATTCGAGTAGCCTCGGAAGAGTTTGAGTAGTCTCGAAAGAATTCGAGTAGCTTCGAAATAGTTCGAGTAGCCTCGAAAGAATTCGAGTAGGCTCGAAAAAATTCGAGTTGCCTCGCAAGATTTCAAATAGCATCAAATGAAATCGAGTAGCCTCAAAAGAATTCGCGTAGCATCGAAAGAATTCCAGTAGCCTCGGAAGAATTTGAGTAGCCTCGAAGGATTTCAAGTAACCTCGAAAAAATTCGAGTAGCATCGAAAGAAATCGGGCCTCGAACGAATTCAGGTAGCCTCGAAAGAATTCGAGTAGCCTTAAAAGGATTCGAGTAGCCTCGAAACAATTCGAATAACCTCGAAAGAATTCGAGTAACCTCGAAAGAATTCGAGCAACCTCGAACGAATTCAGGTAGCCTCGAAAGAATTCGAGTAGCCTTGAAAGGATTCGAGTAGCCTCGAAAGGATTCGAGTAGCCTCGAAAGAATTCGAGTAACCTCGAACGAATTCAGGGAGCCTCGAAAGAATTCGAGTAGCCTCGAAACAATTCGAATAACCTCGAAAGAATTCGAGTAACCTCAAAAGAATTCGGGTAGCCACGAAAATATTCTAGGTAGCTTGGAAGGATCCGAGTTGCTTCCAAGAAATTGGAGTACTGTCAAGACACTTCGAATAGCTTTGAAGTAATTCGAATAGCCATGAAGGAATTCGAGTAGCCTCGCTAGAATTCGAGTAGCCTCGAAAGAATTCGAGTAGCCTTGAAAGGATTCGAGTAGCCTCGAAAGGATTCGAGTAGCCTCGAAAGGATTCGAGTAGCCTCGAAAGGATTCGAGTAGCCTCGAAACAATTCGAGTCACCTCGAAAGAATTCGAGTAACCTCGAAAGAATTCGAGTAACCTCGAAAGAATTCGAGTAACCTCGAAAGAATTCGAGTAACCTCAAAAGAATTCGGGTAGCTTCGAAAAAATTCTTTGTAGCTTGAAAGTATCCGAGTAGCCGCTAAGGAATTCGAGCACCCTTAAGACACTTCGAATATCTTTTAAAGAAATCGAATAGCTTTAAAATAATTCAAGTAGCTTCGAAAGGATTCGAGTAGCCTCGAAAGAATCCGAAATGCTTCGAAAGAATTCGAGTAGCCTCGAAAGAATTCCAGTAGCCTAAAAAGATTTTCGAGACCCCACGAAATAATTCAGTTGCCGTAGAACGAATTAGAGTAGACTCAAAAGAATTCAAGTAGCCACGAAACAATTCTTTGTTGTTTGAAAGAATCCGAGTTTCCTCGAAGGAATTCGAGTACCTTCGAGACAATTTAAACAGCTTTGAAAAAATACGAATAGCTTCGAAAAGATTCGAGGAGCCCCAAAGAATTCTAGTAGCCTCGCAAGAATTTGAGTAGCCTCGGAAGAGTTTGAGTAGTCTCGAAAGAATTCGAGTAGCTTCGAAATAGTTCGAGTAGCCTCGAAAGAATTCGAGTAGGCTCGAAAAAATTCGAGTTGCCTCGCAAGATTTCAAATAGCATCAAATGAAATCGAGTAGCCTCAAAAGAATTCGCGTAGCATCGAAAGAATTCCAGTAGCCTCGGAAGAATTTGAGTAGCCTCGAAGGATTTCAAGTAACCTCGAAAAAATTCGAGTAGCATCGAAAGAAATCGGGCCTCGAACGAATTCAGGTAGCCTCGAAAGAATTCGAGTAGCCTTGAAAGGATTCGAGTAGCATCGAAACAATTCGAATAACCTCGAAAGAATTCGAGTAACCTCAAAAGAATTCGGGTAGCTTCGAAAAAGTTCTTTGTAACTTAAAAGTATCCGAGTAGCCACTAAGGAATTCGAGTACCCTTAAGACACTTCGAATATCTTTGAAAGAAATCTAATAGCTTTAAAATAATTCAAGTAGCTTCGAAAGGACTCGAGTAGCCTTGAAAGAATTCGAAATGCTTCGAAGGAATTCGAGTAGCCTCGAAAGAATTCGAGTAGCGTCGAAAGAATTGGAGTAATTTCGAAAGAATTCAGGTAGCCTTGGAAGGATTCGGGTAGCCTTGAAACAACTCGAGTAGCCTCGAAAGACTTCGAGTAGCGTCGAAAGAATTGGAGTTGCCTCGAAAGAATTCGAGTAGCCTCGAAAGAATTCGAGTAGCCTCGAAAGAATACGAGTAACTTTGAAAAAATTCGAGTGGCGTCGAAAGAATTCGACTTGCTTCGAAAGATTTCGAGTAGCCTCGAAACATTTCGAGTAGCCTCGAAACATTTCGAGTAGCCTCGAAAGATTTCGAGTAGCCTTGAAAGATTTCGAGTAGCCTCGAAAGATTTCGAGTAGCCTCGAAAGATTTCGAGTTGCCTCGAAGGAATTCGAAATCTCTCGAGACAATTTAAATAGCTTTGAATAAATTCGAATAGCTTCGATAAGATTCGAGTAGACTTGAAAGAATTCTAGCAGTCTCGAAAGAATTCGAGTAATTTCGAAAGAATTCAGGTAGCCTTGGAAGGATTCGGGTAGCCTCGAAACAACTCGAGTAGCCTCGAAAGACTTCGAGAAGCGTCGAAGGAATTGGAGTTGCCTCGAAGGAATTCGAGTAGCCTCGAAAGAACTCGAGTAGCCTCGAAAAAATTCGAGTAGCCTCGAAAGAATTCGAGTAGCCTCAAAAGAATACGAGTAACTGAAAAAATTCGAGTGGCGTCGAAAGAATTCGACTTGCTTCGAAAGATTTCGAGTAGCCTCGAAAAATTTCGAGTAGCCTCGAAAGATTTCGAGTAGCCTCGAAAGATTTTGAGTAGCCTCGAAAAAATTCGAGTAACATAGAAATTACTCGGGTAGCCTCGAACGAACTAAGGTAGCCTCAAAAGAATTCGGGTAGCCACGAAAATATTCTAGGTAGCTTGGAAGGATCCGAGTTGCTTCCAAGAAATTGGAGTACTGTCAAGACACTTCGAATAGCTTTGAAGTAATTCGAATAGCCATGAAGGAATTCGAGTAGCCTCGCTAGAATTCGAGTAGCCTCGAAAGAATTCGAGTAGCCTCGAAAGAATTCGAGTAGCCTTGAAAGGATTCGAGTAGCCTCGAAAGGATTCGAGTAGCCTCGAAACAATTCGAGTCACCTCGAAAGAATTCGAGTAACCTCGAAAGAATTCGAGTAACCTCGAAAGAATTCGAGTAACCTCGAAAGAATTCGAGTAACCTCGAAAGAATTCGAGTAACCTCGAAAGAATTCGAGTAACCTCGAAAGAATTCGAGTAACCTCGAAAGAATTCGAGTAACCTCGAAAGAATTCGAGTAACCTCGAAAGAATTCGAGTAACCTCGAAAGAATTCGAGTAACCTCGAAAGAATTCGAGTAACCTCGAAAGAATTCGGGTAGCTTCGAAAAAGTTCTTTGTAGCTTAAAAGTATCCGAGTAGCCACTAAGGAATTCGAGTACCCTTGAGACACTTCGAATATCTTTGAAAGAAATCGAATAGCTTTAAAATAATTCAAGTAGCTTCGAAAGGATTCGAGTAGCCTCGAAAGAATTCGAGTAGCCTCGAAAGAATTCGAGTAGCCTCGAAAGAATTCGAGTAGCCTCGAAAGAATTCTAGTAGCTTCGAAATAATTCCAATAGCCTTGAACGATTTCAAGTAGCCAGCAAACAGTTCTTTGTTGTTTGAAAGAATCCGAGTTGCCTCGAAGGAATTCGAAAACTCTCGAGACAATTTAAATAGCTTTGAATAAATTCGAATAGCTTCGATAAGATTCGAGTAGACTTTGTAATGATAGCAAAACTGTCAGAAAGATGAAATAAATGCAGTCTAACTATCGCCACTACTTGGCTGAATATTATGTAGATGAGGTAGAGGCATGAGCATATGAATGATAATTACTAACTTAGAATTAGACACGAACTTCACTAGGTAAGCCTTCGTCTAAAATTTCAATAATAATTATGACTAACTCTAATGCGGCAAAAGAAATGATAATTAGGAATACCAGTACGTTTAAAACAGAAAAACCAATAATATTATTTAAAATAAATTTCGAAACAAAATTCCAATTCAATAAAATACATATAATTTAGAATCTAGAATATAAGTTAGATAGGCCTAATGGGGAATAGTGAGACAGGACTAAGGAGAGTGCAACAACGTACCTTAACAGTAGGCTTCAGCACAAATCCAAGTCCAAGTAAGGCACAAAGAAGAAACACTCCTATACACTTTACAACTTGAAAGAATTCTAGCAGTCTCGAAAGAATTCGAGTAATTTCGAAAGAATTCAGGTAGCCTTGGAAGGATTCGGGTAGCCTCGAAACAACTCGAGTAGCCTCGAAAGACTTCGAGTAGCGTCGAAAGAATTGGAGTTGCCTCGAAAGAATTCGAGTAGCCTCGAAAGAATTCGAGTAGCCTCGAAAGAATTCGAGAAGCCTCGAAAGAATACGAGTAACTTTGAAAAAATTCGAGTGGCGTCGAAAGAATTCGACTTGCTTCGAAAGATTTCGAGTAGCCTCGAAAGATTTCGAGTAGCCTCGAAACATTTCGAGTAGCCTCGAAAGATTTCGAGTAGCCTTGAAAGATTTCGAGTAGCCTCGAAAGATTTCGAGTAGCCTTCGAAAAATTCGAGTAACATAGAAATTACTCGGGTAGCCTCGAACGAACCAAGGTAGCCTCAAAAGAATTCGGGTAGCCACGAAAATATTCTAGGTAGCTTGAAAGGATCCGAGTTGCTTCCAAGAAATTGGAGTACTGTCAAGACACTTCGAATAGCTTTGAAGTAATTCGAATAGCCATGAAGGAATTCGAGTAGCCTCGCTAGAATTCGAGTAGCCTCGAAAGAATTCGAGTAGCCTCGAAAGAATTCGAGTAGCCTCGAAAGGATTCGGGTAGCCTTTGAAAGGATTCGAGTAGCCTCGAAAGGATTCGAGTAGCCTCGAAACAATTCGAGTCACCTCGAAAGAATTCGAGTAACCTCAAAAGAATTCGGGTAGCTTCGAAAAAATTCTTTGTAGCTTGAAAGTATCCGAGTGGCCGCTAAGGAATTCGAGTACCCTTAAGACACTTCGAATATCTTTTAAAGAAATCGAATAGCTTTAAAATAATTCAAGTAGCTTCGAAAGGATTCGAGTAGCCTCGAAAGAATCCGAAATGCTTCGAAAGAATTCGAGTAGCCTCGAAAGAATTCCAGTAGCCTAAAAAGATTTTCAAGACCCCACGAAATAATTCAGTTGCCGTAGAACGAATTAGAGTAGACTCAAAAGAATTCAAGTAGCCACGAAACAATTCTTTGTTGTTTGAAAGAATCCGAGTTTCCTCGAAGGAATTCGAGTACCTTCGAGACAATTTAAACAGCTTTGAAAAAATACGAATAGCTTCGAAAAGATTCGAGGAGCCCCAAAGAATTCTAGTAGCCTCGCAAGAATTTGAGTAGCCTCGGAAGAGTTTGAGTAGTCTCGAAAGAATTCGAGTAGCTTCGAAATAGTTCGAGTAGCCTCGAAAGAATTCGAGTAGGCTCGAAAAAATTCGAGTTGCCTCGCAAGATTTCAAATAGCATCAAATGAAATCGAGTAGCCTCAAAAGAATTCGCGTAGCATCGAAAGAATTCCAGTAGCCTCGGAAGAATTTGAGTAGCCTCGAAGGATTTCAAGTAACCTCGAAAAATTCGAGTAGCATCGAAAGAAATCGGGCCTCGAACGAATTCAGGTAGCCTCGAAAGAATTCGAGTAGCCTTAAAAGGATTGGAGTAGCCCGAAACAATTCGAATAACCTCGAAAGAATTCGAGTAACCTCGAAAGAATTCGAGTAACCTCGAACGAATTCAGGTAGCCTCGAAAGAATTCGAGTAGCCTTGAAAGGATTCGAGTAGCTCCTCGAAAGAATTCGAGTAACCTCGAACGAATTCAGGTAGCCTCGAAAGAATTCGAGTAGCCTTGAAAGGATTCGAGTAGCCTCGAAACAATTCAAATAACCTCGAAAGAATTCGAGTAACCTCAAAAGAATTCGGGTAGCTTCGAAAAAGTTCTTTGTAGCTTAAAAGTATCCGAGTAGCCACTAAGGAATTCGAGTACCCTTAAGACACTTCGAATATCTTTGAAAGAAATCGAATAGCTTTAAAATAATTCAAGTAGCTTCGAAAGGACTCGAGTAGCCTCGAAAGAATTCGAAATGCTTCGAAGGAATTCGAGTAGCCTCGAAAGAATTCGAGTAGCGTCGAAAGAATTGGAGTAATTTCGAAAGAATTCAGGTAGCCTTGGAAGGATTCGGGTAGCCTTGAAACAACTCGAGTAGCCTCGAAAGACTTCGAGTAGCGTCGAAAGAATTGGAGTTGCCTCGAAAGAATTCGAGTAGCCTCGAAAGAATTCGAGTAGCCTCGAAAGAATACGAGTAACTTTGAAAAAATTCGAGTGGCGTCGAAAGAATTCGACTTGCTTCGAAAGATTTTCGAGTAGCCTCGAAACATTTCGAGTAGCCTCGAAAGATTTCGAGTAGCCTTGAAAGATTTCGAGTAGCCTCGAAAGATTTCGAGCAGCCTCGAAAGATTTCGAGTTGCCTCGAAGGAATTCGAAATCTCTCGAGACAATTTAAATAGCTTTGAATAAATTCGAATAGCTTCGATAAGATTCGAGTAGACTTGAAAGAATTCTAGCAGTCTCGAAAGAATTCGAGTAATTTCGAAAGAATTCAGGTAGCCTTGGAAGGATTCGGGTAGCCTCGAAACAACTCGAGTAGCCTCGAAAGACTTCGAGAAGCGTCGAAGGAATTGGAGTTGCCTCGAAGGAATTCGAGTAGCCTCGAAAGAACTCGAGTAGCCTCGAAAGAATTCGAGTAGCCTCGAAAGAATTCGAGTAGCCTCAAAAGAATACGAGTAACTGAAAAAATTCGAGTGGCGTCGAAAGAATTCGACTTGCTTCGAAAGATTTCGAGTAGCCTCGAAAAATTTCGAGTAGCCTCGAAAGATTTCGAGTAGCCTCGAAAGATTTCGAGTAGCCTCGAAAGATTTTGAGTAGCCTCGAAAGATTTTGAGTAGCCTCGAAAGATTTTGAGTAGCCTCGAAAAAATTCGAGTAACATAGAAATTACTCGGGTAGCCTCGAACGAACTAAGGTAGCCTCAAAAGAATTCGGGTAGCCACGAAAATATTCTAGGTAGCTTGGAAGGATCCGAGTTGCTTCCAAGAAATTGGAGTACTGTCAAGACACTTCGAATAGCTTTGAAGTAATTCGAATAGCCATGAAGGAATTCGAGTAGCCTCGCTAGAATTCGAGTAGCCTCGAAAGAATTCGAGTAGCCTCGAAAGAATTCGAGTAGCCTTGAAAGGATTCGAGTAGCCTCGAAACAATTCGAGTCACCTCGAAAGAATTCGAGTAACCTCGAAAGAATTCGAGTAACCTCGAAAGAATTCGAGTAACCTCGAAAGAATTCGAGTAACCTCGAAAGAATTCGAGTAACCTCGAAAGAATTCGAGTAACCTCGAAAGAATTCGAGTAACCTCGAAAGAATTCGAGTAACCTCAAAAGAATTCGGGTAGCTTCGAAAAAATTCTTTTGTAGCTTGAAAGTATCCGAGTAGCCGGTAAGGAATTCGAGTACCCTTAAGACACTTCGAATATCTTTTAAAGAAATCGAATAGCTTTAAAATAATTCAAGTAGCTTCGAAAGGATTCGAGTAGCCTCGAAAGAATCCGAAATGCTTCGAAAGAATTCGAGTAGCCTCGAAAGAATTCCAGTAGCCTAAAAAGATTTTCGAGACCCCACGAAATAAGTCAGTTGCCGTAGAACGAATTAGAGTAGACTCAAAAGAATTCAAGTAGCCACGAAACAATTCTTTGTTGTTTGAAAGAATCCGAGTTTCCTCGAAGGAATTCGAGTACCTTCGAGACAATTTAAACAGCTTTGAAAAAATACGAATAGCTTCGAAAAGATTCGAGGAGCCCCAAAGATTTCTAGTAGCCTCGCAAGAATTCGAGTAGCCTCGGAAGAGTTTGAGTAGTCTCGAAAGAATTCGAGTAGCTTCGAAATAGTTCGAGTAGCCTCGAAAGAATTCGAGTAGGCTCGAAAAAATTCGAGTTGCCTCGCAAGATTTCAAATAGCATCAAATGAAATCGAGTAGCCTCAAAAGAATTCGCGTAGCATCGAAAGAATTCCAGTAGCCTCGGAAGAATTTGAGTAGCCTCGAAGGATTTCAAGTAACCTCGAAAAAATTCGAGTAGCATCGAAAGAAATCGGGCCTCGAACGAATTCAGGTAGCCTCGAAAGAATTCGAGTAGCCTTAAAAGGATTCGAGTAGCCTCGAAACAATTCGAATAACCTCGAAAGAATTCGAGTAACCTCGAAAGAATTCGAGTAACCTCGAACGAATTCAGGTAGCCTCGAAAGAATTCGAGTAGCCTTGAAAGGATTCGAGTAGCCTCGAAAGGATTCGAGTAGCCTCGAAAGAATTCGAGTAACCTCGAACGAATTCAGGAGCCTCGAAAGAATTCGAGTAGCCTCGAAACAATTCGAATAACCTCGAAAGAATTCGAGTAACCTCAAAAGAATTCGGGTAGCCACGAAAATATTCTAGGTAGCTTGGAAGGATCCGAGTTGCTTCCAAGAAATTGGAGTACTGTCAAGACACTTCGAATAGCTTTGAAGTAATTCGAATAGCCATGAAGGAATTCGAGTAGCCTCGCTAGAATTCGAGTAGCCTCGAAAGAATTCGAGTAGCCTTGAAAGGATTCGAGTAGCCTCGAAAGGATTCGAGTAGCCTCGAAAGGATTCGAGTAGCCTCGAAAGGATTCGAGTAGCCTCGAAACAATTCGAGTCACCTCGAAAGAATTCGAGTAACCTCGAAAGAATTCGAGTAACCTCGAAAGAATTCGAGTAACCTCGAAAGAATTCGAGTAACCTCAAAAGAATTCGGGTAGCTTCGAAAAAATTCTTTGTAGCTTGAAAGTATCCGAGTAGCCGCTAAGGAATTCGAGCACCCTTAAGACACTTCGAATATCTTTTAAAGAAATCGAATAGCTTTAAAATAATTCAAGTAGCTTGAAAGGATTCGAGTAGCCTCGAAAGAATCCGAAATGCTTCGAAAGAATTCGAGTAGCCTCGAAAGAATTCCAGTAGCCTAAAAAGATTTTCGAGACCCCACGAAATAATTCAGTTGCCGTAGAACGAATTAGAGTAGACTCAAAAGAATTCAAGTAGCCACGAAACAATTCTTTGTTGTTTGAAAGAATCCGAGTTTCCTCGAAGAAATTCGAGTACCTTCGAGACAATTTAAACAGCTTTGAAAAATACGAATAGCTTCGAAAAGATTCGAGGAGCCCCAAAGAATTCTAGTAGCCTCGCAAGAATTCGAGTAGCCTCGGAAGAGTTTGAGTAGTCTCGAAAGAATTCGAGTAGCTTCGAAATAGTTCGAGTAGCCTCGAAAGAATTCGAGTAGGCTCGAAAAAATTCGAGTTGCCTCGCAAGATTTCAAATAGCATCAAATGAAATCGAGTAGCCTCAAAAGAATTCGCGTAGCATCGAAAGAATTCCAGTAGCCTCGGAAGAATTTGAGTAGCCTCGAAGGATTTCAAGTAACCTCGAAAAAATTCGAGTAGCATCGAAAGAAATCGGGCCTCGAACGAATTCAGGTAGCCTCGAAAGAATTCGAGTAGCCTTAAAAGGATTCGAGTGGCCTCGAAACAATTCGAATAACCTCGAAAGAATTCGAGTAACCTCGAACGAATTCAGGTAGCCTCGAAAGAATTCGAGTAGCCTTGAAAGGATTCGAGTAGCCTCGAAAGAATTCGAGTAACCTCGAACGAATTCAGGTAGCCTCGAAAGAATTCGAGTAGCCTTGAAAGGATTCGAGTAGCCTCGAAACAATTCGAATAACCTCGAAAGAATTCGAGTAACCTCAAAAGAATTCGGGTAGCTTCGAAAAAGTTCTTTGTAGCTTAAAAGTATCCGAGTAGCCACTAAAGAATTCGAGTACCCTTAAGACACTTCGAATATCTTTGAAAGAAATCGAATAGCTTTAAAATAATTCAAGTAGCTTCGAAAGGATTCGAGTAGCCTCGAAAGAATTCGAAATGCTTCGAAGGAATTCGAGTAGCCTCGAAAGAATTCGAGTAGCCACGAAAGAAATCCAGTAGCCTAAACAGGCTTCGAGACACCACGAAACATTTCAGTTGTCGTAGATCGAATTCAAGTAGACTCAAAAGAACTCTAGTAGCTTCGAAATAATTCCAATAGCCTTGAACGATTTCAAGTAGCCAGCAAACAGTTCTTTGTTGTTTGAAAGAATCCGAGTTGCCTCGAAGGAATTCGAAAACTCTCGAGACAATTTAAATAGCTTTGAATAAATTCGAATAGCTTCGATAAGATTCGAGTAGACTTGAAAGAATTCTAGCAGTCTCGAAAGAATTCGAGTAATTTCGAAAGAATTGAGGTAGCCTTGGAAGGATTCGGGTAGCCTCGAAACAACTCGAGTAGCCTCGAAAGACTTCGAGTAGCGTCGAAAGAATTGGAGTTGCCTCGAAAGAATTCGAGTAGCCTCCAAAGAATTCGAGTAGCCTCGAAAGAATTCGAGTAGCCTCAAAAGAATTCGAGTAGCCTCGAAAGAATTCGAGTAGCCTCGAAAGAATTCGAGTAGCCTCGAAAGAATTCGAGTAGCCTCGAAAGAATTCGAGTAGCCTCGAAAGAATTCGAGTAGCCTCGAAAGATTTCGAGTAGCCTCGAAAGATTTCGAGTAGCCTCGAAAGATTTTGAGTAGCCTCGAAAAAATTCGAGTAACATAGAAATTACTCGGGTAGCCTCGAACGAACTAAGGTAGCCTCAAAAGAATTCGGGTAGCCGCGAAAATATTCTAGGTAGCTTGAAAGGATCCGAGTTGCTTCCAAGAAATTGGAGTACTGTCAAGACACTTCGAATAGCTTTGAAGTAATTCGAATAGCCATGAAGGAATTCGAGTAGCCTCGCTAGAATTCGAGTAGCTTCGAAAGAATTCGAGTAGCCTCGAAAGAATTCGAGTAGCCTCGAAAGAATTCGAGTAGCCTTGAAAGGATTCGAGTAGCCTCGAAAGGATTCGAGTAGCCTCGAAACAATTTGAGTCACCTCGAAAGAATTCGAGTAACCTCGAAAGAATTCGAGTAACCTCGAAAGAATTCGAGTAACCTCGAAAGAATTCGAGTAACCTCGAAAGAATTCGAGTAACCTCGAAAGAATTCGAGTAAATTCGAAAGAATTCGAGTAACCTCGAAAGAATTCGAGTAACCTCAAAAGAATTCGGGTAGCTTCGAAAAAATTCTTTGTAGCTTGAAAGTATCCGAGTAGCCACTAAGGAATTCGAGTACCCTTAAGACACTTCGAATATCTTTGAAAGAAATCGAATAGCTTTAAAATAATTCAAGTAGCTTCGAAAGGATTCGAGTAGCCTCGAAAGAATTCGAAATGCTTCGAAGGAATTCGAGTATCCTCGAAAGAATTCGAGTAGCCTCGAAAGAATTCCAGTAGCCTAAACAGGCTTCGAGACACCACGAAACATTTCAGTTGTCGTAGATCGAATTCAAGTAGACTCAAAAGAATTCTAGTAGCTTCGAAATAATTCCAATAGCCTTGAACGATTTCAAGTAGCCAGCAAACAGTTCTTTGTTGTTTGAAAGAATCCGAGTTGCCTCGAAGGAATTCGAAAACTCTCGAGACAATTTAAATAGCTTTGAATAAATTCGAATAGCTTCGATAAGATTCGAGTAGACTTGAAAGAATTTTAGCAGTCTCGAAAGAATTCGAGTAATTTCGAAAGAATTCAGGTAGCCTTGGAAGGATTCGGGTAGCCTCGAAACAACTCGAGTAGCCTCGAAAGACTTCGAGTAGCGTCGAAAGAATTGGATTTGCCTCGAAAGAATTCGAGTAGCCTCGAAAGAATACGAGTAACTTTGAAAAAATTCGAGTGGCGTCGAAAGAATTCGACTTGCTTCGAAAGATTTCGAGTAGCCTCGAAAGTTTTCGAGTAGCCTCGAAAGTTTTCGAGTAGCCTCGAAACATTTCGAGTAGCCTCGAAACATTTCGAGTAGCCTCGAAAGATTTCGAGTATCCTCGAAAGATTTCGAGTAGCCTCGAAAGATTTCGAGTAGCCTCGAAAGATTTCGAGTAGCCTCGAAAGATTTCGAGTAGCCTCGAAAAAATTCGAGTAACATAGAAATTACTCGGGTAGCCTCGAACGAACTAAGGTAGCCTCAAAAGAATTCGGGTAGCCACGAAAGAATTCGAGTAGCCTCGAAAGAATTCGAGTAGCCTCGAAAGAATACGAGTAACTTTGAAAAAATTCGAGTGGCTTCGAAAGAATTCGACTTGCTTCGAAAGATTTCGAGTAGCCTCGAAAGATTTCGAGTAGCCTCGAAACATTTCGAGTAGCCTCGAAACATTTCGAGTAGCCTCGAAAGAATTCGAAATGCTTCGAAGGAATTCGAGTAGCCTCGAAAGAATTCGAGTAGCCTCGAAAGAAATCCAGTAGCCTAAACAGGCTTCGAGACACCACGAAACATTTCAGTTGTCGTAGATCGAATTCAAGTAGACTCAAAAGAATTCTAGTAGCTTCGAAATAATTCCAATAGCCTTGAACGATTTCAAGTAGCCAGCAAACAGTTCTTTGTTGTTTGAAAGAATCCGAGTTGCCTCGAAGAAATTCGAAAACTCTCGAGACAATTTAAATAGCTTTGAATAAATTCGAATAGCTTCGATAAGATTCGAGTAGACTTGAAAGAATTCTAGCAGTCTCGAAAGAATTCGAGTAATTTCGAAAGAATTGAGGTAGCCTTGGAAGGATTCGGGTAGCCTCGAAACAACTCGAGTAGCCTCGAAAGACTTCGAGTAGCGTCGAAAGAATTGGAGTTGCCTCGAAAGAATTCGAGTAGCCTCGAAAGAATTCGAGTAGCCTCGAAAGAATTCGAGTAGCCTCGAAAGAATTCGAGTAGCCTCGAAAGAATTCGAGTAGCCTCGAAAGAATTCGAGTAGCCTCGAAAGAATTCGAGTAGCCTCGAAAGAATTCGAGTAGCCTCGAAAGAATTCGAGTAGCCTCGAAAGAATACGAGTAACTTTGAAAAAATTCGAGTGGCGTCGAAAGAATTCGACTTGCTTCGAAAGATTTCGAGTAGCCTCGAAAGATTTCGAGTATTCTCGAAAGATTTCGAGTAGCCTCGAAAAAATTCGAGTAACATAGAAATTACTCGGGTAGCCTCGAACGAACTAAGGTAGCCTCAAAAGAATTCGGGTAGCCGCGAAAATATTCTAGGTAGCTTGAAAGGATCCGAGTTGCTTCCAAGAAATTGGAGTACTGTCAAGACACTTCGAATAGCTTTGAAGTAATTCGAATAGCCATGAAGGAATTCGAGTAGCCTCGCTAGAATTCGAGTAGCTTCGAAAGAATTCGAGTAGCCTCGAAAGAATTCGAGTAGCCTCGAAAGAATTCGAGTAGCCTTGAAAGGATTCGAGTAGCCTCGAAAGGATTCGAGTAGCCTCGAAACAATTCGAGTCACCTCGAAAGAATTCGAGTAACCTCGAAAGAATTCGAGTAACCTCGAAAGAATTCGAGTAACCTCGAAAGAATTCGAGTAACCTCGAAAGAATTCGAGTAAATTCGAAAGAATTCGAGTAACCTCGGAAGAATTCGAGTAACCTCAAAAGAATTCGGGTAGCTTCGAAAAATTCTTTGTAGCTTGAAACTATCCGAGTAGCCACTAAGGAATTCGAGTACCCTTAAGACACTTCGAATATCTTTGAAAGAAATCGAATAGCTTTAAAATAATTCAAGTAGCTTCGAAAGGATTCGAGTAGCCTCGAAAGAATTCGAAATGCTTCGAAGGAATTCAAGTAGCCTCGAAAGAATTCGAGTAGCCTCGAAAGAATTCCAGTAGCCTAAACAGGCTTCGAGACACCACGAAACATTTCAGTTGTCGTAGATCGAATTCAAGTAGACTCAAAAGAATTCTAGTAGCTTCGAAATAATTCCAATAGCCTTGAACGATTTCAAGTAGCCAGCAAACAGTTCTTTGTTGTTTGAAAGAATCCGAGTTGCCTCGAAGGAATTCGAAAACTCTCGAGACAATTTAAATAGCTTTGAATAAATTCGAATAGCTTCGATAAGATTCGAGTAGACTTGAAAGAATTTTAGCAGTCTCGAAAGAATTCGAGTAATTTCGAAAGAATTCAGGTAGCCTTGGAAGGAATCGGGTAGCCTCGAAACAACTCGAGTAGCCTCGAAAGACTTCGAGTAGCGTCGAAAGAATTGGAGTTGCCTCGAAAGAATTCGAGTAGCCTCGAAAGAATACGATTAACTTTGAAAAAATTCGAGTGGCGTCGAAAGAATTCGACTTGCTTCGAAAGATTTCGAGTAGCCTCGAAAGTTTTCGAGTAGCCTCGAAACATTTCGAGTAGCCTCGAAACATTTCGAGTAGCCTCGAAAGATTTCGAGTATCCTCGAAAGATTTCGAGTAGCCTCGAAAGATTTCGAGTAGCCTCGAAAAAATTCGAGTAACATAGAAATTACTCGGGTAGCCTCGAACGAACTAAGGTAGCCTCAAAAGAATTCGGGTAGCCACGAAAGAATTCGAGTAGCCTCGAAAGAATTCGAGTAGCCTCGAAAGAATACGAGTAACTTTGAAAAAATTCGAGTGGCTTCGAAAGAATTCGACTTGCTTCGAAAGATTTCGAGTAGCCTCGAAAGATTTCGAGTAGCCTCGAAACATTTCGAGTAGCCTCGAAACATTTCGAGTAGCCTCGAAACATTTCGAGTAGCCTCGAAAGATTTCGAGTAGCCTCGAAAGATTTCGAGTAGCCTCGAAAGATTTCGAGTAGCCTCGAAAAAATTCGAGTAACATAGAAATTACTCGGGTAGCCTCGAACGAACTAAGGTAGCCTCAAAAGAATTCGGGTAGCCACGAAAATATTCTAGGTAGCTTGAAAGGATCCGAGTTGCTTCCAAGAAATTGGAGTACTGTCAAGACACTTCGAATAGCTTTGAAGTAATTCGAATAGTTATGAAAGAATTCGAGTAGCCTCGCTAGAATTCGAGTAGCTTCGAAAGAATTCGAGTAGCCTCGAAACAATTCGAGTCACCTCGAAAGAATTCGAGTAACCTCGAAAGAATTCGAGTAACCTCGAAAGAATTCGAGTAACCTCGAAAGAATTCGAGTAACCTCGAAAGAATTCGAGTAACCTCGAAAGAATTCGAGTAACCTCGAAAGAATTCGAGTAACCTCGAAAGAATTCGAGTAACCTCAAAAGAATTCGCGTAGCTTCGAAAAAATTCTTTGTAGCTTGAAAGTATCCGAGTAGCCGCTAAGGAATTCGAGTACCCTTAAGACACTTCGAATATCTTTTAAAGAAATCGAATAGCTTTAAAATAATTCAAGTAGCTTCGAAAGGATTCGAGTAGCCTCGAAAGAATCCGAAATGCTTCGAAAGAATTCGAGTAGCCAAGAAAAAATTCCAGTAGCCTAAAAAGATTTTCGAGACCCCACGAAATAATTCAGTTGCCGTAGAACGAATTAGAGTAGACTCAAAAGAATTCAAGTAGCCACGAAACAATTCTTTGTTGTTTGAAAGAATCCGAGTTTCCTCGAAGGAATTCGAGTACCTTCGAGACAATTTAAACAGCTTTGAAAAAATACGAATAGCTTCGAAAAGATTCGAGGAGCCCCAAAGAATTCTAGTAGCCTCGCAAGAATTCGAGTAGCCTCGGAAGAGTTTGAGTAGCCTCGGAAGAGTTTGAGTAGTCTCGAAAGAATTCGAGTAGCTTCGAAATAGTTCGAGTAGCCTCGAAAGAATTCGAGTAGGCTCGAAAAAATTCGAGTTGCCTCGCAAGATTTCAAATAGCATCAAATGAAATCGAGTAGCCTCAAAAGAATTCGCGTAGCATCGAAAGAATTCCAGTAGCCTCGGAAGAATTTGAGTAGCCTCGAAGGATTTCAAGTAACCTCGAAAAAATTCGAGTAGCATCGAAAGAAATCGGGCCTCGAACGAATTCAGGTAGCCTCGAAAGAATTCGAGTAGCCTTGAAAGGATTCGAGTAGCCTCGAAAGGATTCGAGTAGCCTCGAAAGAATTCGAGTAACCTCGAACGAATTCAGGGAGCCTCGAAAGAATTCGAGTAGCCTCGAAACAATTCGAATAACCTCGAAAGAATTCGAGTAACCTCAAAAGAATTCGGGTAGCCACGAAAATATTCTAGGTAGCTTGGAAGGATCCGAGTTGCTTCCAAGAAATTGGAGTACTGTCAAGACACTTCGAATAGCTTTGAAGTAATTCGAATAGCCATGAAGGAATTCGAGTAGCCTCGCTAGAATTCGAGTAGCCTCGAAAGAATTCGAGTAGCCTTGAAAGGATTCGAGTAGCCTCGAAAGGATTCGAGTAGCCTCGAAAGGATTCGAGTAGCCTCGAAAGGATTCGAGTAGCCTCGAAACAATTCGAGTCACCTCGAAAGAATTCGAGTAACCTCGAAAGAATTCGAGTAACCTCGAAAGAATTCGAGTAACCTCGAAAGAATTCGAGTAACCTCAAAAGAAATCGGGTAGCTTCGAAAAAATTCTTTGTAGCTTGAAAGTATCCGAGTAGCCGCTAAGGAATTCGAGCACCCTTAAGACACTTCGAATATCTTTTAAAGAAATCGAATAGCTTTAAAATAATTCAAGTAGCTTCGAAAGGATTCGAGTAGCCTCGAAAGAATCCGAAATGCTTCGAAAGAATTCGAGTAGCCTCGAAAGAATTCCAGTAGCCTAAAAAGATTTTCGAGACCCCACGAAATAATTCAGTTGCCGTAGAACGAATTAGAGTAGACTCAAAAGAATTCAAGTAGCCACGAAACAATTCTTTGTTGTTTGAAAGAATCCGAGTTTCCTCGAAGAAATTCGAGTACCTTCGAGACAATTTAAACAGCTTTGAAAAAATACGAATAGCTTCGAAAAGATTCGAGGAGCCCCAAAGAATTCTAGTAGCCTCGCAAGAATTCGAGTAGCCTCGGAAGAGTTTGAGTAGTCTCGAAAGAATTCGAGTAGCTTCGAAATAGTTCGAGTAGCCTCGAAAGAATTCGAGTAGGCTCGAAAAAATTCGAGTTGCCTCGCAAGATTTCGAATAGCATCAAATGAAATCGAGTAGCCTCAAAAGAATTCGCGTAGCATCGAAAGAATTCCAGTAGCCTCGGAAGAATTTGAGTAGCCTCGAAGGATTTCAAGTAACCTCGAAAAAATTCGAGTAGCATCGAAAGAAATCGGGCCTCGAACGAATTCAGGTAGCCTCGAAAGAATTCGAGTAGCCTTAAAAGGATTCGAGTGGCCTCGAAACAATTCGAATAACCTCGAAAGAATTCGAGTAACCTCGAACGAATTCAGGTAGCCTCGAAAGAATTCGAGTAGCCTTGAAAGGATTCGAGTAGCCTCGAAAGAATTCGAGTAACCTCGAACGAATTCAGGTAGCCTCGAAAGAATTCGAGTAGCCTTGAAAGGAT
The DNA here is from genome assembly GCA_020055645.1 of Tomocerus qinae. Lineage (NCBI taxonomy): Eukaryota > Metazoa > Arthropoda > Collembola > Entomobryomorpha > Tomoceridae > Tomocerus > Tomocerus qinae. Next base: position 105,781 of record JAECZT010000019.1, on the reverse strand, counting down.
TCGAGTAGCCTCGAAACAATTCGAATAACCTCGAAAGAATTCGAGTAACCTCAAAAGAATTCGGGTAGCTTCGAAAAAGTTCTTTGTAGCTTAAAAGTATCCGAGTAGCCACTAAAGAATTCGAGTACCCTTAAGACACTTCGAATATCTTTGAAAGAAATCGAATAGCTTTAAAATAATTCAAGTAGCTTCGAAAGGATTCGAGTAGCCTCGAAAGAATTCGAAATGCTTCGAAGGAATTCGAGTAGCCTCGAAAGAATTCGAGTAGCCACGAAAGAAATCCAGTAGCCTAAACAGGCTTCGAGACACCACGAAACATTTCAGTTGTCGTAGATCGAATTCAAGTAGACTCAAAAGAACTCTAGTAGCTTCGAAATAATTCCAATAGCCTTGAACGATTTCAAGTAGCCAGCAAACAGTTCTTTGTTGTTTGAAAGAATCCGAGTTGCCTCGAAGGAATTCGAAAACTCTCGAGACAATTTAAATAGCTTTGAATAAATTCGAATAGCTTCGATAAGATTCGAGTAGACTTGAAAGAATTCTAGCAGTCTCGAAAGAATTCGAGTAATTTCGAAAGAATTGAGGTAGCCTTGGAAGGATTCGGGTAGCCTCGAAACAACTCGAGTAGCCTCGAAAGACTTCGAGTAGCGTCGAAAGAATTGGAGTTGCCTCGAAAGAATTCGAGTAGCCTCCAAAGAATTCGAGTAGCCTCGAAAGAATTCGAGTAGCCTCAAAAGAATTCGAGTAGCTCGAAAGAATTCGAGTAGCCTCGAAAGAATTCGAGTAGCCTCGAAAGAATTCGAGTAGCCTCGAAAGAATTCGAGTAGCCTCGAAAGAATTCGAGTAGCCTCGAAAGATTTCGAGTAGCCTCGAAAGATTTCGAGTAGCCTCGAAAGATTTTGAGTAGCCTCTGAAAAATTCGAGTAACATAGAAATTACTCGGGTAGCCTCGAACGAACTAAGGTAGCCTCAAAAGAATTCGGGTAGCCGCGAAAATATTCTAGGTAGCTTGAAAGGATCCGAGTTGCTTCCAAGAAATTGGAGTACTGTCAAGACACTTCGAATAGCTTTGAAGTAATTCGAATAGCCATGAAGGAATTCGAGTAGCCTCGCTAGAATTCGAGTAGCTTCGAAAGAATTCGAGTAGCCTCGAAAGAATTCGAGTAGCCTCGAAAGAATTCGAGTAGCCTTGAAAGGTGTCGAGTAGCCTCGAAAGGATTCGAGTAGCCTCGAAACAATTTGAGTCACCTCGAAAGAATTCGAGTAACCTCGAAAGAATTCGAGTAACCTCGAAAGAATTCGAGTAACCTCGAAAGAATTCGAGTAACCTCGAAAGAATTCGAGTAACCTCGAAAGAATTCGAGTAAATTCGAAAGAATTCGAGTAACCTCGAAAGAATTCGAGTAACCTCAAAAGAATTCGGGTAGCTTCGAAAAAATTCTTTGTAGCTTGAAAGTATCCGAGTAGCCACTAAGGAATTCGAGTACCCTTAAGACACTTCGAATATCTTTGAAAGAAATCGAATAGCTTTAAAATAATTCAAGTAGCTTCGAAAGGATTCGAGTAGCCTCGAAAGAATTCGAAATGCTTCGAAGGAATTCGAGTATCCTCGAAAGAATTCGAGTAGCCTCGAAAGAATTCCAGTAGCCTAAACAGGCTTCGAGACACCACGAAACATTTCAGTTGTCGTAGATCGAATTCAAGTAGACTCAAAAGAATTCTAGTAGCTTCGAAATAATTCCAATAGCCTTGAACGATTTCAAGTAGCCAGCAAACAGTTCTTTGTTGTTTGAAAGAATCCGAGTTGCCTCGAAGGAATTCGAAAACTCTCGAGACAATTTAAATAGCTTTGAATAAATTCGAATAGCTTCGATAAGATTCGAGTAGACTTGAAAGAATTTTAGCAGTCTCGAAAGAATTCGAGTAATTTCGAAAGAATTCAGGTAGCCTTGGAAGGATTCGGGTAGCCTCGAAACAACTCGAGTAGCCTCGAAAGACTTCGAGTAGCGTCGAAAGAATTGGATTTGCCTCGAAAGAATTCGAGTAGCCTCGAAAGAATACGAGTAACTTTGAAAAAATTCGAGTGGCGTCGAAAGAATTCGACTTGCTTCGAAAGATTTCGAGTAGCCTCGAAAGTTTTCGAGTAGCCTCGAAAGTTTTCGAGTAGCCTCGAAACATTTCGAGTAGCCTCGAAACATTTCGAGTAGCCTCGAAACATTTCGAGTAGCCTCGAAAGATTTCGAGTATCCTCGAAAGATTTCGAGTAGCCTCGAAAGATTTCGAGTAGCCTCGAAAGATTTCGAGTAGCCTCGAAAAAATTCGAGTAACATAGAAATTACTCGGGTAGCCTCGAACGAACTAAGGTAGCCTCAAAAGAATTCGGGTAGCCACGAAAGAATTCGAGTAGCCTCGAAAGAATTCGAGTAGCCTCGAAAGAATACGAGTAACTTTGAAAAAATTCGAGTGGCTTCGAAAGAATTCGACTTGCTTCGAAAGATTTCGAGTAGCCTCGAAAGATTTCGAGTAGCCTCGAAACATTTCGAGTAGCCTCGAAACATTTCGAGTAGCCTCGAAAGAATTCGAAATGCTTCGAAGGAATTCGAGTAGCTCGAAAGAATTCGAGTAGCCTCGAAAGAAATCCAGTAGCCTAAACAGGCTTCGAGACACCACGAAACATTTCAGTTGTCGTAGATCGAATTCAAGTAGACTCAAAAGAATTCTAGTAGCTTCGAAATAATTCCAATAGCCTTGAACGATTTCAAGTAGCCAGCAAACAGTTCTTTGTTGTTTGAAAGAATCCGAGTTGCCTCGAAGAAATTCGAAAACTCTCGAGACAATTTAAATAGCTTTGAATAAATTCGAATAGCTTCGATAAGATTCGAGTAGACTTGAAAGAATTCTAGCAGTCTCGAAAGAATTCGAGTAATTTCGAAAGAATTGAGGTAGCCTTGGAAGGATTCGGGTAGCCTCGAAACAACTCGAGTAGCCTCGAAAGACTTCGAGTAGCGTCGAAAGAATTGGAGTTGCCTCGAAAGAATTCGAGTAGCCTCGAAAGAATTCGAGTAGCCTCGAAAGAATTCGAGTAGCCTTCGAAAGAATTCGAGTAGCCTCGAAAGAATTCGAGTAGCCTCGAAAGAATTCGAGTAGCCTCGAAAGAATTCGAGTAGCCTCGAAAGAATTCGAGTAGCCTCGAAAGAATTCGAGTAGCCTCGAAAGAATACGAGTAACTTTGAAAAAATTCGAGTGGCGTCGAAAGAATTCGACTTGCTTCGAAAGATTTCGAGTAGCCTCGAAAGATTTCGAGTATTCTCGAAAGATTTCGAGTAGCCTCGAAAAAATTCGAGTAACATAGAAATTACTCGGGTAGCCTCGAACGAACTAAGGTAGCCTCAAAAGAATTCGGGTAGCCGCGAAAATATTCTAGGTAGCTTGAAAGGATCCGAGTTGCTTCCAAGAAATTGGAGTACTGTCAAGACACTTCGAATAGCTTTGAAGTAATTCGAATAGCCATGAAGGAATTCGAGTAGCCTCGCTAGAATTCGAGTAGCTTCGAAAGAATTCGAGTAGCCTCGAAAGAATTCGAGTAGCCTCGAAAGAATTCGAGTAGCCTTGAAAGGATTCGAGTAGCCTCGAAAGGATTCGAGTAGCCTCGAAACAATTCGAGTCACCTCGAAAGAATTCGAGTAACCTCGAAAGAATTCGAGTAACCTCGAAAGAATTCGAGTAACCTCGAAAGAATTCGAGTAACCTCGAAAGAATTCGAGTAACCTCGAAAGAATTCGAGTAAATTCGAAAGAATTCGAGTAACCTCGGAAGAATTCGAGTAACCTCAAAAGAATTCGGGTAGCTTCGAAAAAATTCTTTGTAGCTTGAAACTATCCGAGTAGCCACTAAGGAATTCGAGTACCCTTAAGACACTTCGAATATCTTTGAAAGAAATCGAATAGCTTTAAAATAATTCAAGTAGCTTCGAAAGGATTCGAGTAGCCTCGAAAGAATTCGAAATGCTTCGAAGGAATTCAAGTAGCCTCGAAAGAATTCGAGTAGCCTCGAAAGAATTCCAGTAGCCTAAACAGGCTTCGAGACACCACGAAACATTTCAGTTGTCGTAGATCGAATTCAAGTAGACTCAAAAGAATTCTAGTAGCTTCGAAATAATTCCAATAGCCTTGAACGATTTCAAGTAGCCAGCAAACAGTTCTTTGTTGTTTGAAAGAATCCGAGTTGCCTCGAAGGAATTCGAAAACTCTCGAGACAATTTAAATAGCTTTGAATAAATTCGAATAGCTTCGATAAGATTCGAGTAGACTTGAAAGAATTTTAGCAGTCTCGAAAGAATTCGAGTAATTTCGAAAGAATTCAGGTAGCCTTGGAAGGAATCGGGTAGCCTCGAAACAACTCGAGTAGCCTCGGAAAGACTTCGAGTAGCGTCGAAAGAATTGGAGTTGCCTCGAAAGAATTCGAGTAGCCTCGAAAGAATACGATTAACTTTGAAAAAATTCGAGTGGCGTCGAAAGAATTCGACTTGCTTCGAAAGATTTCGAGTAGCCTCGAAAGTTTTCGAGTAGCCTCGAAACATTTCGAGTAGCCTCGAAACATTTCGAGTAGCCTCGAAAGATTTCGAGTATCCTCGAAAGATTTCGAGTAGCCTCGAAAGATTTCGAGTAGCCTCGAAAAAATTCGAGTAACATAGAAATTACTCGGGTAGCCTCGAACGAACTAAGGTAGCCTCAAAAGAATTCGGGTAGCCACGAAAGAATTCGAGTAGCCTCGAAAGAATTCGAGTAGCCTCGAAAGAATACGAGTAACTTTGAAAAAATTCGAGTGGCTTCGAAAGAATTCGACTTGCTTCGAAAGATTTCGAGTAGCCTCGAAAGATTTCGAGTAGCCTCGAAACATTTCGAGTAGCCTCGAAACATTTCGAGTAGCCTCGAAACATTTCGAGTAGCCTCGAAAGATTTCGAGTAGCCTCGAAAGATTTCGAGTAGCCTCGAAAGATTTCGAGTAGCCTCGAAAAAATTCGAGTAACATAGAAATTACTCGGGTAGCCTCGAACGAACTAAGGTAGCCTCAAAAGAATTCGGGTAGCCACGAAAATATTCTAGGTAGCTTGAAAGGATCCGAGTTGCTTCCAAGAAATTGGAGTACTGTCAAGACACTTCGAATAGCTTTGAAGTAATTCGAATAGCCATGAAAGAATTCGAGTAGCCTCGCTAGAATTCGAGTAGCTTCGAAAGAATTCGAGTAGCCTCGAAACAATTCGAGTCACCTCGAAAGAATTCGAGTAACCTCGAAAGAATTCGAGTAACCTCGAAAGAATTCGAGTAACCTCGAAAGAATTCGAGTAACCTCGAAAGAATTCGAGTAACCTCGAAAGAATTCGAGTAACCTCGAAAGAATTCGAGTAACCTCGAAAGAATTCGAGTAACCTCAAAAGAATTCGCGTAGCTTCGAAAAAATTCTTTGTAGCTTGAAAGTATCCGAGTAGCCGCTAAGGAATTCGAGTACCCTTAAGACACTTCGAATATCTTTTAAAGAAATCGAATAGCTTTAAAATAATTCAAGTAGCTTCGAAAGGATTCGAGTAGCCTCGAAAGAATCCGAAATGCTTCGAAAGAATTCGAGTAGCCAAGAAAAAATTCCAGTAGCCTAAAAAGATTTTCGAGACCCCACGAAATAATTCAGTTGCCGTAGAACGAATTAGAGTAGACTCAAAAGAATTCAAGTAGCCACGAAACAATTCTTTGTTGTTTGAAAGAATCCGAGTTTCCTCGAAGGAATTCGAGTACCTTCGAGACAATTTAAACAGCTTTGAAAAAATACGAATAGCTTCGAAAAGATTCGAGGAGCCCCAAAGAATTCTAGTAGCCTCGCAAGAATTCGAGTAGCCTCGGAAGAGTTTGAGTAGCCTCGGAAGAGTTTGAGTAGTCTCGAAAGAATTCGAGTAGCTTCGAAATAGTTCGAGTAGCCTCGAAAGAATTCGAGTAGGCTCGAAAAAATTCGAGTTGCCTCGCAAGATTTCAAATAGCATCAAATGAAATCGAGTAGCCTCAAAAGAATTCGCGTAGCATCGAAAGAATTCCAGTAGCCTCGGAAGAATTTGAGTAGCCTCGAAGGATTTCAAGTAACCTCGAAAAAATTCGAGTAGCATCGAAAGAAATCGGGCCTCGAACGAATTCAGGTAGCCTCGAAAGAATTCGAGTAGCCTTAAAATGATTCGAGTAGCCTCGAAACAATTCGAATAACCTCGAAAGAATTCGAGTAACCTCGAACGAATTCAGGTAGCCTCGAAAGAATTCGAGTAGCCTTGAAAGGATTCGAGTAGCCTCGAAAGAATTCGAGTAACCTCGAACGAATTCAGGTAGCCTCGAAAGAATTCGAGTAGCCTTGAAAGGATTCGAGTAGCCTCGAAACAATTCGAATAACCTCGAAAGAATTCGAGTAACCTCAAAAGAATTCGGGTAGCTTCGAAAAAGTTCTTTGTAGCTTAAAAGTATCCGAGTAGCCACTAAGGAATTCGAGTACCCTTAAGACACTTCGAATATCTTTGAAAGAAATCGAATAGCTTTAAAATAATTCAAGTTGCTTCGAAAGGATTCGAGTAGCCTCGAAAGAATTCGAAATGCTTCGAAGGAATTCGAGTAGCCTCGAAAGAATTCGAGTAGCCTTAAAAGGATTCGAGTAGCCTCGAAACAATTCGAATAACCTCGAAAGAATTCGAGTAACCTCGAAAGAATTCGAGTAACCTCGAAAGAATTCGAGTAACCTCGAACGAATTCAGGTTGCCTCGAAAGAATTCGAGTAGCCTTAAAAGGATTCGAGAAGCCTCGAAACAATTCGAATAACCTCGAAAGAATTCGAATAACCTCGAAAGAATTCGAGTAACCTCGAAAGAATTCCAGTAGCCTAAACAGGCTTCGAGACACCACGAAACATTTCAGTTGTCGTAGATCGAATTCAAGTAGACTCAAAAGAATTCTAGTAGCTTCGAAATAATTAAAATAGCCTTGAACGATTTCAAGTAGCCACCAAACAGTTCTTTGTTGTTTGAAAGAATCCGAGTTGCCTCGATGGAATTCGAAAACTCTTGAGACAATTTAAATAGCTTTGAATAAATTCGAATAGCTTCGAAAAGATTCGAGTAGCCCTGAAAGAATTCTAGCAGTCTCGAAAAAATTCGTGTAATTTCGAAAGAACTCAGGTAGCCTTGGAAGGATTCGGGTGCCCTCGAAACAACTCGAGTAGACTCGAAAGAATACGAGTAACTTTGAAAAAATACGAGTGGCATCGAAAGAATTCGAGTAGCCTCGAAAGATTTCGAGTAGCGTTTTTGTTTAAGTATCATAAAGTCAGAACCGAACGACAATATAATACTGGTTACGTTGAATAATGATTAAAGTATTCTCATTTATATCTGCAATTTCGGTTTACAATTAATACACTTGAATCTTTGCTGCGAAAAGAATTAATAGTAATTATCAGTGTAGCATTGCCTTTTAAAAATTAAATTTTACGTTTTGAAAGCACTAACTAATTCAAAGAACTACCACCAAGAGTGAATTGTGAACACGAAACCTTGGTAAATAAATTATTCATATTTTAAAGAATTAAAATTTCCGGTTTTAACGGGTAATAACTGTTTTTTTCAAATAACCTGAAAAATTCCATTTTAAAAAATACAATAAGAAATGCCATTACGCATTAATTATACTTTTACGGTAGATAGATTTTATTGTAAATTATATAAACGAAGTCTTTCGATTATTAGAAATATAATTATGATTTTTACAGAGTATCTAAAACTGTTTTTAATTTGCCTATAAACATTTTAATTTGGAACGTCCTCTGCGAAATGAATAATAGAGTCAGATAAAAGCGTTTTACAATAATAATACTTCAGTATTATATACTATTATATGAACTGTTCAAAAATGACAATAGTAGAAGCTATAAAACAGGGCATGAAAAAGGCAGGGTTTTTCCTAGGAAAAACCCAAAAAGCCGCCTTTTTGGGTTTTTGCTGGGTTTTTGGGTTTTTGGGGTTTTTGGGTTTTTGCTGTAGCATCCGCCATCTACTGTGGTTCACTGGACTTCTAGCATTATTGTTCCATATTCAAACTTAAAATAATATTTATTTTTCTTCTCTGTGGGCGATCTGGAAGAAGACTTTTATTACAATGTAAATGAATTTGTTGATTCGATTAGTATTAATTTGACGGTAAACTCAAAAGTATATTGATCAAATATTTGGTTTGCAAGTTTTAGTAGTTATTAGGTATGGAGGCGACTTAATATAGACGAACTTCAAACTATAATATTAAAAATATTCCATTTATTTCTAAAATATTGAGATAAACAAATTATGTAAACAATAAACAAATTGATAAACAAATAAATATCATTTGGCTATTACATTGATTCGTTGATTAAGGGAATGGAATAACGGATATTTTAAACTACAGTTCTTGTATTCTGCTCTAATCCTTGGGTTTTCAAGTTACTCCATTTCATAACAAAAACCCAAAAACCCAAAAACCCGGGTTTTTGCTAATTTTGCTACCCAAAAACCCAACCAAAAACCCAATAACCCAAAAACCCGGGTTTTTGGGTTTTTCAAGCCCTGCTATAAAAAAGGTCTTTGTTTAAGAACCATAAGGTCTGAACCGAACGACAATATATTACTGGTTACGTTGAATAATGATTAAAGTATTTTCATTTATATCTGCAATTTCGGTTTACAATTAATACACTTGAATCTTTACTGCGAAAAGAATTAATAGTAATTATCAGTTTAGCATTGCCTTTAAAAAATTAAATTTTACGCTTTGAAAGCACTAACTAATTCAAAGAACTACCACCAAGTGTGAATTGTGAACACGAAACCTTGGTAAATAAATTATTCATATTTTAAAGAATTAAAATTTCCGGTTTTAACGGGTAATAGCTGTTTTTTCAAATGATCTGAAAAATTCTATTTTAAAAAATACAATAAGAAATGCCATTGCGCATTAATTATACTTTTATGGTATATAGATTTTATTGTAAATTATATAAACGAAGTCTTTCGATTATTAGAAATATAATTATGATTTTTACAGAGTATCTAAAACCGTTTTTAATTTGCCTATAAACATTTTAATTTGGAACGTCCTCTGCGAAAAGAATAATAGAGTCGGATAAAAGCGTTTTACAATAATAATACTTCAGTATTATATACTATTATATGAACTGTTCAAAAATGACAATAGTAGAAGCTATAAAAAAGGTCTTTGTTTAAGAACAATAAGGTCTGAACCGAACGACAATATATTACTGGTTACGTTGAATAATGATTAAAGTATTCTCATTTATATCTGCAATTTCGGTTTACAATTAATACACTTGAATCTTTACTGCGAAAAGAATTAATAGTATTTATCAGTGTAGCATTGCCTTTTAAAAATTAAAGTTTACGCTTTGAAAGCACTAACTAATTCAAAGAACTACCACCAAGAGTGAATTGTGAACACGAAACCTTGGTAAATAAATTATTCATATTTTAAAGAATTAAAATTTCCGGTTTTAACGGGTAATAACTGTTTTTTCAAATAACCTGAAAAATTCTATTTTAAAAAATACAATAAGAATTGCCATTACGCATTAATTATACTTTTGTGGTACACAGATATTATTGTAAATTATATAAACGAAGTCTTTCGATTATTAGAAATATAATTATGATTTTTACAGAGTATCTAAAACTGTTTTTAATTTGCCTATAAACATTTAAATTTGGAACGTCCCCTGCGAAAAGAATAATAGAGTCAGATAAAAGCGTTTTACAATAATAATACTTCAGTATTATATACTATTATATGAACTGTTCAAAAATGACAATAGTAGAAGCTATAAAAAAGGTCTTTGTTTAAGAACCATAAGGTCTGAACCGAACGACAATATATTAATGGTTACGTTGAATAATGATTAAAGTATTCTCATTTATATCTGCAATTTCGGTTTACAATTAATACACTTAAATCTTTACTGCGAAAAGAATTAATAGTATTTATCAGTGTAGCATTGCCTTTTAAAAATTAAATTTTACGCTTTGAAAGCACTAACTAATTCAAAGAACTACCACCAAGAGTGAATTGTGAACATGAAACCTTGGTAAATAAATTATTCACATTTTAAAGAATTAAAATTTCCGGTTTTAATGGGTAATAACTGTTTTTTTCAAATAACCTGAAAAATTCTATTTTAAAAAATACAATAAGAAATGCCATTACGCATTAATTCTACTTTTGTGGTAGACAGATATTATTGTAAATTATATAAACGAAGTCTTTCGATTATTAGAAATATAATTATGATTTTTACACAGTATATAAAATTTTCTATCATTTGCCTATAAACATTTAAATTTGAAACGTCCTTTGCGAAAAAAATAATAGTCAGATAGAAGTATTTTACAATGTGAATACTTCCGTATTATATACTATAACACGGACTGTCCATAAATGACAATAGTAGAAGCTAGGCAAAACGTCTTTGTTTAAGTATCATTAAGTCAGAACCGAACGACAATATAATACTGGTTACGTTGAATAATGATTAAAGTATTCTCATTTATATCTGCAATTTCGGTTTACAATTAATAAACTTGAATCTTTGCTGCGAAAAGAATTAATAGTAATTATCAGTTTAGCATTGCCTTTAAAAAATTAAAGTTTACGCTTTGAAAGCACTAACTAATTCAAAGAACTACCACCAAGTGTGAATTGTGAACACTAAACCTTGGTAAATAAATTATTCATATTTTAAAGAATTAAAATTTCCGGTTTTAACGGGTAATAGCTGTTTTTTTCAAATAACCTGAAAAATTCTATTTTAAAAAATACAATAAGAAATGCCATTACGCATTAATTATACTTTTATGGTAGACAGATTTTATTGTAAATTATATAAACGAAGTCTTTCGATTATTAGAAATATAATTATGATTTTTACAGAGTACCTAAAACTGTTTTTAATTTGCCTATAAACATTTAAATTTGGAACACCCTATACGAAAAGAATAATAGTCAGATAGAAGTACTTTACAATGTGAATACTTCTGTATTATATACTATAACACGGACTGTCCATAAATGACAATAGTAGAAGCCAGGAAAAACGTCTTTGTTTAAGTATCATAAAGTCAGAACCGAACGACAATATAATACTGGTTACGTTGAATAATGATTAAAGTATTCTCATTTATATCTGCAATTTCGGTTTACAATTAATACACTTGAATCTTTGCTGCGAAAAGAATTAATAGTAATTATCAGTGTAGCATTGCCTTTTAAAAATTAAATTTTACGCTTTGAAATCACTAACTAATTCAAAGAACTACCACCAAGAGTGAATTGTGAACACGAAACCTTGGTAAATAAATTATTCATATTTTAAAGAATTAAAATTTCCGGTTTTAACGGGTAATTACTGTTTTTTTCAAATAACCTGAAAAATTCTATTTTAAAAAATACAATAAGAAATGCCATTGCACATTAATTATACTTTTATGGTATATAGATTTTAGTGTAAATTATATAAACGAAGTCTTTCAAATATTAGAAACATAATTATGATTTTTACAGAGTATCTAAAACTGTTTTTAAGTTGCCTATAAATATTTAAATTTGAAACGTCCTCTGCGAAAAGAATAATAGTCAGATAGAAGTATTTTACAATGTGAATACTTCTGTATTATATACTATAACACGGACTGTCCATAAATGACAATAATAGAAGCTAGGCAAAACGTCTTTGTTTAAGTATCATAAAGTCAGAACCGAACGACAATATAATACTGGTTACGTTGAATAATGATTAAAGTATTCTCATTTATATCTGCAATTTCGGTTTACAATTAATAAACTTGAATCTTTGCTGCGAAAAGAATTAATGGTAATTATCAGTGTAGCATTGCCTTTTAAAAATTAAATTTTACGTTTTGAAAGCACTAACTAATTCAAAGAACTACCACCAAGAGTGAATTGTGAACACAAAACCTTGGTAAATAAATTATTCATATTTTAAAGAATTAAAATTTCCGGTTTTAACGGGTAATAGCTGTTTTTTCAAATAACCTGAAAAATTCTATTTTAAAAAATACAATAAGAAATGCCATTGCGCATTAATTATACTTTTATGGTATATAGATTTTATTGTAAATTATATAAACGAAGTCTTTCGATTATTAGAAATATAATTATGATTTTTATACAGTATATAAAATTTTTTATAATTTGCCTATAAACATTTAAATTTGAAACGTCCTCTGCGAAAAGAATAATAGTCAGATAGAAGTATTTTACAATGTGAATACTTCTGTATTATATACTATAACACGGACTGTCCATAAATGACAATAGTAGAAGCTAGGCAAAACGTCTTTGTTTAAGTATCATAAAGTCAGAACCGAACGACAATATAATACTGGTTACGTTGAATAATGATTAAAGTATTCTCATTTTATCTGCAATTTCGGTTTACAATTAATAAACTTGAATCTTTGCTGCGTTGCTGCTTGAATCAGTTTAGCATTGCCTTTAAAAAATAAAATTTGACGCTTTGAAAGCACTAACTAATTCAAAAAACTACTACCAAGTGTGAATTGTGAACACGAAACCTTGGTAAATAAATTATTCATATTTTAAAGAATTAAAATTTCCGGTTTTAACGGGTAATAACTGTTTTTTTCAAATAACCTGAAAAATTCTATTTTAAAAAATACAATAAGAAATGCCATTGCGCATTAATTATACTTTTATGGTATATAGATTTTATTGTAAATTATATAAACGAAGTCTTTCGATTATTAGAAATATAATTATGATTTTTACAGAGTATCTAAAACTGTTTTTAATTTGCCTATAAACATTTAAATTTGGAACGTCCTCTGCGAAAAGAATAATAGAGTCGGATAAAAGCGTTTTACAATAATAATACTTCAGTATTATATACCATTATATGAACTGTTCAAAAATGACAATAGTAGAAGCTATAAAAAAGGTCTTGGTTTAAGAACCATAAGGTCTGAACCGAACGACAATATATTACTGGTTACGTTGAATAATGATTAAAGTATTTTCATTTATATCTGCAATTTCGGTTTACAATTAATACACTTGAATCTTTACTGCGAAAAGAATTAATAGTAATTATCAGTTTAGCATTGCCTTTAAAAAATTAAATTTTACGCTTTGAAAGCACTAACTAATTCAAAGAACTACCACCAAGTGTGAATTGTGAACACGAAACCTTGGTAAATAAATTATTCATATTTTAAAGAATTAAAATTTCCGGTTTTAACGGGTAATAGCTGTTTTTTCAAATGATCTGAAAAATTCTATTTTAAAAAATACAATAAGAAATGCCATTGCGCATTAATTATACTTTTATGGTATATAGATTTTATTGTAAATTATATAAACGAAGTCTTTCGATTATTAGAAATATAATTATGATTTTTACAGAGTATCTAAAACCGTTTTTAATTTGCCTATAAACATTTTAATTTGGAACGTCCTCTGCGAAAAGAATAATAGAGTCGGATAAAAGCGTTTTACAATAATAATACTTCAGTATTATATACTATTATATGAACTGTTCAAAAATGACAATAGTAGAAGCTATAAAAAAGGTCTTTGTTTAAGAACAATAAGGTCTGAACCGAACGACAATATATTACTGGTTACGTTGAATAATGATTAAAGTATTCTCATTTATATCTGCAATTTCGGTTTACAATTAATACACTTGAATCTTTACTGCGAAAAGAATTAATAGTATTTATCAGTGTAGCATTGCCTTTTAAAAATTAAAGTTTACGCTTTGAAAGCACTAACTAATTCAAAGAACTACCACCAAGAGTGAATTGTGAACACGAAACCTTGGTAAATAAATTATTCATATTTTAAAGAATTAAAATTTCCGGTTTTAACGGGTAATAACTGTTTTTTTTCAAATAACCTGAAAAATTCTATTTTAAAAAATACAATAAGAATTGCCATTACGCATTAATTATACTTTTGTGGTACACAGATATTATTGTAAATTATATAAACGAAGTCTTTCGATTATTAGAAATATAATTATGATTTTTACAGAGTATCTAAAACTGTTTTTAATTTGCCTATAAACATTTAAATTTGGAACGTCCCCTGCGAAAAGAATAATAGAGTCAGATAAAAGCGTTTTACAATAATAATACTTCAGTATTATATACTATTATATGAACTGTTCAAAAATGACAATAGTAGAAGCTATAAAAAAGGTCTTTGTTTAAGAACCCTAAGGTCTGAACCGAACGACAATATATTAATGGTTACGTTGAATAATGATTAAAGTATTCTCATTTATATCTGCAATTTCGGTTTACAATTAATACACTTAAATCTTTACTGCGAAAAGAATTAATAGTATTTATCAGTGTAGCATTGCCTTTTAAAAATTAAATTTTACGCTTTGAAAGCACTAACTAATTCAAAGAACTACCACCAAGAGTGAATTGTGAACATGAAACCTTGGTAAATAAATTATTCACATTTTAAAGAATTAAAATTTCCGGTTTTAATGGGTAATAACTGTTTTTTTCAAATAACCTGAAAAATTCTATTTTAAAAAATACAATAAGAAATGCCATTACGCATTAATTCTACTTTTGTGGTAGACAGATATTATTGTAAATTATATAAACGAAGTCTTTTCGATTATTAGAAATATAATTATGATTTTTACAGAGTACCTAAAACTGTTTTTAATTTGCCTATAAACATTTAAATTTGGAACACCCTCTACGAAAAGAATAATAGTCAGATAGAAGTATTTTACAATGTGAATACTTCTGTATTATATACTATAACACGGACTGTCCATAAATGACAATAGTAGAAGCCAGGAAAAACGTCTTTGTTTAAGTATCATAAAGTCAGAACCGAACGACAATATAATACTGGTTACGTTGAATAATGATTAAAGTATTCTCATTTATATCTGCAATTTCGGTTTACAATTAATACACTTGAATCTTTGCTGCGAAAAGAATTAATAGTAATTATCAGTGTAGCATTGCCTTTAAAAAATTAAATTTTACGCTTTGAAATCACTAACTAATTCAAAGAACTACCACCAAGAGTGAATTGTGAACACGAAACCTTGGTAAATAAATTATTCATATTTTAAAGAATTAAAATTTCCGGTTTTAACGGGTAATTCATGTTTTTTTCAAATAACCTGAAAAATTCTATTTTAAAAAATACAATAAGAAATGCCATTGCACATTAATTATACTTTTATGGTATATAGATTTTAGTGTAAATTATATAAACGAAGTCTTTCAAATATTAGAAACATAATTATGATTTTTACAGAGTATCTAAAACTGTTTTTAAGTTGCCTATAAATATTTAAATTTGAAACGTCCTCTGCGAAAAGAATAATAGTCAGATAGAAGTATTTTACACTGTGAATACTTCTGTATTATATACTATAACACGGACTGTCCATAAATGACAATAATAGAAGCTAGGCAAAACGTCTTTGTTTAAGTATCATAAAGTCAGAACCGAACGACAATATAATACTGGTTACGTTGAATAATGATTAAAGTATTCTCATTTATATCTGCAATTTCGGTTTACAATTAATAAACTTGAATCTTTGCTGCGAAAAGAATTAATAGTAATTATCAGTGTAGCATTGCCTTTTAAAAAATTAAATTTTACGTTTTGAAAGCACTAACTAATTCAAAGAATTACCAGCAAGAGTGAATTGTGAACACGAAACCTTGGTAAATAAATTATTCATATTTTAAAGAATTAAAATTTCCGGTTTTAACGGGTAATAGCTGTTTTTTCAAATAACCTGAAAAATTCTATTTTAAAAAATACAATAAGAAATGCCATTGCGCATTAATTATACTTTTATGGTATATAGATTTTATTGTAAATTATATAAACGAAGTCTTTCGATTATTAGAAATATAATTATGATTTTTATACAGTATATAAAATTTTTTATAATTTGCCTATAAACATTTAAATTTGAAACGTCCTCTGCGAAAAGAATAATAGTCAGATAGAAGTATTTTACAATGTGAATACTTCTGTATTATATACTATAACACGGACTGTCCATAAATGACAATAGTAGAAGCTAGGCAAAACGTCTTTGTTTAAGTATCATAAAGTCAGAACCGAACGACAATATAATACTGGTTACGTTGAATAATGATTAAAGTATTCTCATTTATATCTGCAATTTCGGTTTACAATTAATAAACTTGAATCTTTGCTGCGAAAAGAATTAATAGTAATTATCAGTTTAGCATTGCCTTTAAAAATAAAATTTGACGCTTTGAAAGCACTAACTAATTCAAAGAACTACTACCAAGTGTGAATTGTGAACACGAAACCTTGGTAAATAAATTATTCATATTTTAAAGAATTAAAATTTCCGGTTTTAACGGGTAATAACTGTTTTTTTCAAATAACCTGAAAAATTCTATTTTAAAAAATACAATAAGAAATGCCATTGCGCATTAATTATACTTTTATGGTATATAGATTTTATTGTAAATTATATAAACGAAGTCTTTCGATTATTAGAAATATAATTATGATTTTTACAGAGTATCTAAAACTGTTTTTAATTTGCCTATAAACATTTAAATTTGGAACGTCCTCTGCGAAAAGAATAATAGAGTCGGATAAAAGCGTTTTACAATAATAATACTTCAGTATTATATACCATTATATGAACTGTTCAAAAATGACAATAGTAGAAGCTATAAAAAGGTCTTGGTTTAAGAACCATAAGGTCTGAACCGAACGACAATATATTACTGGTTACGTTGAATAATGATTAAAGTATTTTCATTTATATCTGCAATTTCGGTTTACAATTAATACACTTGAATCTTTACTGCGAAAAGAATTAATAGTAATTATCAGTTTAGCATTGCCTTTAAAAATTAAATTTTACGCTTTGAAAGCACTAACTAATTCAAAGAACTACCACCAAGTGTGAATTGTGAACACGAAACCTTGGTAAATAAATTATTCATATTTTAAAGAATTAAAATTTCCGGTTTTAACGGGTAATAGCTGTTTTTTCAAATGATCTGAAAAATTCTATTTTAAAAAATACAATAAGAAATGCCATTGCGCATTAATTATACTTTTATGGTATATAGATTTTATTGTAAATTATATAAACGAAGTCTTTCGATTATTAGAAATATAATTATGATTTTTACAGAGTATCTAAAACCGTTTTTAATTTGCCTATAAACATTTTAATTTGGAACGTCCTCTGCGAAAAGAATAATAGAGTCGGATAAAAGCGTTTTACAATAATAATACTTCAGTATTATATACTATTATATGAACTGTTCAAAAATGACAATAGTAGAAGCTATAAAAAAGGTCTTTGTTTAAGAACAATAAGGTCTGAACCGAACGACAATATATTACTGGTTACGTTGAATAATGATTAAAGTATTCTCATTTATATCTGCAATTTCGGTTTACAATTAATACACTTGAATCTTTACTGCGAAAAGAATTAATAGTATTTATCAGTGTAGCATTGCCTTTTAAAAATTAAAGTTTACGCTTTGAAAGCACTAACTAATTCAAAGAACTACCACCAAGAGTGAATTGTGAACACGAAACCTTGGTAAATAAATTATTCATATTTTAAAGAATTAAAATTTCCGGTTTTAACGGGTAATAACTGTTTTTTCAAATAACCTGAAAAAATTCTATTTTAAAAAATACAATAAGAATTGCCATTACGCATTAATTATACTTTTGTGGTACACAGATATTATTGTAAATTATATAAACGAAGTCTTTCGATTATTAGAAATATAATTATGATTTTTACAGAGTATCTAAAACTGTTTTTAATTTGCCTATAAACATTTAAATTTGGAACGTCCCCTGCGAAAAGAATAATAGAGTCAGATAAAAGCGTTTTACAATAATAATACTTCAGTATTATATACTATTATATGAACTGTTCAAAAATGACAATAGTAGAAGCTATAAAAAAGGTCTTTGTTTAAGAACCCTAAGGTCTGAACCGAACGACAATATATTAATGGTTACGTTGAATAATGATTAAAGTATTCTCATTTATATCTGCAATTTCGGTTTACAATTAATACACTTAAATCTTTACTGCGAAAAGAATTAATAGTATTTATCAGTGTAGCATTGCCTTTTAAAAATTAAATTTTACGCTTTGAAAGCACTAACTAATTCAAAGAACTACCACCAAGAGTGAATTGTGAACATGAAACCTTGGTAAATAAATTATTCACATTTTAAAGAATTAAAATTTCCGGTTTTAATGGGTAATAACTGTTTTTTTCAAATAACCTGAAAAATTCTATTTTAAAAAATACAATAAGAAATGCCATTACGCATTAATTCTACTTTTGTGGTAGACAGATATTATTGTAAATTATATAAACGAAGTCTTTCGATTATTAGAAATATAATTATGATTTTTACAGAGTACCTAAAACTGTTTTTAATTTGCCTATAAACATTTAAATTTGGAACACCCTCTACGAAAAGAATAATAGTCAGATAGAAGTATTTTACAATGTGAATACTTCTGTATTATATACTATAACACGGACTGTCCATAAATGACAATAGTAGAAGCCAGGAAAAACGTCTTTGTTTAAGTATCATAAAGTCAGAACCGAACGACAATATAATACTGGTTACGTTGAATAATGATTAAAGTATTCTCATTTATATCTGCAATTTCGGTTTACAATTAATACACTTGAATCTTTGCTGCGAAAAGAATTAATAGTAATTATCAGTGTAGCATTGCCTTTAAAAAATCAAATTTTACGCTTTGAAATCACTAACTAATTCAAAGAACTACCACCAAGAGTGAATTGTGAACACGAAACCTTGGTAAATAAATTATTCATATTTTAAAGAATTAAAATTTCCGGTTTTAACGGGTAATTCATGTTTTTTTCAAATAACCTGAAAAATTCTATTTTAAAAAATACAATAAGAAATGCCATTGCACATTAATTATACTTTTATGGTATATAGATTTTAGTGTAAATTATATAAACGAAGTCTTTCAAATATTAGAAACATAATTATGATTTTTACAGAGTATCTAAAACTGTTTTTAAGTTGCCTATAAATATTTAAATTTGAAACGTCCTCTGCGAAAAGAATAATAGTCAGATAGAAGTATTTTACACTGTGAATACTTCTGTATTATATACTATAACACGGACTGTCCATAAATGACAATAATAGAAGCTAGGCAAAACGTCTTTGTTTAAGTATCATAAAGTCAGAACCGAACGACAATATAATACTGGTTACGTTGAATAATGATTAAAGTATTCTCATTTATATCTGCAATTTCGGTTTACAATTAATAAACTTGAATCTTTGCTGCGAAAAGAATTAATAGTAATTATCAGTGTAGCATTGCCTTTTAAAAATTAAATTTTACGTTTTGAAAGCACTAACTAATTCAAAGAATTACCAGCAAGAGTGAATTGTGAACACGAAACCTTGGTAAATAAATTATTCATATTTTAAAGAATTAAAATTTCCGGTTTTAACGGGTAATAGCTGTTTTTTCAAATAACCTGAAAAATTCTATTTTAAAAAATACAATAAGAAATGCCATTGCGCATTAATTATACTTTTATGGTATATAGATTTTATTGTAAATTATATAAACGAAGTCTTTCGATTATTAGAAATATAATTATGATTTTTATACAGTATATAAAATTTTTTATAATTTGCCTATAAACATTTAAATTTGAAACGTCCTCTGCGAAAAGAATAATAGTCAGATAGAAGTATTTTACAATGTGAATACTTCTGTATTATATACTATAACACGGACTGTCCATAAATGACAATAGTAGAAGCTAGGCAAAACGTCTTTGTTTAAGTATCATAAAGTCAGAACCGAACGACAATATAATACTGGTTACGTTGAATAATGATTAAAGTATTCTCATTTATATCTGCAATTTCGGTTTACAATTAATAAACTTGAATCTTTGCTGCGAAAAGAATTAATAGTAATTATCAGTTTAGCATTGCCTTTAAAAAATAAAATTTGACGCTTTGAAAGCACTAACTAATTCAAAGAACTACTACCAAGTGTGAATTGTGAACACGAAACCTTGGTAAATAAATTATTCATATTTTAAAGAATTAAAATTTCCGGTTTTAACGGGTAATAACTGTTTTTTTCAAATAACCTGAAAAATTCTATTTTAAAAAATACAATAAGAAATGCCATTGCGCATTAATTATACTTTTATGGTATATAGATTTTATTGTAAATTATATAAACGAAGTCTTTCGATTATTAGAAATATAATTATGATTTTTACAGAGTATCTAAAACTGTTTTTAATTTGCCTATAAACATTTAAATTTGGAACGTCCTCTGCGAAAAGAATAATAGAGTCGGATAAAAGCGTTTTACAATAATAATACTTCAGTATTATATACTATTATATGAACTGTTCAAAAATGACAATAGTAGAAGCTATAAAAAAGGTCTTGGTTTAAGAACCATAAGGTCTGAACCGAACGACAATATATTACTGGTTACGTTGAATAATGATTAAAGTATTCTCATTTATATCCGCAATTTCGGTTTACAATTAATACACTTGAATCTTTACTGCGAAAAGAATTAATAGTATTTATCAGTGTAGCATTGCCTTTTAAAAATTAAATTTTACGCTTTGAAAGCACTAACTAATTCAAAGAACTACCACCAAGAGTGAATTGTGAACACGAAACCTTGGTAAATAAATTATCACATTTTAAAGGATTAAAATTTCCGGTTTTAACGGGTAATTACTGTTTTTTTCAAATAACCTGAAAAATTCTATTTTAAAAAATACAATAAGAAATGCCATTACGCATTAATTATACTTTTGTGGTAGACAGATATTATTGTAAATTATATAAACGAAGTCTTTCGATTATTAGAAATATAATTATGATTTTTACACAGTATATAAAATTTTCTATAATTTGCCTATAAACATTTAAATTTCGAACATCCTTTGCGAAAAGAATAATAGTCAGATAGAAGTATTTTACAATGTGAATACTTCTGTATTATATACTATAACACGGACTGTCCATAAATGACAATAGTAGAAGCCAGGAAAAACGTCTTTGTTTAAGTATCATAAAGTCAGAACCGAACGACAATATATTACTGGTTACGTTGAATAATGATTAAAGCATTCTCATTTATTTCTGCAATTTCGGTTTACAATTAATACACTTGAATCTTTACTGCGAAAAGAATTAATAGTATTTATCTGTGTAGCGTTGCCTTTTAAAAATTATATTTTACGCTTTGAAAGCACTAACTAATTCAAAGAACTACCACCAAGTGTGGATTGTGAACACGAAACCTTGGTAAATAAATTATTTATATTTTTAAAGAATTAAAATTTCCGGTTTTAACGGGTAATAGCTGTTTTTCAAATAACCTGAAAAATTCTATTTTAAAAAATACAATAGGAAATGCCATTACGAATTAATTATACTTTTATGGTAGACAGATTTTATTGTAAATTATATAAACGAAGTCTTTCGATTATTAGAAATATAATTATGATTTTTACAGAGTATCTAAAACTGTTTTTAATTTGCCTATAAACATTTAAATTTGGAACGTCCTCTGCGAAAAGAATAACAGAGTCAGATAAAAGCGTTTTACAATAATAATACTTCAGTATTATATACTATTATATGAACTGTTCAAAAATGACAATAGTAGAAGCTATAAAAAAGGTCTTTGTTTAAGAACTATAAGGTCTGAACCGAACGACAATATATTACTGGTTACGTTGAATAATGATTAAAGTATTCTCATTTATATCTGCAATTTCGGTTTACAATTAATACACTTGAATCTTTACTGCGAAAAGAATTAATAGTATTTATCAGTGTAGCATTGCCTTTAAAAATTAAATTTTACGCTTTGAAAGCACTAACTAATTCAAAGAACTACCACCAAATATGAATTGTGATTACGAAACCTTGGTAAATAAATTATTCACATTTTAAAGAATTAAAATTTCCGGTTTTAACGGGTAATAACTGTTTTTTTCAAATAACCTGAAAAATTCTATTTTAAAAAATACAATAAGAAATGCCATTACGCATTAATTCTACTTTTGTGGTAGACAGATATTATTGTAAATTATATAAACGAAGTCTTTCGATTATTAGAAATATAATTATGATTTTTACGCAGTATATAAAATTTTTATAATTTGCCTATAAACATTTAAATTTGGAACGTCCTCTGCGAAAAGAATAATAGTCAGATAGAAGTATTTTACAATGTGAATACTTCTGTATTATATACTATAACACGGACTGTCCATAAATGACAATAGTAGAAGCCAGGAAAAACGTCTTTGTTTAAGTATCATAAAGTCAGAACCGAACGACAATATATTACTGGTTACGTTGAATAATGATTAAAGCATTCTCATTTATATCTGCAATTTCGGTTTACAATTAATACACTTGAATCTTTACTGCGATAAGAATTAATAGTATTTATCAGTGTAGCATTGCCTTTTAAAAATTAAATTTTACGCTTTGAAAGCACTAACTAATTCAAAGAACTACCACCAAATATGAATTGTGAACACGAAACCTTGGTAAATAAATTATTCATATTTTAAAGAATTAAAATTTCCGGTTTTAACGGGTAATAACTGTTTTTTTCAAATAACCTGAAAAATTATATTTTAAAAAATACAATAAGAAATGCCATTACGCATTAATTATACTTTTGTGGTAGACAGATATTATTGTAAATTATATAAACGAAGTCTTTCGATTATTAGAAATATAATTATGATTTTTACGCAGTATATAAAATTTTTAATAATTTGCTTATTAACATTTAAATTTGGAACGTCCTCTGCGAAAAGAATAATAGTCAGATAGAAGTATTTTACAATGTGAATACTTCTGTATTATATACTATAACACGGACTGTCCATAAATGACAATAGTAGAAGCCAGGAAAAACGTCTTTGTTTAAGTATCATAAAGTCAGAACCGAACGACAATATAATACTGGTTACGTTGAATAATGATTAAAGTATTCTCATTTATATCTGCAATTTCGGTTTACAATTAATAAACTTGAATCTTTGCTGCGAAAAGAATTAATAGTAATTATCAGTGTAGCATTGCCTTTTAAAAATTAAATTTTACGTTTTGAAAGCACTAACTAATTCAAAGAATTACCAGCAAGAGTGAATTGTGAACACGAAACCTTGGTAAATAAATTATTCATATTTTAAAGAATTAAAATTTCCGGTTTTAACGGGTAATAGCTGTTTTTTCAAATAACCTGAAAAATTCTATTTTAAAAAATACAATAAGAAATGCCATTGCGCATTAATTATACTTTTATGGTATATAGATTTTATTGTAAATTATATAAACGAAGTCTTTCGATTATTAGAAATATAATTATGATTTTTATACAGTATATAAAATTTTTTATAATTTGCCTATAAACATTTAAATTTGAAACGTCCTCTGCGAAAAGAATAATAGTCAGATAGAAGTATTTTACAATGTGAATACTTCTGTATTATATACTATAACACGGACTGTCCATAAATGACAATAGTAGAAGCTAGGCAAAACGTCTTTGTTTAAGTATCATAAAGTCAGAACCGAACGACAATATAATACTGGTTACGTTGAATAATGATTAAAGTATTCTCATTTATATCTGCAATTTCGGTTTACAATTAATAAACTTGAATCTTTGCTGCGAAAAGAATTAATAGTAATTATCAGTTTAGCATTGCCTTTAAAAAATAAAATTTGACGCTTTGAAAGCACTAACTAATTCAAAGAACTACTACCAAGTGTGAATTGTGAACACGAAACCTTGGTAAATAAATTATTCATATTTTAAAGAATTAAAATTTCCGGTTTTAACGGGTAATAGCTGTTTTTTCAAATAACCTGAAAAATTCTATTTTAAAAAATACAATAAGAAATGCCATTGCGCATTAATTATACTTTTATGGTATATAGATTTTATTGTAAATTATATAAACGAAGTCTTTCGATTATTAGAAATATAATTATGATTTTTATACAGTATATAAAATTTTTTATAATTTGCCTATAAACATTTAAATTTGAAACGTCCTCTGCGAAAAGAATAATAGTCAGATAGAAGTATTTTACAATGTGAATACTTCTGTATTATATACTATAACACGGACTGTCCATAAATGACAATAGTAGAAGCTAGGCAAAACGTCTTTGTTTAAGTATCATAAAGTCAGAACCGAACGACAATATAATACTGGTTACGTTGAATAATGATTAAAGTATTCTCATTTATATCTGCAATTTCGGTTTACAATTAATAAACTTGAATCTTTGCTGCGAAAAGAATTAATAGTAATTATCAGTTTAGCATTGCCTTTAAAAATAAAATTTGACGCTTTGAAAGCACTAACTAATTCAAAGAACTACTACCAAGTGTGAATTGTGAACACGAAACCTTGGTAAATAAATTATTCATATTTTAAAGAATTAAAATTTCCGGTTTTAACGGGTAATAACTGTTTTTTTCAAATAACCTGAAAAATTCTATTTTAAAAATACAATAAGAAATGCCATTGCGCATTAATTATACTTTTATGGTATATAGATTTTATTGTAAATTATATAAACGAAGTCTTTCGATTATTAGAAATATAATTATGATTTTTACAGAGTATCTAAAACTGTTTTTAATTTGCCTATAAACATTTAAATTTGGAACGTCCTCTGCGAAAAGAATAATAGAGTCGGATAAAAGCGTTTTACAATAATAATACTTCAGTATTATATACTATTATATGAACTGTTCAAAAATGACAATAGTAGAAGCTATAAAAAAGGTCTTGGTTTAAGAACCATAAGGTCTGAACCGAACGACAATATATTACTGGTTACGTTGAATAATGATTAAAGTATTCTCATTTATATCCGCAATTTCGGTTTACAATTAATACACTTGAATCTTTACTGCGAAAAGAATTAATAGTATTTATCAGTGTAGCATTGCCTTTTAAAAATTAAATTTTACGCTTTGAAAGCACTAACTAATTCAAAGAACTACCACCAAGAGTGAATTGTGAACACGAAACCTTGGTAAATAAATTATCACATTTTAAAGGATTAAAATTTCCGGTTTTAACGGGTAATAACTGTTTTTTTCAAATAACCTGAAAAATTCTATTTTAAAAAATACAATAAGAAATGCCATTACGCATTAATTATACTTTTGTGGTAGACAGATATTATTGTAAATTATATAAACGAAGTCTTTCGATTATTAGAAATATAATTATGATTTTTACACAGTATATAAAATTTTCTATAATTTGCCTATAAACATTTAAATTTCGAACATCCTTTGCGAGAAGAATAATAGTCAGATAGAAGTATTTTACAATGTGAATACTTCTGTATTATATACTATAACACGGACTGTCCATAAATGACAATAGTAGAAGCCAGGAAAAACGTCTTTGTTTAAGTATCATAAAGTCAGAACCGAACGACAATATATTACTGGTTACGTTGAATAATGATTAAAGCATTCTCATTTATTTCTGCAATTTCGGTTTACAATTAATACACTTGAATCTTTACTGCGAAAAGAATTAATAGTATTTATCTGTGTAGCGTTGCCTTTTAAAAATTATATTTTACGCTTTGAAAGCACTAACTAATTCAAAGAACTACCACCAAGTGTGGATTGTGAACACGAAACCTTGGTAAATAAATTATTTATATTTTAAAGAATTAAAATTTCCGGTTTTAACGGGTAATAGCTGTTTTTTTCAAATAACCTGAAAAATTCTATTTTAAAAAATACAATAGGAAATGCCATTACGAATTAATTATACTTTTATGGTAGACAGATTTTATTGTAAATTATATAAACGAAGTCTTTCGATTATTAGAAATATAATTATGATTTTTACAGAGTATCTAAAACTGTTTTTAATTTGCCTATAAACATTTAAATTTGGAACGTCCTCTGCGAAAAGAATAACAGAGTCAGATAAAAGCGTTTTACAATAATAATACTTCAGTATTATATACTATTATATGAACTGTTCAAAAATGACAATAGTAGAAGCTATAAAAAAGGTCTTTGTTTAAGAACTATAAGGTCTGAACCGAACGACAATATATTACTGGTTACGTTGAATAATGATTAAAGTATTCTCATTTATATCTGCAATTTCGGTTTACAATTAATACACTTGAATCTTTACTGCGAAAAGAATTAATAGTATTTATCAGTGTAGCATTGCCTTTTAAAAATTAAATTTTACGCTTTGAAAGCACTAACTAATTCAAAGAACTACCACCAAATATGAATTGTGATTACGAAACCTTGGTAAATAAATTATTCACATTTTAAAGAATTAAAATTTCCGGTTTTAACGGGTAATAACTGTTTTTTTCAAATAACCTGAAAAATTCTATTTTAAAAAATACAATAAGAAATGCCATTACGCATTAATTCTACTTTTGTGGTAGACAGATATTATTGTAAATTATATAAACGAAGTCTTTCGATTATTAGAAATATAATTATGATTTTTACGCAGTATATAAAATTTTTTATAATTTGCCTATAAACATTTAAATTTGGAACGTCCTCTGCGAAAAGAATAATAGTCAGATAGAAGTATTTTACAATGTGAATACTTCTGTATTATATACTATAACACGGACTGTCCATAAATGACAATAGTAGAAGCCAGGAAAAACGTCTTTGTTTAAGTATCATAAAGTCAGAACCGAACGACAATATATTACTGGTTACGTTGAATAATGATTAAAGCATTCTCATTTATATCTGCAATTTCGGTTTACAATTAATACACTTGAATCTTTACTGCGATAAGAATTAATAGTATTTATCAGTGTAGCATTGCCTTTTAAAAATTAAATTTTACGCTTTGAAAGCACTAACTAATTCAAAGAACTACCACCAAATATGAATTGTGAACACGAAACCTTGGTAAATAAATTATTCATATTTTAAAGAATTAAAATTTCCGGTTTTAACGGGTAATAACTGTTTTTTTCAAATAACCTGAAAAATTATATTTTAAAAATACAATAAGAAAATGCCATTACGCATTAATTATACTTTTGTGGTAGACAGATATTATTGTAAATTATATAAACGAAGTCTTTCGATTATTAGAAATATAATTATGATTTTTACGCAGTATATAAAATTTTTAATAATTTGCCTATTAACATTTAAATTTGGAACGTCCTCTGCGAAAAGAATAATAGTCAGATAGAAGTATTTTACAATGTGAATACTTCTGTATTATATACTATAACACGGACTGTCCATAAATGACAATAGTAGAAGCCAGGAAAAACGTCTTTGTTTAAGTATCATTAAGTCAGAACCGAACGACAATATAATACTGGTTACGTTGAATAATGATTAAAGTATTCTCATTTATATCTGCAATTTCGGTTTACAATTAATAAACTTGAATCTTTGCTGCGAAAAGAATTAATAGTAATTATCAGTTTAGCATTGCCTTTAAAAAATTAAATTTCACGCTTTGAAAGCACTAACTAATTCAAAGAACTACCACCAAGTGTGAATTGTGAACACGAAACCTTGGTAAATAAATTATTCATATTTTAAAGAATTAAAATTTCCGGTTTTAACGGGTAATAGCTGTTTTTTTCAAATAACCTGAAAAATTCTATTTTAAAAAATACAATAAGAAATGCCATTACGCATTAATTATACTTTTATGGTAGACAGATTTTATTGTAAATTATATAAACGAAGTCTTTCGATTATTAGAAATATAATTATGATTTTTACAGAGTATCTAAAACTGTTTTTAATTTGCCTATAAACATTTACATTTGGAACGTCCTCTGCGAAAAGAATAACAGAGTCAGATAAAAGCGTTTTACAATAATAATACTTCAGTATTATATACTATTATATGAACTGTTCAAAAATGACAATAGTAGAAGCTATAAAAAAGGTCTTTGTTTAAGAACTATAAGGTCTGAACCGAACGACAATATATTACTGGTTACGTTGAATAATGATTAAAGTATTCTCATTTATATCTGCAATTTCGGTTTACAATTAATACACTTGAATCTTTACTGCGAAAAGAATTAATAGTATTTATCAGTGTAGCATTGCCTTTTAAAAATTAAATTTTACGCTTTGAAAGCACTAACTAATTCAAAGAACTACCACCAAGAGTGAATTGTGAACACGAAACCTTGGTAAATAAATTATTCATATTTTAAAGAATTAAAATTTCCGGTTTTAACGGGTAATAACTGTTTTTTTTCAAATAACCTGAAAAATTCTATTTTAAAAAATACAATAAGAAATGCCATTACGCATTAATTCTACTTTTGTGGTAGACAGATATTATTGTAAATTATATAAACGAAGTCTTTCGATTATTAGAAATATAATTATGATTTTTACACAGTATATAAAATTTTCTATCATTTGCCTATAAACATTTAAATTTGAAACGTCCTTTGCGAAAAAAATAATAGTCAGATAGAAGTATTTCACAATGTGAATACTTCTGTATTATATACTATAACACGGACTGTCCATAAATGACAATAGTAGAAGCTAGGCAAAACGTCTTTGTTTAAGTATCATTAAGTCAGAACCGAACGACAATATAATACTGGTTACGTTGAATAATGATTAAAGTATTCTCATTTATATCTGCAATTTCGGTTTACAATTAATAAACTTGAATCTTTGCTGCGAAAAGAATTAATAGTAATTATCAGTTTAGCATTGCCTTTAAAAAATTAAAGTTTACGCTTTGAAAGCACTAACTAATTCAAAGAACTACCACCAAGTGTGAATTGTGAACACTAAACCTTGGTAAATAAATTATTCATATTTTAAAGAATTAAAATTTCCGGTTTTAACGGGTAATAGCTGTTTTTTTCAAATAACCTGAAAAATTCTATTTTAAAAATACAATAAGAAATGCCATTACGCATTAATTATACTTTTATGGTAGACAGATTTTATTGTAAATTATATAAACGAAGTCTTTCGATTATTAGAAATATAATTATGATTTTTACAGAGTATCTAAAACTGTTTTTAATTTGCCTATAAACATTTACATTTGGAACGTCCTCTGCGAAAAGAATAACAGAGTCAGATAAAAGCGTTTTACAATAATAATACTTCAGTATTATATACTATTATATGAACTGTTCAAAAATGACAATAGTAGAAGCTATAAAAAAGGTCTTTGTTTAAGAACTATAAGGTCTGAACCGAACGACAATATATTACTGGTTACGTTGAATAATGATTAAAGTATTCTCATTTATATCTGCAATTTCGGTTTACAATTAATACACTTGAATCTTTACTGCGAAAAGAATTAATAGTATTTATCAGTGTAGCATTGCCTTTTAAAAATTAAATTTTACGCTTTGAAAGCACTAACTAATTCAAAGAACTACCACCAAGAGTGAATTGTGAACACGAAACCTTGGTAAATAAATTATTCATATTTTAAAGAATTAAAATTTCCGGTTTTAACGGGTAATAACTGTTTTTTTTCAAATAACCTGAAAAATTCTATTTTAAAAAATACAATAAGAAATGCCATTACGCATTAATTCTACTTTTGTGGTAGACAGATATTATTGTAAATTATATAAACGAAGTCTTTCGATTATTAGAAATATAATTATGATTTTTACACAGTATATAAAATTTTCTATCATTTGCCTATAAACATTTAAATTTGAAACGTCCTTTGCGAAAAAAATAATAGTCAGATAGAAGTATTTCACAATGTGAATACTTCTGTATTATATACTATAACACGGACTGTCCATAAATGACAATAGTAGAAGCTAGGCAAAACGTCTTTGTTTAAGTATCATTAAGTCAGAACCGAACGACAATATAATACTGGTTACGTTGAATAATGATTAAAGTATTCTCATTTATATCTGCAATTTCGGTTTACAATTAATAAACTTGAATCTTTGCTGCGAAAAGAATTAATAGTAATTATCAGTTTAGCATTGCCTTTAAAAAATTAAAGTTTACGCTTTGAAAGCACTAACTAATTCAAAGAACTACCACCAAGTGTGAATTGTGAACACTAAACCTTGGTAAATAAATTATTCATATTTTAAAGAATTAAAATTTCCGGTTTTAACGGGTAATAGCTGTTTTTTTCAAATAACCTGAAAAATTCTATTTTAAAAAATACAATAAGAAATGCCATTACGCATTAATTATACTTTTATGGTAGACAGATTTTATTGTAAATTATATAAACGAAGTCTTTCGATTATTAGAAATATAATTATGATTTTTACAGAGTACCTAAAACTGTTTTTAATTTGCCTATAAACATTTAAATTTGGAACACCCTCTACGAAAAGAATAATAGTCAGATAGAAGTATTTTACAATGTGAATACTTCTGTATTATATACTATAACACGGACTGTCCATAAATGACAATAGTAGAAGCCAGGAAAAACGTCTTTGTTTAAGTATCATAAAGTCAGAACCGAACGACAATATATTACTGGTTACGTTGAATAATGATTAAAGCATTCTCATTTATATCTGCAATTTCGGTTTACAATTAATACACTTGAATCTTTACTGCGATCAGAATTAATAGTATTTATCAGTGTAGCATTGCCTTTTAAAAATTAAATTTTACGCTTTGAAAGCACTAACTAATTCAAAGAACTACCACCAAATATGAATTGTGAACACGAAACCTTGGTAAATAAATTATTCATATTTTAAAGAATTAAAATTTCCGGTTTTAACGGGTAATAACTGTTTTTTTCAAATAACCTGAAAAATTATATTTTAAAAAATACAATAAGAAATGCCATTACGCATTAATTATACTTTTGTGGTAGACAGATATTATTGTAAATTATATAAACGAAGTCTTTCGATTATTAGAAATATAATTATGATTTTTACGCAGTATATAAAATTTTTTATAATTTGCCTATAAACATTTAAATTTGGAACGTCCTCTGGGAAAAGAATAATAGTCAGATAGAAGTATTTTACAATGTGAATACTTCTGTATTATATACTATAACACGGACTGTCCATAAATGACAATAGTAGAAGCCAGGAAAAACGTCTTTGTTTAAGTATCATAAAGTCAGAACCGAACGACAATATATTACTGGTTACGTTGAATAATGATTAAAGCATTCTCATTTATATCTGCAATTTCGGTTTACAATTAGTACACTTGAATCTTTACTGCGATAAGAATTAATAGTATTTATCAGTGTAGCATTGCCTTTTAAAAATTAAATTTTACGCTTTGAAAGCACTAACTAATTCAAAGAACTACCACCAAATATGAATTGTGAACACGAAACCTTGGTAAATAAATTATTCATATTTTAAAGAATTAAAATTTCCGGTTTTAACGGGTAATAACTGTTTTTTTCAAATAACCTGAAAAATTCTATTTTAAAAAATACAATAAGAAATGCCATTACGCATTAATTATACTTTTGTGGTAGACAGATATTATTGTAAATTATATAAACGAAGTCTTTCGATTATTAGAAATATAATTATGATTTTTACGCAGTATATAAAATTTTTAATAATTTGCCTATTAACATTTAAATTTGGAACGTCCTCTGCGAAAAGAATAATAGTCAGATAGAAGTATTTTACAATGTGAATACTTCTGTATTATATACTATAACACGGACTGTCCATAAATGACAATAGTAGAAGCCAGGAAAAACGTCTTTGTTTAAGTATCATTAAGTCAGAACCGAACGACAATATAATACTGGTTACGTTGAATAATGATTAAAGTATTCTCATTTATATCTGCAATTTCGGTTTACAATTAATAAACTTGAATCTTTGCTGCGAAAAGAATTAATAGTAATTATCAGTTTAGCATTGCCTTTAAAAAATTAAATTTCACGCTTTGAAAGCACTAACTAATTCAAAGAACTACCACCAAGTGTGAATTGTGAACACGAAACCTTGGTAAATAAATTATTCATATTTTAAAGAATTAAAATTTCCGGTTTTAACGGGTAATAGCTGTTTTTTTCAAATAACCTGAAAAATTCTATTTTAAAAAATACAATAAGAAATGCCATTACGCATTAATTATACTTTTATGGTAGACAGATTTTATTGTAAATTATATAAACGAAGTCTTTCGATTATTAGAAATATAATTATGATTTTTACAGAGTATCTAAAACTGTTTTTAATTTGCCTATAAACATTTAAATTTGGAACGTCCTCTGCGAAAAGAATAACAGAGTCAGATAAAAGCGTTTTACAATAATAATACTTCAGTATTATATACTATTATATGAACTGTTCAAAAATGACAATAGTAGAAGCTATAAAAAGGTCTTTGTTTAAGAACTATAAGGTCTGAACCGAACGACAATATATTACTGGTTACGTTGAATAATGATTAAAGTATTCTCATTTATATCTGCAATTTCGGTTTACAATTAATACACTTGAATCTTTACTGCGAAAAGAATTAATAGTATTTATCAGTGTAGCATTGCCTTTTAAAAATTAAATTTTACGCTTTGAAAGCACTAACTAATTCAAAGAACTACCACCAAGAGTGAATTGTGAACACGAAACCTTGGTAAATAAATTATTCATATTTTAAAGAATTAAAATTTCCGGTTTTAACGGGTAATAACTGTTTTTTTTCAAATAACCTGAAAAATTCTATTTTAAAAAATACAATAAGAATTGCCATTACGCATTAATTATACTTTTGTGGTACACAGATATTATTGTAAATTATATAAACGAAGTCTTTCGATTATTAGAAATATAATTATGATTTTTACAGAGTATCTAAAACTGTTTTTAATTTGCCTATAAACATTTAAATTTGGAACGTCCCCTGCGAAAAGAATAATAGAGTCAGATAAAAGCGTTTTACAATAATAATACTTCAGTATTATATACTATTATATGAACTGTTCAAAAATGACAATAGTAGAAGCTATAAAAAAGGTCTTTGTTTAAGAACCATAAGGTCTGAACCGAACGACAATATATTAATGGTTACGTTGAATAATGATTAAAGTATTCTCATTTATATCTGCAATTTCGGTTTACAATTAATACACTTAAATCTTTACTGCGAAAAGAATTAATAGTATTTATCAGTGTAGCATTGCCTTTTAAAAATTAAATTTTACGCTTTGAAAGCACTAACTAATTCAAAGAACTACCACCAAGAGTGAATTGTGAACATGAAACCTTGGTAAATAAATTATTCACATTTTAAAGAATTAAAATTTCCGGTTTTAATGGGTAATAACTGTTTTTTTCAAATAACCTGAAAAATTCTATTTTAAAAAATACAATAAGAAATGCCATTACGCATTAATTCTACTTTTGTGGTAGACAGATATTATTGTAAATTATATAAACGAAGTCTTTCGATTATTAGAAATATAATTATGATTTTTACACAGTATATAAAATTTTCTATCATTTGCCTATAAACATTTAAATTTGAAACGTCCTTTGCGAAAAAAATAATAGTCAGATAGAAGTATTTTACAATGTGAATACTTCTGTATTATATACTATAACACGGACTGTCCATAAATGACAATAGTAGAAGCTAGGCAAAACGTCTTTGTTTAAGTATCATTAAGTCAGAACCGAACGACAATATAATACTGGTTACGTTGAATAATGATTAAAGTATTCTCATTTATATCTGCAATTTCGGTTTACAATTAATAAACTTGAATCTTTGCTGCGAAAAGAATTAATAGTAATTATCAGTTTAGCATTGCTTTTAAAAAATTAAAGTTTACGCTTTGAAAGCACTAACTAATTCAAAGAACTACCACCAAGTGTGAATTGTGAACACGAAACCTTGGTAAATAAATTATTCATATTTTAAAGAATTATAATTTCCGGTTTTAACGGGTAATAGCTGTTTTTTTCAAATAACCTGAAAAATTCTATTTTAAAAAATACAATAAGAAATGCCATTACGCATTAATTATACTTTTATGGTAGACAGATTTTATTGTAAATTATATAAACGAAGTCTTTCGATTATTAGAAATATAATTATGATTTTTACAGAGTACCTAAAACTGTTTTTAATTTGCCTATAAACATTTAAATTTGGAACACCCTCTACGAAAAGAATAATAGTCAGATAGAAGTATTTTACAATGTGAATACTTCTGTATTATATACTATAACACGGACTGTCCATAAATGACAATAGTAGAAGCCAGGAAAAACGTCTTTGTTTAAGTATCATTAAGTCAGAACCGAACGACAATATAATACTGGTTACGTTGAATAATGATTAAAGTATTCTCATTTATATCTGCAATTTCGGTTTACAATTAATACACTTGAATCTTTGCTGCGAAAAGAATTAATAGTAATTATCAGTGTAGCATTGCCTTTTAAAAATTAAATTTTACGCTTTGAAATCACTAACTAATTCAAAGAACTACCACCAAGAGTGAATTGTGAACACGAAACCTTGGTAAATAAATTATTCATATTTTAAAGAATTAAAATTTCCGGTTTTAACGGGTAATAGCTGTTTTTTCAAATAACCTGAAAAATTCTATTTTAAAAAATACAATAAGAAATGCCATTGCGCATTAATTATACTTTTATGGTATATAGATTTTATTGTAAATTATATAAACGAAGTCTTTCGATTATTAGAAATATAATTATGATTTTTATACAGTATATAAAATTTTTTATAATTTGCCTATAAACATTTAAATTTGAAACGTCCTCTGCGAAAAGAATAATAGTCAGATAGAAGTATTTTACAATGTGAATACTTCTGTATTATATACTATAACACGGACTGTCCATAAATGACAATAGTAGAAGCTAGGCAAAACGTCTTTGTTTAAGTATCATTAAGTCAGAACCGAACGACAATATAAT
The DNA here is from genome assembly GCA_020055645.1 of Tomocerus qinae. Taxonomy (NCBI): domain Eukaryota; kingdom Metazoa; phylum Arthropoda; class Collembola; order Entomobryomorpha; family Tomoceridae; genus Tomocerus; species Tomocerus qinae. Next base: position 70,634 of record JAECZT010000019.1, on the reverse strand, counting down.
ACTGGTTACGTTGAATAATGATTAAAGTATTCTCATTTATATCTGCAATTTCGGTTTACAATTAATAAACTTGAATCTTTGCTGCGAAAAGAATTAATAGTAATTATCAGTTTAGCATTGCCTTTAAAAAATAAAATTTGACGCTTTGAAAGCACTAACTAATTCAAAGAACTACTACCAAGTGTGAATTGTGAACACGAAACCTTGGTAAATAAATTATTCATATTTTAAAGAATTAAAATTTCCGGTTTTAACGGGTAATAACTGTTTTTTTCAAATAACCTGAAAAATTCTATTTTAAAAAATACAATAAGAAATGCCATTGCGCATTAATTATACTTTTATGGTATATAGATTTTATTGTAAATTATATAAACGAAGTCTTTCGATTATTAGAAATATAATTATGATTTTTACAGAGTATCTAAAACTGTTTTTAATTTGCCTATAAACATTTAAATTTGGAACGTCCTCTGCGAAAAGAATAACAGAGTCAGATAAAAGCGTTTTACAATAATAATACTTCAGTATTATATACTATTATATGAACTGTTCAAAAATGACAATAGTAGAAGCTATAAAAAAGGTCTTTGTTTAAGAACTATAAGGTCTGAACCGAACGACAATATATTACTGGTTACGTTGAATAATGATTAAAGTATTCTCATTTATATCTGCAATTTCGGTTTACAATTAATACACTTGAATCTTTACTGCGAAAAGAATTAATAGTATTTATCAGTGTAGCATTGCCTTTTAAAAATTAAATTTTACGCTTTGAAAGCACTAACTAATTCAAAGAACTACCACCAAGAGTGAATTGTGAACACGAAACCTTGGTAAATAAATTATTCATATTTTAAAGAATTAAAATTTCCGGTTTTAACGGGTAATAACTGTTTTTTTTCAAATAACCTGAAAAATTCTATTTTAAAAAATACAATAAGAAATGCCATTGCGCATTAATTATACTTTTATGGTATATAGATTTTATTGTAAATTATATAAACGAAGTCTTTCGATTATTAGAAATATAATTATGATTTTTATACAGTATATAAAATTTTTTATAATTTGCCTATAAACATTTAAATTTGAAACGTCCTTTGCGAAAAAAATAATAGTCAGATAGAAGTATTTCACAATGTGAATACTTCTGTATTATATACTATAACACGGACTGTCCATAAATGACAATAGTAGAAGCTAGGCAAAACGTCTTTGTTTAAGTATCATTAAGTCAGAACCGAACGACAATATAATACTGGTTACGTTGAATAATGATTAAAGTATTCTCATTTATATCTGCAATTTCGGTTTACAATTAATAAACTTGAATCTTTGCTGCGAAAAGAATTAATAGTAATTATCAGTTTAGCATTGCCTTTAAAAAATTAAAGTTTACGCTTTGAAAGCACTAACTAATTCAAAGAACTACCACCAAGTGTGAATTGTGAACACTAAACCTTGGTAAATAAATTATTCATATTTTAAAGAATTAAAATTTCCGGTTTTAACGGGTAATAGCTGTTTTTTTCAAATAACCTGAAAAATTCTATTTTAAAAAATACAATAAGAAATGCCATTACGCATTAATTATACTTTTATGGTAGACAGATTTTATTGTAAATTATATAAACGAAGTCTTTCGATTATTAGAAATATAATTATGATTTTTACAGAGTATCTAAAACCGTTTTTAATTTGCCTATAAACATTTTAATTTGGAACGTCCTCTGCGAAAAGAATAATAGTCAGATAGAAGTATTTTACAATGTGAATACTTCTGTATTATATACTATAACACGGACTGTCCATAAATGACAATAGTAGAAGCCAGGAAAAACGTCTTTGTTTAAGTATCATAAAGTCAGAACCGAACGACAATATATTACTGGTTACGTTGAATAATGATTAAAGCATTCTCATTTATATCTGCAATTTCGGTTTACAATTAGTACACTTGAATCTTTACTGCGATAAGAATTAATAGTATTTATCAGTGTAGCATTGCCTTTTAAAAATTAAATTTTACGCTTTGAAAGCACTAACTAATTCAAAGAACTACCACCAAATATGAATTGTGAACACGAAACCTTGGTAAATAAATTATTCATATTTTAAAGAATTAAAATTTCCGGTTTTAACGGGTAATAACTGTTTTTTTCAAATAACCTGAAAAATTATATTTTAAAAAATACAATAAGAAATGCCATTACGCATTAATTATACTTTTGTGGTAGACAGATATTATTGTAAATTATATAAACGAAGTCTTTCGATTATTAGAAATATAATTATGATTTTTACGCAGTATATAAAATTTTTAATAATTTGCCTATTAACATTTAAATTTGGAACGTCCTCTGCGAAAAGAATAATAGTCAGATAGAAGTATTTTACAATGTGAATACTTCTGTATTATATACTATAACACGGACTGTCCATAAATGACAATAGTAGAAGCCAGGAAAAACGTCTTTGTTTAAGTATCATTAAGTCAGAACCGAACGACAATATAATACTGGTTACGTTGAATAATGATTAAAGTATTCTCATTTATATCTGCAATTTCGGTTTACAATTAATAAACTTGAATCTTTGCTGCGAAAAGAATTAATAGTAATTATCAGTTTAGCATTGCCTTTAAAAATTAAATTTCACGCTTTGAAAGCACTAACTAATTCAAAGAACTACCACCAAGTGTGAATTGTGAACACGAAACCTTGGTAAATAAATTATTCATATTTTAAAGAATTAAAATTTCCGGTTTTAACGGGTAATAGCTGTTTTTTTCAAATAACCTGAAAAATTCTATTTTAAAAATACAATAAGAAATGCCATTACGCATTAATTATACTTTTATGGTAGACAGATTTTATTGTAAATTATATAAACGAAGTCTTTCGATTATTAGAAATATAATTATGATTTTTACAGAGTATCTAAAACTGTTTTTAATTTGCCTATAAACATTTAAATTTGGAACGTCCTCTGCGAAAAGAATAACAGAGTCAGATAAAAGCGTTTTACAATAATAATACTTCAGTATTATATACTATTATATGAACTGTTCAAAAATGACAATAGTAGAAGCTATAAAAAAGGTCTTTGTTTAAGAACTATAAGGTCTGAACCGAACGACAATATATTACTGGTTACGTTGAATAATGATTAAAGTATTCTCATTTATATCTGCAATTTCGGTTTACAATTAATACACTTGAATCTTTACTGCGAAAAGAATTAATAGTATTTATCAGTGTAGCATTGCCTTTTAAAAATTAAATTTTACGCTTTGAAAGCACTAACTAATTCAAAGAACTACCACCAAGAGTGAATTGTGAACACGAAACCTTGGTAAATAAATTATTCATATTTTAAAGAATTAAAATTTCCGGTTTTAACGGGTAATAACTGTTTTTTTTCAAATAACCTGAAAAATTCTATTTTAAAAAATACAATAAGAATTGCCATTACGCATTAATTATACTTTTGTGGTACACAGATATTATTGTAAATTATATAAACGAAGTCTTTCGATTATTAGAAATATAATTATGATTTTTACAGAGTATCTAAAACTGTTTTTAATTTGCCTATAAACATTTAAATTTGGAACGTCCCCTGCGAAAAGAATAATAGAGTCAGATAAAAGCGTTTTACAATAATAATACTTCAGTGTTATATACTATTATATGAACTGTTCAAAAATGACAATAGTAGAAGCTATAAAAAAGGTCTTTGTTTAAGAACCATAAGGTCTGAACCGAACGACAATATATTAATGGTTACGTTGAATAATGATTAAAGTATTCTCATTTATATCTGCAATTTCGGTTTACAATTAATACACTTAAATCTTTACTGCGAAAAGAATTAATAGTATTTATCAGTGTAGCATTGCCTTTTAAAAATTAAATTTTACGCTTTGAAAGCACTAACTAATTCAAAGAACTACCACTAAGAGTGAATTGTGAACATGAAACCTTGGTAAATAAATTATTCACATTTTAAAGAATTAAAATTTCCGGTTTTAATGGGTAATAACTGTTTTTTTCAAATAACCTGAAAAATTCTATTTTAAAAAATACAATAAGAAATGCCATTACGCATTAATTCTACTTTTGTGGTAGACAGATATTATTGTAAATTATATAAACGAAGTCTTTCGATTATTAGAAATATAATTATGATTTTTACACAGTATATAAAATTTTCTATCATTTGCCTATAAACATTTAAATTTGAAACGTCCTTTGCGAAAAAAATAATAGTCAGATAGAAGTATTTTACAATGTGAATACTTCTGTATTATATACTATAACACGGACTGTCCATAAATGACAATAGTAGAAGCTAGGCAAAACGTCTTTGTTTAAGTATCATTAAGTCAGAACCGAACGACAATATAATACTGGTTACGTTGAATAATGATTAAAGTATTCTCATTTATATCTGCAATTTCGGTTTACAATTAATAAACTTGAATCTTTGCTGCGAAAAGAATTAATAGTAATTATCAGTTTAGCATTGCCTTTTAAAAATTAAATTTTACGTTTTGAAAGCACTAACTAATTCAAAGAACTACCACCAAGAGTGAATTGTGAACACGAAACCTTGGTAAATAAATTATTCATATTTTAAAGAATTAAAATTTCCGGTTTTAACGGGTAATAGCTGTTTTTCAAATAACCTGAAAAATTCTATTTTAAAAATACAATAAGAAATGCCATTGCGCATTAATTATACTTTTATGGTATATAGATTTTATTGTAAATTATATAAACGAAGTCTTTCGATTATTAGAAATATAATTATGATTTTTATACAGTATATAAAATTTTTTATAATTTGCCTATAAACATTTAAATTTGAAACGTCCTCTGCGAAAAGAATAATAGTCAGATAGAAGTATTTTACAATGTGAATACTTCTGTATTATATACTATAACACGGACTGTCCATAAATGACAATAGTAGAAGCTAGGCAAAACGTCTTTGTTTAAGTATCATTAAGTCAGAACCGAACGACAATATAATACTGGTTACGTTGAATAATGATTAAAGTATTCTCATTTATATCTGCAATTTCGGTTTACAATTAATAAACTTGAATCTTTGCTGCGAAAAGAATTAATAGTAATTATCAGTTTAGCATTGCCTTTAAAAAATAAAATTTGACGCTTTGAAAGCACTAACTAATTCAAAGAACTACTACCAAGTGTGAATTGTGAACACGAAACCTTGGTAAATAAATTATTCATATTTTAGAGAATTAAAATTTCCGGTTTTAACGGGTAATAACTGTTTTTTTCAAATAACCTGAAAAATTCTATTTTAAAAAATACAATAAGAAATGCCATTGCGCATTAATTATACTTTTATGGTATATAGATTTTATTGTAAATTATATAAACGAAGTCTTTCGATTATTAGAAATATAATTATGATTTTTACAGAGTATCTAAAACTGTTTTTAATTTGCCTATAAACATTTAAATTTGGAACGTCCTCTGCGAAAAGAATAATAGAGTCGGATAAAAGCGTTTTACAATAATAATACTTCAGTATTATATACTATTATATGAACTGTTCAAAAATGACAATAATAGAAGCTATAAAAAAGGTCTTGGTTTAAGAACCATAAGGTCTGAACCGAACGACAATATATTACTGGTTACGTTGAATAATGATTAAAGTATTCTCATTTATATCCGCAATTTCGGTTTACAATTAATACACTTGAATCTTTACTGCGAAAAGAATTAATAGTATTTATCAGTGTAGCATTGCCTTTTAAAAATTAAATTTTACGCTTTGAAAGCACTAACTAATTCAAAGAACTACCACCAAGAGTGAATTGTGAACACGAAACCTTGGTAAATAAATTATCACATTTTAAAGGATTAAAATTTCCGGTTTTAACGGGTAATAACTGTTTTTTTCAAATAACCTGAAAAATTCTATTTTAAAAAATACAATAAGAAATGCCATTACGCATTAATTATACTTTTATGGTAGACAGATTTTATTGTAAATTATATAAACGAAGTCTTTCGATTATTAGAAATATAATTATGATTTTTACAGAGTATCTAAAACTGTTTTTAATTTGCCTATAAACATTTAAATTTGGAACGTCCTCTGCGAAAAGAATAACAGAGTCAGATAAAAGCGTTTTACAATAATAATACTTCAGTATTATATACTATTATATGAACTGTTCAAAAATGACAATAGTAGAAGCTATAAAAAAGGTCTTTGTTTAAGAACTATAAGGTCTGAACCGAACGACAATATATTACTGGTTATGTTGAATAATGATTAAAGTATTCTCATTTATATCTGCAATTTCGGTTTACAATTAATACACTTGAATCTTTACTGCGAAAAGAATTAATAGTATTTATCAGTGTAGCATTGCCTTTTAAAAATTAAATTTTACGCTTTGAAAGCACTAACTAATTCAAAGAACTACCACCAAGAGTGAATTGTGAACATGAAACCTTGGTAAATAAATTATTCACATTTTAAGGAATTAAAATTTCCGGTTTTAACGGGTAATAACTGTTTTTTTTGAATAACCTGAAATATTCTATTTTAAAAAATACAATAAGAAATGCCATTACGCATTAATTCTACTTTTGTGGTAGACAGATATTATTGTAAATTATATAAACGAAGTCTTTCGATTATTAGAAATATAATTATGATTTTTACACAGTATATAAAATTTTCTATCATTTGCCTATAAACATTTAAATTTGAAACGTCCTTTGCGAAAAAAATAATAGTCAGATAGAAGTATTTTACAATGTGAATACTTCTGTATTATATACTATAACACGGACTGTCCATAAATGACAATAGTAGAAGCTAGGCAAAACGTCTTTGTTTAAGTATCATTAAGTCAGAACCGAACGACAATATAATACTGGTTACGTTGAATAATGATTAAAGTATTCTCATTTATATCTGCAATTTCGGTTTACAATTAATAAACTTGAATCTTTGCTGCGAAAAGAATTAATAGTAATTATCAGTTTAGCATTGCCTTTAAAAAATTAAAGTTTACGCTTTGAAAGCACTAACTAATTCAAAGAACTACCACCAAGTGTGAATTGTGAACACTAAACCTTGGTAAATAAATTATTCATATTTTAAAGAATTAAAATTTCCGGTTTTAACGGGTAATAGCTGTTTTTTTCAAATAACCTGAAAAATTCTATTTTAAAAAATACAATAAGAAATGCCATTACGCATTAATTCTACTTTTGTGGTAGACAGATATTATTGTAAATTATATAAACGAAGTCTTTCGATTATTAGAAATATAATTATGATTTTTACGCAGTATATAAAATTTTTTATAATTTGCCTATAAACATTTAAATTTGGAACGTCCTCTGCGAAAAGAATAATAGTCAGATAGAAGTATTTTACAATGTGAATACTTCTGTATTATATACTATAACACGGACTGTCCATAAATGACAATAGTAGAAGCCAGGAAAAACGTCTTTGTTTAAGTATCATAAAGTCAGAACCGAACGACAATATATTACTGGTTACGTTGAATAATGATTAAAGCATTCTCATTTATATCTGCAATTTCGGCTTACAATTAATACACTTGAATCTTTACTGCGATAAGAATTAATAGTATTTATCAATGTAGCATTGCCTTTTAAAAATTAAATTTTACGCTTTGAAAGCACTAACTAATTCAAAGAACTACCACCAAATATGAATTGTGAACACGAAACCTTGGTAAATAAATTATTCATATTTTAAAGAATTAAAATTTCCGGTTTTAACGGGTAATAACTGTTTTTTCAAATAACCTGAAAAATTATATTTTTAAAAAATACAATAAGAAATGCCATTACGCATTAATTATACTTTTGTGGTAGACAGATATTATTGTAAATTATATAAACGAAGTCTTTCGATTATTAGAAATATAATTATGATTTTTACGCAGTATATAAAATTTTTAATAATTTGCCTATTAACATTTAAATTTGGAACGTCCTCTGCGAAAAGAATAATAGTCAGATAGAAGTATTTTACAATGTGAATACTTCTGTATTATATACTATAACACGGACTGTCCATAAATGACAATAGTAGAAGCCAGGAAAAACGTCTTTGTTTAAGTATCATTAAGTCAGAACCGAACGACAATATAATACTGGTTACGTTGAATAATGATTAAAGTATTCTCATTTATATCTGCAATTTCGGTTTACAATTAATAAACTTGAATCATTGCTGCGAAAAGAATTAATAGTAATTATCAGTTTAGCATTGCCTTTAAAAAATTAAATTTCACGCTTTGAAAGCACTAACTAATTCAAAGAACTACCACCAAGTGTGAATTGTGAACACGAAACCTTGGTAAATAAATTATTATTAATCCGTGTTATAGTATATAATACAGAAGTATTCACATTGTAAAATACTTCTATCTGACTATTATTTTTTTCGCAAAGGACGTTTCAAATTTAAATGTTTATAGGCAAATGATAGAAAATTTTATATACTGTGTAAAAATCATAATTATATTTCTAATAATCGAAAGACTTCGTTTATATAATTTACAATAATATCTGTCTTCCACAAAAGTAGAATTAATGCGTAATGGCATTTCTTATTGTATTTTTTAAAATAGAATTTTTCAGGTTATTTGAAAAAAACAGTTATTACCCATTAAAACCGGAAATTTTAATTCTTTAAAATGTGAATAATTTATTTACCAAGGTTTCATGTTCACAATTCACTCTTGGTGGTAGTTCTTTGAATTAGTTAGTGCTTTCAAAGCGTAAAATTTAATTTTTAAAAGGCAATGCTACACTGATAAATACTATTAATTCTTTTCGCAGTAAAGATTTAAGTGTATTAATTGTAAACCGAAATTGCAGATATAAATGAGAATACTTTAATCATTATTCAACGTAACCATTAATATATTGTCGTTCGGTTCAGACCTTATGGTTCTTAAACAAAGACCTTTTATAGCTTCTACTATTGTCATTTTTGAACAGTTCATATAATAGTATATAATACTGAAGTATTATTATTGTAAAACGCTTTTATCTGACTCTATTATTCTTTTCGCAGGGGACGTTCCAAATTTAAATGTTTATAGGCAAATTAAAAACAGTTTTAGATACTCTGTAAAAATCATAATTATATTTCTAATAATCGAAAGACTTCGTTTATATAATTTACAATAATATCTGTGTACCACAAAAGTATAATTAATGCGTAATGGCAATTCTTATTGTATTTTTTAAAATAGAATTTTTCAGGTTATTTGAAAAAAAAACAGTTATTACCCGTTAAAACCGGAAATTTTAATTCTTTAAAATATGAATAATTTATTTACCAAGGTTTCGTGTTCACAATTCACTCTTGGTGGTAGTTCTTTGAATTAGTTAGTGCTTTCAAAGCGTAAAATTTAATTTTTAAAAGGCAATGCTACACTGATAAATACTATTAATTCTTTTCGCAGTAAAGATTCAAGTGTATTAATTGTAAACCGAAATTGCAGATATAAATGAGAATACTTTAATCATTATTCAACGTAACCAGTAATATATTGTCGTTCGGTTCAGACCTTATAGTTCTTAAACAAAGACCTTTTTATAGCTTCTACTATTGTCATTTTTGAACAGTTCATATAATAGTATATAATACTGAAGTATTATTATTGTAAAACGCTTTTATCTGACTCTGTTATTCTTTTCGCAGAGGACGTTCCAAATTTAAATGTTTATAGGCAAATTAAAAACAGTTTTAGATACTCTGTAAAAATCATAATTATATTTCTAATAATCGAAAGACTTCGTTTATATAATTTACAATAAAATCTGTCTACCATAAAAGTATAATTAATGCGTAATGGCATTTCTTATTGTATTTTTTAAAATAGAATTTTTCAGGTTATTTGAAAAAAACAGCTATTACCCGTTAAAACCGGAAATTTTAATTCTTTAAAATATGAATAATTTATTTACCAAGGTTTCGTGTTCACAATTCACACTTGGTGGTAGTTCTTTAAATTAGTTAGTGCTTTCAAAGCGTGAAATTTAATTTTTTAAAGGCAATGCTAAACTGATAATTACTATTAATTCTTATCGCAGTAAAGATTCAAGTGTATTAATTGTAAACCGAAATTGCAGATATAAATGAGAATGCTTTAATCATTATTCAACGTAACCAGTAATATATTGTCGTTCGGTTCTGACTTTATGATACTTAAACAAAGACGTTTTTCCTGGCTTCTACTATTGTCATTTATGGACAGTCCGTGTTATAGTATATAATACAGAAGTATTCACATTGTAAAATACTTCTATCTGACTATTATTCTTTTCGCAGAGGACGTTCCAAATTTAAATGTTTATAGGCAAATTATAAAAAATTTTATATACTGCGTAAAAATCATAATTATATTTCTAATAATCGAAAGACTTCGTTTATATAATTTACAATAATATCTGTCTACCACAAAAGTAGAATTAATGCGTAATGGCATTTCTTATTGTATTTTTTAAAATAGAATTTTTCAGGTTATTTGAAAAAAACAGTTATTACCCGTTAAAACCGGAAATTTTAATTCTTTAAAATGTGAATAATTTATTTACCAAGGTTTCGTAATCACAATTCATATTTGGTGGTAGTTCTTTGAATTAGTTAGTGCTTTCAAAGCGTAAAATTTAATTTTTAAAAGGCAATGCTACACTGATAAATACTATTAATTCTTTTCGCAGTAAAGATTCAAGTGTATTAATTGTAAACCGAAATTGCAGATATAAATGAGAATACTTTAATCATTATTCAACGTAACCAGTAATATATTGTCGTTCGGTTCTGACTTTATGATACTTAAACAAAGACGTTTTTCCTGGCTTCTACTATTGTCATTTATGGACAGTCCGTGTTATAGTATATAATACAGAAGTATTCACATTGTAAAATACTTCTATCTGACTATTATTCTTTTCGCAGAGGACGTTCCAAATTTAAATGTTTATAGGCAAATTATAAAAAATTTTATATACTGCGTAAAAATCATAATTATATTTCTAATAATCGAAAGACTTCGTTTATATAATTTACAATAATATCTGTCTACCACAAAAGTAGAATTAATGCGTAATGGCATTTCTTATTGTATTTTTTAAAATAGAATTTTTCAGGTTATTTGAAAAACAGTTATTACCCGTTAAAACCGGAAATTTTAATTCTTTAAAATGTGAATAATTTATTTACCAAGGTTTCGTAATCACAATTCATATTTGGTGGTAGTTCTTTGAATTAGTTAGTGCTTTCAAAGCGTAAAATTTAATTTTTAAAAGGCAATGCTACACTGATAAATACTATTAATTCTTTTCGCAGTAAAGATTCAAGTGTATTAATTGTAAACCGAAATTGCAGATATAAATGAGAATACTTTAATCATTATTCAACGTAACCAGTAATATATTGTCGTTCGGTTCAGACCTTATAGTTCTTAAACAAAGACCTTTTTTATAGCTTCTACTATTGTCATTATTGAACAGTTCATATAATAGTATATAATACTGAAGTATTATTATTGTAAAACGCTTTTATCTGACTCTGTTATTCTTTTCGCAGAGGACGTTCCAAATTTAAATGTTTATAGGCAAATTAAAAACAGTTTTAGATACTCTGTAAAAATCATAATTATATTTCTAATAATCGAAAGACTTCGTTTATATAATTTACAATAAAATCTGTCTACCATAAAAGTATAATTAATTCGTAATGGCATTTCCTATTGTATTTTTTAAAATAGAATTTTTCAGGTTATTTGAAAAAAACAGCTATTACCCGTTAAAACCGGAAATTTTAATTCTTTTAAATATAAATAATTTATTTACCAAGGTTTCGTGTTCACAATTCACACTTGGTGGTAGTTCTTTGAATTAGTTAGTGCTTTCAAAGCGTAAAATATAATTTTTAAAAGGCAACGCTACACAGATAAATACTATTAATTCTTTTCGCAGTAAAGATTCAAGTGTATTAATTGTAAACCGAAATTGCAGATATAAATGAGAATACTTTAATCATTATTCAACGTAACCAGTATTATATTGTCGTTCGGTTCTGACTTAATGATACTTAAACAAAGACGTTTTGCCTAGCTTCTACTATTGTCATTTATGGACAGTCCGTGTTATAGTATATAATACAGAAGTATTCACATTGTAAAATACTTCTATCTGACTATTATTTTTTTCGCAAAGGACGTTTCAAATTTAAATGTTTATAGGCAAATGATAGAAAATTTTATATACTGTGTAAAAATCATAATTATATTTCTAATAATCGAAAGACTTCGTTTATATAATTTACAATAATATCTGTCTACCACAAAAGTAGAATTAATGCGTAATGGCATTTCTTATTGTATTTTTTAAAATAGAATTTTTCAGGTTATTTGAAAAAAACAGTTATTACCCATTAAAACCGGAAATTTTAATTCTTTAAAATGTGAATAATTTATTTACCAAGGTTTCATGTTCACAATTCACTCTTGGTGGTAGTTCTTTGAATTAGTTAGTGCTTTCAAAGCGTAAAATTTAATTTTTAAAAGGCAATGCTACACTGATAAATACTATTAATTCTTTTCGCAGTAAAGATTCAAGTGTATTAATTGTAAACCGAAATTGCGGATATAAATGAGAATACTTTAATCATTATTCAACGTAACCAGTAATATATTGTCGTTCGGTTCAGACCTTATGGTTCTTAAACCAAGACCTTTTTTATAGCTTCTACTATTGTCATTTTTGAACAGTTCATATAATAGTATATAATACTGAAGTATTATTATTGTAAAACGCTTTTATCCGACTCTATTATTCTTTTCGCAGAGGACGTTCCAAATTTAAATGTTTATAGGCAAATTAAAAACAGTTTTAGATACTCTGTAAAAATCATAATTATATTTCTAATAATCGAAAGACTTCGTTTATATAATTTACAATAAAATCTATATACCATAAAAGTATAATTAATGCGCAATGGCATTTCTTATTGTATTTTTTAAAATAGAATTTTTCAGGTTATTTGAAAAAACAGCTATTACCCGTTAAAACCGGAAATTTTAATTCTTTAAAATATGAATAATTTATTTACCAAGGTTTCGTGTTCACAATTCACACTTGGTAGTAGTTCTTTGAATTAGTTAGTGCTTTCAAAGCGTCAAATTTTATTTTTTAAAGGCAATGCTAAACTGATAATTACTATTAATTCTTTTCGCAGCAAAGATTCAAGTTTATTAATTGTAAACCGAAATTGCAGATATAAATGAGAATACTTTAATCATTATTCAACGTAACCAGTATTATATTGTCGTTCGGTTCTGACTTAATGATACTTAAACAAGAGACGTTTTGCCTAGCTTCTACTATTGTCATTTATGGACAGTCCGTGTTATAGTATATAATACAGAAGTATTCACATTGTAAAATACTTCTATCTGACTATTATTCTTTTCGCAGAGGGACGTTTCAAATTTAAATGTTTATAGGCAAATTATAAAAAATTTTATATACTGTATAAAAATCATAATTATATTTCTAATAATCGAAAGACTTCGTTTATATAATTTACAATAAAATCTATATACCATAAAAGTATAATTAATGCGCAATGGCATTTCTTATTGTATTTTTTAAAATAGAATTTTTCAGGTTATTTGAAAAAACAGCTATTACCCGTTAAAACCGGAAATTTTAATTCTTTAAAATATGAATAATTTATTTACCAAGGTTTCGTGTTCACAATTCACTCTTGGTGGTAGTTCTTTGAATTAGTTAGTGCTTTCAAAACGTAAAATTTAATTTTTAAAAGGCAATGCTACACTGATAATTACTACTAATTCTTTTCGCAGCAAAGATTCAAGTTTATTAATTGTAAACCGAAATTGCAGATATAAATGAGAATACTTTAATCATTATTCAACGTAACCAGTATTATATTGTCGTTCGGTTCTGACTTTATGATACTTAAACAAAGACGTTTTGCCTAGCTTCTATTATTGTCATTTATGGACAGTCCGTGTTATAGTATATAATACAGAAGTATTCACATTGTAAAATACTTCTATCTGACTATTATTCTTTTCGCAGAGGACGTTTCAAATTTAAATATTTATAGGCAACTTAAAAACAGTTTTAGATACTCTGTAAAAATCATAATTATGTTTCTAATATTTGAAAGACTTCGTTTATATAATTTACACTAAAATCTATATACCATAAAAGTATAATTAATGTGCAATGGCATTTCTTATTGTATTTTTAAAATAGAATTTTTCAGGTTATTTGAAAAAAACAGTAATTACCCGTTAAAACCGGAAATTTTAATTCTTTAAAATATGAATAATTTATTTACCAAGGTTTCGTGTTCACAATTCACTCTTGGTGGTAGTTCTTTGAATTAGTTAGTGATTTCAAAGCGTAAAATTTAATTTTTAAAAGGCAATGCTACACTGATAATTACTATTAATTCTTTTCGCAGCAAAGATTCAAGTGTATTAATTGTAAACCGAAATTGCAGATATAAATGAGAATACTTTAATCATTATTCAACGTAACCAGTATTATATTGTCGTTCGGTTCTGACTTAATGATACTTAAACAAAGACGTTTTTCCTGGCTTCTACTATTGTCATTTATGGACAGTCCGTGTTATAGTATATAATACAGAAGTATTCACATTGTAAAATACTTCTATCTGACTATTATTCTTTTCGTAGAGGGTGTTCCAAATTTAAATGTTTATAGGCAAATTAAAAACAGTTTTAGGTACTCTGTAAAAATCATAATTATATTTCTAATAATCGAAAGACTTCGTTTATATAATTTACAATAAAATCTGTCTACCATAAAAGTATAATTAATGCGTAATGGCATTTCTTATTGTATTTTTTAAAATAGAATTTTCAGGTTATTTGAAAAAAACAGCTATTACCCGTTAAAACCGGAAATTTTAATTCTTTAAAATATGAATAATTTATTTACCAAGGTTTAGTGTTCACAATTCACACTTGGTGGTAGTTCTTTGAATTAGTTAGTGCTTTCAAAGCGTAAACTTTAATTTTAAAGGCAATGCTAAACTGATAATTACTATTAATTCTTTTCGCAGCAAAGATTCAAGTTTATTAATTGTAAACCGAAATTGCAGATATAAATGAGAATACTTTAATCATTATTCAACGTAACCAGTATTATATTGTCGTTCGGTTCTGACTTAATGATACTTAAACAAAGACGTTTTGCCTAGCTTCTACTATTGTCATTTATGGACAGTCCGTGTTATAGTATATAATACAGAAGTATTCACATTGTGAAAATACTTCTATCTGACTATTATTTTTTCGCAAAGGACGTTTCAAATTTAAATGTTTATAGGCAAATGATAGAAAATTTTATATACTGTGTAAAAATCATAATTATATTTCTAATAATCGAAAGACTTCGTTTATATAATTTACAATAATATCTGTCTACCACAAAAGTAGAATTAATGCGTAATGGCATTTCTTATTGTATTTTTTAAAATAGAATTTTTCAGGTTATTTGAAAAAAACAGTTATTACCCATTAAAACCGGAAATTTTAATTCTTTAAAATGTGAATAATTTATTTACCAAGGTTTCATGTTCACAATTCACTCTTGGTGGTAGTTCTTTGAATTAGTTAGTGCTTTCAAAGCGTAAAATTTAATTTTTAAAAGGCAATGCTACACTGATAAATACTATTAATTCTTTTCGCAGTAAAGATTTAAGTGTATTAATTGTAAACCGAAATTGCAGATATAAATGAGAATACTTTAATCATTATTCAACGTAACCATTAATATATTGTCGTTCGGTTCAGACCTTATGGTTCTTAAACAAAGACCTTTTTTATAGCTTCTACTATTGTCATTTTTGAACAGTTCATATAATAGTATATAATACTGAAGTATTATTATTGTAAAACGCTTTTATCTGACTCTATTATTCTTTTCGCAGGGGACGTTCCAAATTTAAATGTTTATAGGCAAATTAAAAACAGTTTTAGATACTCTGTAAAAATCATAATTATATTTCTAATAATCGAAAGACTTCGTTTATATAATTTACAATAATATCTGTGTACCACAAAAGTATAATTAATGCGTAATGGCAATTCTTATTGTATTTTTTAAAATAGAATTTTTCAGGTTATTTGAAAAAAAACAGTTATTACCCGTTAAAACCGGAAATTTTAATTCTTTAAAATATGAATAATTTATTTACCAAGGTTTCGTGTTCACAATTCACTCTTGGTGGTAGTTCTTTGAATTAGTTAGTGCTTTCAAAGCGTAAACTTTAATTTTTAAAAGGCAATGCTACACTGATAAATACTATTAATTCTTTTCGCAGTAAAGATTCAAGTGTATTAATTGTAAACCGAAATTGCAGATATAAATGAGAATACTTTAATCATTATTCAACGTAACCAGTAATATATTGTCGTTCGGTTCAGACCTTATTGTTCTTAAACAAAGACCTTTTTATAGCTTCTACTATTGTCATTTTTGAACAGTTCATATAATAGTATATAATACTGAAGTATTATTATTGTAAAACGCTTTTATCCGACTCTATTATTCTTTTCGCAGAGGACGTTCCAAATTAAAATGTTTATAGGCAAATTAAAAACGGTTTTAGATACTCTGTAAAAATCATAATTATATTTCTAATAATCGAAAGACTTCGTTTATATAATTTACAATAAAATCTATATACCATAAAAGTATAATTAATGCGCAATGGCATTTCTTATTGTATTTTTTAAAATAGAATTTTTCAGATCATTTGAAAAAACAGCTATTACCCGTTAAAACCGGAAATTTTAATTCTTTAAAATATGAATAATTTATTTACCAAGGTTTCGTGTTCACAATTCACACTTGGTGGTAGTTCTTTGAATTAGTTAGTGCTTTCAAAGCGTAAAATTTAATTTTTTAAAGGCAATGCTAAACTGATAATTACTATTAATTCTTTTCGCAGTAAAGATTCAAGTGTATTAATTGTAAACCGAAATTGCAGATATAAATGAAAATACTTTAATCATTATTCAACGTAACCAGTAATATATTGTCGTTCGGTTCAGACCTTATGGTTCTTAAACCAAGACCTTTTTTATAGCTTCTACTATTGTCATTTTTGAACAGTTCATATAATAGTATATAATACTGAAGTATTATTATTGTAAAACGCTTTTATCCGACTCTATTATTCTTTTCGCAGAGGACGTTCCAAATTTAAATGTTTATAGGCAAATTAAAAACAGTTTTAGATACTCTGTAAAAATCATAATTATATTTCTAATAATCGAAAGACTTCGTTTATATAATTTACAATAAAATCTATCTACCTTAAAAGTATAATTAATGCGTAATGGCATTTCTTATTGTATTTTTTAAAATGGAATTTTTCAGGTTATTTGAAAAAAACAGTTATTACCCGTTAAAACCGGAAATTTTAATTCTTTAAAATATGAATAATTTATTTACCAAGGTGTAGTTCTTTGAATTAGTTAGTGCTTTCAAAACGTAAAATTTAATTTTTAAAAGGCAATGCTACACTGATAATTACTATTAATTCTTTTCGCAGCAAAGATTCAAGTGTATTAATTGTAAACCGAAATTGCAGATATAAATGAGAATACTTTAATCATTATTCAACGTAACCAGTATTATATTGTCGTTCGGTTCTGACTTTATGATACTTAAACAAAAACGCTACTCGAAATCTTTCGAGGCTACTCGAATTCTTTCGATGCCACTCGTATTTTTTCAAAGTTACTCGTATTCTTTCGAGTCTACTCGAGTTGTTTCGAGGGCACCCGAATCCTTCCAAGGCTACCTGAGTTCTTTCGAAATTACACGAATTTTTTCGAGACTGCTAGAATTCTTTCAGGGCTACTCGAATCTTTTCGAAGCTATTCGAATTTGTTCAAAGCTATTTAAATTGTCTCAAGAGTTTTCGAATTCCATCGAGGCAACTCGGATTCTTTCAAACAACAAAGAACTGTTTGGTGGCTACTTGAAATCGTTCAAGGCTATTTTAATTATTTCGAAGCTACTAGAATTCTTTTGAGTCTACTTGAATTCGATCTACGACAACTGAAATGTTTCGTGGTGTCTCGAAGCCTGTTTAGGCTACTGGAATTCTTTCGACGCTACTCGAATCTTTTCGAAGTTATTCGAATTTGTTCAAAGATGTTTAAATTGTCTCGAGGGTACCCGATATCCTTCGAGGCAACTCTGATTATTTCAAACAACAAAGAGTTGTTTCGTGGCTACTTGAACGCGTTCAAGGCTATTGGAATTATTTCGAATCTACTAGAATTCTTTTGAGTCTACTTGAATTCTTTCTACGACAACTATAATGTTTCTTGGCGTCTCGAAATCTTTTTAGGGTACTGGAATTCTTTCGAAGCTACTCAAATTCTTTCGAGGCTACTCGAATTCCTTCGAAGCATTTCGAATTCTTTCGAGGCTACTCGAATCCTTTCGAAGCTACTTGAATTATTTTAAAGCTATTCGATTTCTTTCAAAGATATTCGAAGTGTCTTAAGGGTACTCGAATTCCTTAGCGGCTACTCGGATACTTTTAAGCTACAAAGAACTTTTTCGAAGCTACCCGAATTCTTTTGAGGTTACTCGAATTCTTTCGAGGTTATTCGAATTGTTTCGAGGCTACTCGAATCCTTTCAAGGCTACCTGAATTCGTTCGAGGTTACTCGAATTCTTTCGAGGTTATTCGAATTCTTTCGAGGTTATTCGAATTGTTTCGAGGCTTCTCGAATCCTTTTAAGGCTACTCGAATTCTTTCGAGGCAACCTGAATTCGTTCGAGGTTACTCGAATTCTTTCGAGGTTACTCGAATTCTTTCGAGGTTATTCGAATTGTTTCGAGGCTACTCGAATCCTTTTAAGGCTACTCGAATTCTTTCGAGGCTACTCGAATTCCTTCGAAGCATTTCGAATTCTTTCGAGGCTACTCGAATCCTTTCGAAGCTACTTGAATTATTTTAAAGCTATTCGATTTCTTTCAAAGATATTCGAAGTGTCTTAAGGGTACTCGAATTCCTTAGTGGCTACTCGGATACTTTTAAGCTACAAAGAACTTTTTCGAAGCTACCCGAATTCTTTTGAGGTTACTCGAATTCTTTCGAGGTTATTCGAATTGTTTCGAGGCTACTCGAATCCTTTCAAGGCTACTCGAATTCTTTCGAGGCTACCTGAATTCGTTCGAGGTTACTCGAATTCTTTCGAGGCTACTCGAATCCTTTCAAGGCTACTCGAATTCTTTCGAGGCTACCTGAATTCGTTCGAGGTTACTCGAATTCTTTCGAGGTTATTCGAATTGTTTCGCGGCTACTCGAATCATTTTAAGGCTACTCGAATTCTTTCGAGGCTACCTGAATTCGTTCGAGGCCCGATTTCTTTCGATGCTACTCGAATTTTTTCGAGGTTACTTGAAATCCTTCGAGGCTACTCAAATTCTTCCGAGGCTACTGGAATTCTTTCGATGCTACGCGAATTCTTTTGAGGCTACTCGATTTCATTTGATGCTATTTGAAATCTTGCGAGGCAACTCGAATTTTTTCGAGCCTACTCGAATTCTTTCGAGGCTACTCGAACTATTTCGAAGCTACTCGAATTCTTTCGAGACTACTCAAACTCTTCCGAGGCTACTCAAACTCTTCCGAGGCTACTCGAATTCTTGCGAGGCTACTCGAATTCTTTCGAGGCTACTCGAATTCCTTCGAAGCATTTCGAATTCTTTCGAGGCTACTCGAATCCTTTCGAAGCTACTTGAATTATTTTAAAGCTATTCGATTTCTTTCAAAGATATTCGAAGTGTCTTAAGGGAACTCGAATTCCTTAGTGGCTACTCGGATAGTTTCAAGCTACAAAGAATTTTTTCGAAGCTACCCGAATTCTTTTGAGGTTACTCGAATTCTTTCGAGGTTACTCGAATTCTTTCGAATTTACTCGAATTCTTTCGAGGTTACTCGAATTCTTTCGAGGTTACTCGAATTCTTTCGAGGTTACTCGAATTCTTTCGAGGTTACTCGAATTCTTTCGAGGTTACTCGAATTCTTTCGAGGTGACTCGAATTGTTTCGGGGCTACTCGAATCCTTTCGAGGCTACTCGAATCCTTTCAAGGCTACTCGAATTCTTTCGAGGCTACTCGAATTCTTTCGAGGCTACTCGAATTCTTTCGAAGCTACTCGAATTCTAGCGAGGCTACTCGAATTCCTTCATGGCTATTCGAATTACTTCAAAGCTATTCGAAGTGTCTTGACAGTACTCCAATTTCTTGGAAGCAACTCGGATCCTTTCAAGCTACCTAGAATATTTTCGCGGCTACCCGAATTCTTTTGAGGCTACCTTAGTTCGTTCGAGGCTACCCGAGTAATTTCTATGTTACTCGAATTTTTTCGAGGCTACTCAAAATCTTTCGAGGCTACTCGAAATCTTTCGAGAATACTCGAAATCTTTCGAGGCTACTCGAAATCTTTCGAAGCAAGTCGAATTCTTTCGACGCCACTCGAATTTTTTCAAAGTTACTCGTATTCTTTCGAGGCTACTCGAATTCTTTCGAGGCTACTCGAATTCTTTCGAGGCTACTCGAATTCTTTCGAGGCTACTCGAATTCTTTCGAGGCTACTCGAATTCTTTCGAGGCTACTCGAATTCTTTCGAGGCTACTCGAATTCTTTCGAGGCTACTCGAATTCTTTCGAGGCTACTCGAATTCTTTCGAGGCAACTCCAATTCTTTCGACGCTACTCGAAGTCTTTCGAGGCTACTCGAGTTGTTTCGAGGCTACCCGAATCCTTCCAAGGCTACCTCAATTCTTTCGAAATTACTCGAATTCTTTCGAGACTGCTAGAATTCTTTCAAGTCTACTCGAATCTTATCGAAGCTATTCGAATTTATTCAA
Organism: Tomocerus qinae; assembly: GCA_020055645.1. NCBI lineage: Eukaryota > Metazoa > Arthropoda > Collembola > Entomobryomorpha > Tomoceridae > Tomocerus > Tomocerus qinae. The sequence continues at coordinate 49,603 of JAECZT010000019.1, read as the reverse complement.
AGCTATTTAAATTGTCTCGAGAGTTTTCGAATTCCTTCGAGGCAACTCGGATTCTTTCAAACAACAAAGAACTGTTTGCTGGCTACTTGAAATCGTTCAAGGCTATTGGAATTATTTCGAAGCTACTAGAATTCTTTTGAGTCTACTTGAATTCGATCTACGACAACTGAAATGTTTCGTGGTGTCTCGAAGCCTGTTTAGGCTACTGGATTTCTTTCGAGGCTACTCGAATTCTTTCGAGGCTACTCGAATTCCTTCGAAGCATTTCGAATTCTTTCGAGGCTACTCGAAATGTTTCGAGGCTACTCGAAATGTTTCGAGGCTACTCGAAATGTTTCGAGGCTACTCGAAATGTTTCGAGGCTACTCGAAATCTTTCGAGGCTACTCGAAATCTTTCGAAGCAAGTCGAATTCTTTCGAAGCCACTCGAATTTTTTCAAAGTTACTCGTATTCTTTCGAGGCTACTCGAATTCTTTCGAGGCTACTCGAATTCTTTCGTGGCTACCCGAATTCTTTTGAGGCTACCTTAGTTCGTTCGAGTCTACCCGAGTAATTTCTATGTTACTCGAATTTTTTCGAGGCTACTCGAAATCTTTCGAGGCTACTCGAAATCTTTCGAGGATACTCGAAATCTTTCGAGGCTACTCGAAATGTTTCGAGGCTACTCGAAATGTTTCGAGGCTACTCGAAATGTTTCGAGGCTACTCGAAAACTTTCGAGGCTACTCGAAAACTTTCGGGGCTACTCGAAATCTTTCGAAGCAAGTCGAATTCTTTCGACGCCACTCGAATTTTTTCAAAGTTACTCGTATTCTTTCGAGGCTACTCGAATTCTTTCGAGGCAACTCCAATTCTTTCGACGCTACTCGAAGTCTTTCGAGGCTACTCGAGTTGTTTCGAGGCTACCCGAATCCTTCCAAGGCTACCTGAATTCTTTCGAAATTACTCGAATTCTTTCGAGACTGCTAAAATTCTTTCAAGTCTACTCGAATCTTATCGAAGCTATTCGAATTTATTCAAAGCTATTTAAATTGTCTCGAGAGTTTTCGAATTCCTTCGAGGCAACTCGGATTCTTTCAAACAACAAAGAACTGTTTGCTGGCTACTTGAAATCGTTCAAGGCTATTGGAATTATTTCGAAGCTACTAGAATTCTTTTGAGTCTACTTGAATTCGATCTACGACAACTGAAATGTTTCGTGGTGTCTCGAAGCCTGTTTAGGCTACTGGAATTCTTTCGAGGCTACTCGAATTCTTTCGAGGATACTCGAATTCCTTCGAAGCATTTCGAATTCTTTCGAGGCTACTCGAATCCTTTCGAAGCTACTTGAATTATTTTAAAGCTATTCGATTTCTTTCAAAGATATTCGAAGTGTCTTAAGGGTACTCGAATTCCTTAGTGGCTACTCGGATACTTTCAAGCTACAAAGAATTTTTTCGAAGCTACCCGAATTCTTTTGAGGTTACTCGAATTCTTTCGAGGTTACTCGAATTCTTTCGAATTTACTCGAATTCTTTCGAGGTTACTCGAATTCTTTCGAGGTTACTCGAATTCTTTCGAGGTTACTCGAATTCTTTCGAGGTTACTCGAATTCTTTCGAGGTGACTCGAATTGTTTCGAGGCTACTCGAATCCTTTCGAGGCTACTCGAATCCTTTCAAGGCTACTCGAATTCTTTCGAGGCTACTCGAATTCTTTCGAGGCTACTCGAATTCTAGCGAGGCTACTCGAATTCCTTCATGGCTATTCGAATTACTTCAAAGCTATTCGAAGTGTCTTGACAGTACTCCAATTTCTTGGAAGCAACTCGGATCCTTCCAAGCTACCTAGAATATTTTCGTGGCTACCCGAATTCTTTTGAGGCTACCTTAGTTCGTTCGAGGCTACCCGAGTAATTTCTATGTTACTCGAATTTTTTCGAGGCTACTCAAAATCTTTCGAGGCTACTCGAAATCTTTCGAGGCTACTCGAAATTTTTCGAAGGCTACTCGAAATCTTTCGAAGCAAGTCGAATTCTTTCGACGCCACTCGAATTTTTTCAGTTACTCGTATTCTTTTGAGGCTACTCGAATTCTTTCGAGGCTACTCGAATTTTTTTCTTTCGAGGCTACTCGAATTCCTTCGAGGCAACTCCAATTCCTTCGACGCTTCTCGAAGTCTTTCGAGGCTACTCGAGTTGTTTCGAGGCTACCCGAATCCTTCCAAGGCTACCTGAATTCTTTCGAAATTACTCGAATTCTTTCGAGACTGCTAGAATTCTTTCAAGTCTACTCGAATCTTATCGAAGCTATTCGAATTTATTCAAAGCTATTTAAATTGTCTCGAGAGATTTCGAATTCCTTCGAGGCAACTCGAAATCTTTCGAGGCTACTCGAAATCTTTCGAGGCTACTCGAAATCTTTCAAGGCTACTCGAAATCTTTCGAGGCTACTCGAAATGTTTCGAGGCTACTCGAAATCTTTCGAAGCAAGTCGAATTCTTTCGACGTCACTCGAATTTTTTCAAAGTTACTCGTATTCTTTCGAGGCTACTCGCATTCTTTCGAGGCTACTCGAATTCTTTCGAGGCAACTCCAATTCTTTCGACGCTACTCGAAGTCTTTCGAGGCTACTCGAGTTGTTTCAAGGCTACCCGAATCCTTCCAAGGCTACCTGAATTCTTTCGAAATTACTCCAATTCTTTCGACGCTACTCGAATTCTTTCGAGGCTACTCGAATTCCTTCGAAGCATTTCGAATTCTTTCGAGGCTACTCGAGTCCTTTCGAAGCTACTTGAATTATTTTAAAGCTATTCGATTTCTTTCAAAGATATTCGAAGTGTCTTAAGGGTACTCGAATTCCTTAGTGGCTACTCGGATACTTTTAAGCTACAAAGAACTTTTTCGAAGCTACCCGAATTCTTTTGAGGTTACTCGAATTCTTTCGAGGTTATTCGAATTGTTTCGAGGCTACTCGAATCCTTTCAAGGCTACTCGAATTCTTTCGAGGCTACCTGAATTCGTTCGAGGTTACTCGAATTCTTTCGAGGCTACTCGAATCCTTTCAAGGCTACTCGAATTCTTTCGAGGCTACCTGAATTCGTTCGAGGTTACTCCGAATTCTTTCGAGGTTACTCGAATTCTTTCGAGGTTATTCGAATTGTTTTGGGCTACTCCAATCCTTTTAAGGCTACTCGAATTCTTTCGAGGCTACCTGAATTCGTTCGAGGCCCGATTTCTTTCGATGCTACTCGAATTTTTCGAGGTTACTTGAAATCCTTCGAGGCTACTCAAATTCTTCCGAGGCTACTGGAATTCTTTCGATGCTACGCGAATTCTTTTGAGGCTACTCGATTTCATTTGATGCTATTTGAAATCTTGCGAGGCAACTCGAATTTTTTCGAGCCTACTCGAATTCTTTCGAGGCTACTCGAACTATTTCGAAGCTACTCGAATTCTTTCGAGACTACTCAAACTCTTCCGAGGCTACTCAAATTCTTGCGAGGCTACTAGAATTCTTTGGGGCTCCTCGAATCTTTTCGAAGCTATTCGTATTTTTTCAAAGCTGTTTAAATTGTCTCGAAGGTACTCGAATTCCTTCGAGGAAACTCGGATTCTTTCAAACAACAAAGAACTGTTTCGTGGCTACTTGAATTCTTTTGAGTCTACTCTAATTCGTTCTACGGCAACTGAATTATTTCGTGGGGTCTTGAAAATCTTTTTAGGCTACTGGAATTCTTTCGAGGCTACTCGAATTCTTTCGAAGCATTTCGGATTCTTTCGAGGCTACTCGAATCCTTTCGAAGCTACTTGAATTATTTTAAAGCTATATAACTGTATCACGTGAAACCAGCAAGCTATTCGAAAACAAAAACGAAATTGTATTTAGAAATCGGTTTATAGACGATATTATTTTAATTATAGATGCAACAAATATACCGAATCCGGATGAGTACTTAAAATTACTTTTTAACCACAATTTTCTGACATTTACCTATGAATGGTCATACGAAAAAGTAAATTTTCTCGATCTAAATATATCCATTACAAATAACGAAATAAGCACAGAAATGTACAAAAAGCCAATGAGCAAACATTTATACTTACATTTCTTATCTAATCATCCGATTCATGTAAAAAGATCTTTACCTTATTCAGCAGGCATTAGGATTATTAAATGCTTTTCAGATGAAGAAAAGGCAAAAGTCCAAATAACTAATGAAATGGAAAAATTTAAATCTAGAGGATACCCCAATAATATAATACAACATAGTAAAAATAAACTCGAAACTATTACAAGGCATAGTGTACTCAAACCTAAAAAAGATCTATTAATTAGCAATTTACGTATTCATACCCGACAAATATTGTCAAAATATAATATAACTATAGATCCAACTAATTATAGTGATTTTGGTAATAAGATATTTATCGTAGTGCCTTTTTATAATAATATAAAAAACATAGGAAATATTGTAAAAGAAATATTGTATTCACAATTACGTAAATGCACAAATGAAAAGTACAAATTATGGGCTGAATCGTTAAGTCTCAATGTAGCATACACACAGACAAACTCATTGAGACAGATACTGAAAAAATAAGGGGCATTATTAAATAAAATTACACTGTATAGATCTTAAAAATGTAAGCCAACGCGAAAGGCGCGTAAATACATATTATGCGGTAAATACCGAACAGCAGGAAGTTCATTCTGACAGAAGAATGAAATTGCACTTTGTTTATTTATAATTAACAAAATTATAAGATTTTAGTAACAGACCATAATATGTAAAGGTAATTATTTTATTAACTTAACATAATATAGATAATTGTTAATAATCCTAATTTAAGTCGAGTTAATGACATGTTAACATTAACACGGTGAATTTAAGTAACTTTTTGGTTTTACAGTTAAAATCTGAATCAATACTTTACTGGTAGCACGTCACACACCAATATAGTACAATAAAAACAAACAGGTGGGTTAAACTTCAATGGCATTCGTACGTAAACATAATTCTTAGATAATCTTAAATTTATTAATATAATAAGACTATTTTATAAGTATTTAGGATTTGATTATTTATTGATTGTATTTAAAACTAACAGGCTTGATAAAAATTATGAAACCGGTCGCCTACATTCAGATGAACTAAATAAAAGTGACATTAAGCTGAATTTGGATTCTGAGTCGTCTTTTCTATTTATTTATTGCAAGTAGCCTCGAAAGAATTCGAGTAGGCTCGAAAAAATTCGAGTTGCCTCGCAAGATTTCAAATAGCATCAAATGAAATCCAGTAGCCTCAAAAGAATTCGCGTAGCATCGAAAGAATTCCAGTAGCCTCGGAAGAATTTAAATAGCCTCGAAGGATTTCAAGTAACCTCGAAAAAATTCGAGTAGCATCGAAAGAAATCGGGCCTCGAACGAATTCAGGTAGCCTCGAAAGAATTCGAGTAGCCTTAAAAGGATTCGAGTAGCCTCGAAACAATTCGAATAACCTCGAAAGAATTCGAGTAACCTCGAAAGAATTCGAGTAACCTCGAAAGAATTCGAGTAACCTCGAACGAATTCAGGTAGCCTCGAAAGAATTCGAGTAGCCTTGAAAGGATTCGAGTAGCCTCGAAAGAATTCGAGTAACCCCGAACGAATTCAGATAGCTTCGAAAGAATTCGAGTAGCCTTGAAAGGATTCGAGTAGCCTCGAAACAATTCCAATAACCTCGAAAGAATTCGAGTAACCTCAAAAGAATTCGGGTAGCTTCGAAAAAGTTCTTTGTAGCTTAAAAGTATCCGAGTAGCCACTAAGGAATTCGAGTACCCTTGAGACACTTCGAATATCTTTGAAAGAAATCGAATAGCTTTAAAATAATTCAAGTAGCTTCGAAAGGATTCGAGTAGCCTCGAAAGAATTCGAGTAGCCTCGAAAGAATTCGAGTAGCCTCGAAAGAATTCGAGTAGCCTCGAAAGAATTCTAGTAGCTTCGAAATAATTCCAATAGCCTTGAACGATTTCAAGTAGCCAGCAAACAGTTCTTTGTTGTTTGAAAGAATCCGAGTTGCCTCGAAGGAATTCGAAAACTCTCGAGACAATTTAAATAGCTTTGAATAAATTCGAATAGCTTCGATAAGATTCGAGTAGACTTTGTAATGATAGCAAAACTGTCAGAAAGATGAAATAAATGCAGTCTAACTATCGCCACTACTTGGCTGAATATTATGTAGATGAGGTAGAGGCATGAGCATATGAATGATAATTACTAACTTAGAATTAGACACGAACTTCACTAGGTAAGCCTTCGTCTAAAATTTCAATAATAATTATGACTAACTCTAATGCGGCAAAAGAAATGATAATTAGGAATACCAGTACGTTTAAAACAGAAAAACCAATAATATTATTTAAAATAAATTTCGAAACAAAAATCCAATTCAATAAAATACATATAATTTAGAATCTAGAATATAAGTTAGATAGGCCTAATGGGGAATAGTGAGACAGGACTAAGGAGAGTGCAACAACGTACCTTAACAGTAGGCTTCAGCACAAATCCAAGTCCAAGTAAGGCACAAAGAAGAAACACTCCTATACACTTTACAACTTGAAAGAATTCTAGCAGTCTCGAAAGAATTCGAGTAATTTCGAAAGAATTCAGGTAGCCTTGGAAGGATTCGGGTAGCCTCGAAACAACTCGAGTAGCCTCGAATAGCGTCGAAAGAATTGGAGTTGCCTCGAAAGAATTCGAGTAGCCTCGAAAGAATTCGAGTAGCCTCGAAAGAATTCGAGAAGCCTCGAAAGAATACGAGTAACTTTGAAAAAATTCGAGTGGCGCCGAAAGAATTCGACTTGCTTCGAAAGATTTCGAGTAGCCTCGAAAGATTTCGAGTAGCCTCGAAACATTTCGAGTAGCCTCGAAAGATTTCGAGTAGCCTTGAAAGATTTCGAGTAGCCTCGAAAGATTTCGAGTAGCCTCGAAAAAATTCGAGTAACATAGAAATTACTCGGGTAGCCTCGAACGAACCAAGGTAGCCTCAAAAGAATTCGGGTAGCCACGAAAATATTCTAGGTAGCTTGAAAGGATCCGAGTTGCTTCCAAGAAATTGGAGTACTGTCAAGACACTTCGAATAGCTTTGAAGTAATTCGAATAGCTTTGAAGTAATTCGAATAGCCATGAAGGAATTCGAGTAGCCTCGCTAGAATTCGAGTAGCCTCGAAAGAATTCGAGTAGCCTCGAAAGAATTCGAGTAGCCTCGAAAGAATTCGGGTAGCCTTGAAAGGATTCGAGTAGCCTCGAAAGGATTCGAGTAGCCTCGAAACAATTCGAGTCACCTCGAAAGATTTCGAGTAACCTCAAAAGAATTCGGGTAGCTTCGAAAAAATTCTTTGTAGCTTGAAAGTATCCGAGTGGCCGCTAAGGAATTCGAGTACCCTTAAGACACTTCGAATATCTTTTAAAGAAATCGAATAGCTTTAAAATAATTCAAGTAGCTTCGAAAGGATTCGAGTAGCCTCGAAAGAATCCGAAATGCTTCGAAAGAATTCGAGTAGCCTCGAAAGAATTCCAGTAGCCTAAAAAGATTTTCAAGACCCCACGAAATAATTCAGTTGCCGTAGAACGAATTAGAGTAGACTCAAAAGAATTCAAGTAGCCACGAAACAATTCTTTGTTGTTTGAAAGAATCCGAGTTTCCTCGAAGGAATTCGAGTACCTTCGAGACAATTTAAACAGCTTTGAAAAAATACGAATAGCTTCGAAAAGATTCGAGGAGCCCCAAAGAATTCTAGTAGCCTCGCAAGAATTTGAGTAGCCTCGGAAGAGTTTGAGTAGTCTCGAAAGAATTCGAGTAGCTTCGAAATAGTTCGAGTAGCCTCGAAAGAATTCGAGTAGGCTCGAAAAAATTCGAGTTGCCTCGCAAGATTTCAAATAGCATCAAATGAAATCGAGTAGCCTCAAAAGAATTCGCGTAGCATCGAAAGAATTCCAGTAGCCTCGGAAGAATTTGAGTAGCCTCGAAGGATTTCAAGTAACCTCGAAAAAATTCGAGTAGCATCGAAAGAAATCGGGCCTCGAACGAATTCAGGTAGCCTCGAAAGAATTCGAGTAGCCTTAAAAGGATTGGAGTAGCCCGAAACAATTCGAATAACCTCGAAAGAATTCGAGTAACCTCGAAAGAATTCGAGTAACCTCGAACGAATTCAGGTAGCCTCGAAAGAATTCGAGTAGCCTTGAAAGGATTCGAGTAGCCTCGAAAGAATTCGAGTAACCTCGAACGAATTCAGGTAGCCTCGAAAGAATTCGAGTAGCCTTGAAAGGATTCGAGTAGCCTCGAAACAATTCGAATAACCTCGAAAGAATTCGAGTAACCTCAAAAGAATTCGGGTAGCTTCGAAAAAGTTCTTTGTAGCTTAAAAGTATCCGAGTAGCCACTAAGGAATTCGAGTACCCTTAAGACACTTCGAATATCTTTGAAAGAAATCGAATAGCTTTAAAATAATTCAAGTAGCTTCGAAAGGACTCGAGTAGCCTCGAAAGAATTCGAAATGCTTCGAAGGAATTCGAGTAGCCTCGAAAGAATTCGAGTGGCGTCGAAAGAATTGGAGTAATTTCGAAAGAATTCAGGTAGCCTTGGAAGGATTCGGGTAGCCTTGAAACAACTCGAGTAGCCTCGAAAGACTTCGAGTAGCGTCGAAAGAATTGGAGTTGCCTCGAAAGAATTCGAGTAGCCTCGAAAGAATTCGAGTAGCCTCGAAAGAATACGAGTAACTTTGAAAAAATTCGAGTGGCGTCGAAAGAATTCGACTTGCTTCGAAAGATTTCGAGTAGCCTCGAAACATTTCGAGTAGCCTCGAAAGATTTCGAGTAGCCTTGAAAGATTTCGAGTAGCCTCGAAAGATTTCGAGCAGCCTCGAAAGATTTCGAGTTGCCTCGAAGGAATTCGAAATCTCTCGAGACAATTTAAATAGCTTTGAATAAATTCGAATAGCTTCGATAAGATTCGAGTAGACTTGAAAGAATTCTAGCAGTCTCGAAAGAATTCGAGTAATTTCGAAAGAATTCAGGTAGCCTTGGAAGGATTCGGGTAGCCTCGAAACAACTCGAGTAGCCTCGAAAGACTTCGAGAAGCGTCGAAGGAATTGGAGTTGCCTCGAAGGAATTCGAGTAGCCTCGAAAGAACTCGAGTAGCCTCGAAAGAATTCGAGTAGCCTCGAAAGAATTCGAGTAGCCTCAAAAGAATACGAGTAACTGAAAAAATTCGAGTGGCGTCGAAAGAATTCGACTTGCTTCGAAAGATTTCGAGTAGCCTCGAAAAATTTCGAGTAGCCTCGAAAGATTTCGAGTAGCCTCGAAAGATTTTGAGTAGCCTCGAAAAAATTCGAGTAACATAGAAATTACTCGGGTAGCCTCGAACGAACTAAGGTAGCCTCAAAAGAATTCGGGTAGCCACGAAAATATTCTAGGTAGCTTGGAAGGATCCGAGTTGCTTCCAAGAAATTGGAGTACTGTCAAGACACTTCGAATAGCTTTGAAGTAATTCGAATAGCCATGAAGGAATTCGAGTAGCCTCGCTAGAATTCGAGTAGCCTCGAAAGAATTCGAGTAGCCTCGAAAGAATTCGAGTAGCCTTGAAAGGATTCGAGTAGCCTCGAAACAATTCGAGTCACCTCGAAAGAATTCGAGTAACCTCGAAAGAATTCGAGTAACCTCGAAAGAATTCGAGTAACCTCGAAAGAATTCGAGTAACCTCGAAAGAATTCGAGTAACCTCGAAAGAATTCGAGTAACCTCGAAAGATTTCGAGTAACCTCGAAAGAATTCGAGTAACCTCGAAAGAATTCGAGTAACCTCGAAAGAATTCGAGTAACCTCAAAAGAATTCGGGTAGCTTCGAAAAAATTCTTTGTAGCTTGAAAGTATCCGAGTAGCCGGTAAGGAATTCGAGTACCCTTAAGACACTTCGAATATCTTTTAAAGAAATCGAATAGCTTTAAAATAATTCAAGTAGCTTCGAAAGGATTCGAGTAGCCTCGAAAGAATCCGAAATGCTTCGAAAGAATTCGAGTAGCCTCGAAAGAATTCCAGTAGCCTAAAAAGATTTTCGAGACCCCACGAAATAAGTCAGTTGCCGTAGAACGAATTAGAGTAGACTCAAAAGAATTCAAGTAGCCACGAAACAATTCTTTGTTGTTTGAAAGAATCCGAGTTTCCTCGAAGGAATTCGAGTACCTTCGAGACAATTTAAACAGCTTTGAAAAAATACGAATAGCTTCGAAAAGATTCGAGGAGCCCCAAAGATTTCTAGTAGCCTCGCAAGAATTCGAGTAGCCTCGGAAGAGTTTGAGTAGTCTCGAAAGAATTCGAGTAGCTTCGAAATAGTTCGAGTAGCCTCGAAAGAATTCGAGTAGGCTCGAAAAATTCGAGTTGCCTCGCAAGATTTCAAATAGCATCAAATGAAATCGAGTAGCCTCAAAAGAATTCGCGTAGCATCGAAAGAATTCCAGTAGCCTCGGAAGAATTTGAGTAGCCTCGAAGGATTTCAAGTAACCTCGAAAAAATTCGAGTAGCATCGAAAGAAATCGGGCCTCGAACGAATTCAGGTAGCCTCGAAAGAATTCGAGTAGCCTTAAAAGGATTCGAGTAGCCTCGAAACAATTCGAATAACCTCGAAAGAATTCGAGTAACCTCGAAAGAATTCGAGTAACCTCGAACGAATTCAGGTAGCCTCGAAAGAATTCGAGTAGCCTTGAAAGGATTCGATTAGCCTCGAAAGGATTCGAGTAGCCTCGAAAGAATTCGAGTAACCTCGAACGAATTCAGGGAGCCTCGAAAGAATTCGAGTAGCCTCGAAACAATGCGAATAACCTCGAAAGAATTCGAGTAACCTCAAAAGAATTCGGGTAGCTTCGAAAAAATTCTTTGTAGCTTGAAAGTATCCGAGTAGCTGCTAAGGAATTCGAGTACCCTTAAGACGCTTCGAATATTTTTTAAAGAAATCGAATAGCTTTAAAATAATTCAAGTAGCTTCGAAAGGATTCGAGTAGCCTCGAAAGAATCCGAAATGCTTCGAAAGAATTCGAGTAGCCTCGAAAGAATTCCAGTAGCCTAAAAAGATTTTCGAGACCCCACGAAATAATTCAGTTGCCGTAGAACGAATTAGAGTAGACTCAAAAGAATTCAAGTAGCCACGAAACAATTCTTTGTTGTTTGAAAGAATCCGAGTTTCCTCGAAGGAATTCGAGTACCTTCGAGACAATTTAAACAGCATTGAAAAAATACGAATAGCTTCGAAAAGATTCGAGGAGCCCCAAAGAATTCTAGTAGCCTCGCAAGAATTCGAGTAGCCTCGGAAGAGTTTGAGTAGTCTCGAAAGAATTCGAGTAGATTCGAAATAGTTCGAGTAGCCTCGAAAGAATTCGAGTAGGCTCGAAAAAAATTCGAGTTGCCTCGCAAGATTTCAAAATAGCATCAAATGAAATCGAGTAGCCTCAAAAGAATTCGCGTAGCATCGAAAGAATTCCAGTAGCCTCGGAAGAATTTGAGTAGCCTCGAAGGATTTCAAGTAACCTCGAAAAAATTCGAGTAGCATCGAAAGAAATCGGGCCTCGAACGAATTCAGGTAGCCTCGAAAGAATTCGAGTAGCCTTAAAAGGATTCGAGTAGCCTCGAAACAATTCGAATAACCTCGAAAGAATTCGAGTAACCTCGAAAGAATTCGAGTAACCTCGAACGAATTCAGGTAGCCTCGAAAGAATTCGAGTAGCCTTGAAAGGATTCGAGTAGCCTCGAAAGGATTCGAGTAGCCTCGAAAGAATTCGAGTAACCTCGAACGAATTCAGGGAGCCTCGAAAGAATTCGAGTAGCCTCGAAACAATTCGAATAACCTCGAAAGAATTCGAGTAACCTCAAAAGAATTCGGGTAGCTTCGAAAAAATTCTTTGTAGCTTGAAAGTATCCGAGTAGCTGCTAAGGAATTCGAGTACCCTTAAGACGCTTCGAATATCTTTTAAAGAAATCGAATAGCTTTAAAATAATTCAAGTAGCTTCGAAAGGATTCGAGTAGCCTCGAAAGAATCCGAAATGCTTCGAAAGAATTCGAGTAGCCTCGAAAGAATTCCAGTAGCCTAAAAAGATTTTCGAGACCCCACGAAATAATTCAGTTGCCGTAGAACGAATTAGAGTAGACTCAAAAGAATTCAAGTAGCCACGAAACAATTCTTTGTTGTTTGAAAGAATCCGAGTTTCCTCGAAGGAATTCGAGTACCTTCGAGACAATTTAAACAGCTTTGAAAAAATACGAATAGCTTCGAAAAGATTCGAGGAGCCCCAAAGAATTCTAGTAGCCTCGCAAGAATTCGAGTAGCCTCGGAAGAGTTTGAGTAGTCTCGAAAGAATTCGAGTAGATTCGAAATAGTTCGAGTAGCCTCGAAAGAATTCGAGTAGGCTCGAAAAAATTCGAGTTGCCTCGCAAGATTTCAAATAGCATCAAATGAAATCGAGTAGCCTCAAAAGAATTCGCGTAGCATCGAAAGAATTCCAGTAGCCTCGGAAGAATTTGAGTAGCCTCGAAGGATTTCAAGTAACCTCGAAAAAATTCGAGTAGCATCGAAAGAAATCGGGCCTCGAACGAATTCAGGTAGCCTCGAAAGAATTCGAGTAGCCTTAAAAGGATTCGAGTAGCCTCGAAACAATTCGAATAACCTCGAAAGAATTCGAGTAACCTCGAAAGAATTCGAGTAACCTCGAACGAATTCAGGTAGACTCGAAAGAATTCGAGTAGCCTTGAAAGGATTCGAGTAGCCTCGAAAGGATTCGAGTAGCCTCGAAAGAATTCGAGTAACATAGAAATTACTCGGGTAGCCTCGAACGAACTAAGGTAGCCTCAAAAGAATTCGGGTAGCCACGAAAATATTCTAGGTAGCTTGGAAGGATCCGAGTTGCTTCCAAGAAATTGGAGTACTGTCAAGACACTTCGAATAGCTTTGAAGTAATTCGAATAGCCATGAAGGAATTCGAGTAGCCTCGCTAGAATTCGAGTAGCCTCGAAAGAATTCGAGTAGCCTTGAAAGGATTCGAGTAGCCTCGAAAGGATTCGAGTAGCCTCGAAAGGATTCGAGTAGCCTCGAAAGGATTCGAGTAGCCTCGAAACAATTCGAGTCACCTCGAAAGAATTCGAGTAACCTCGAAAGAATTCGAGTAACCTCGAAAGAATTCGAGTAACCTCGAAAGAATTCGAGTAACCTCAAAAGAATTCGGGTAGCTTCGAAAAAATTCTTTGTAGCTTGAAAGTATCCGAGTAGCCGCTAAGGAATTCGAGCACCCTTAAGACACTTCGAATATCTTTTAAAGAAATCGAATAGCTTTAAAATAATTCAAGTATCTTCGAAAGGATTCGAGTAGCCTCGAAAGAATCCGAAATGCTTCGAAAGAATTCGAGTAGCCTCGAAAGAATTCCAGTAGCCTAAAAAGATTTTCGAGACCCCACGAAATAATTCAGTTGCCGTAGAACGAATTAGAGTAGACTCAAAAGAATTCAAGTAGCCACGAAACAATTCTTTGTTGTTTGAAAGAATCCGAGTTTCCTCGAAGAAATTCGAGTACCTTCGAGACAATTTAAACAGCTTTGAAAAAATACGAATAGCTTCGAAAAGATTCGAGGAGCCCCAAAGAATTCTAGTAGCCTCGCAAGAATTCGAGTAGCCTCGGAAGAGTTTGAGTAGTCTCAAAAGAATTCGAGTAGCTTCGAAATAGTTCGAGTAGCCTCGAAAGAATTCGAGTAGGCTCGAAAAAATTCGAGTTGCCTCGCAAGATTTCAAATAGCATCAAATGAAATCGAGTAGCCTCAAAAGAATTCGCGTAGCATCGAAAGAATTCCAGTAGCCTCGGAAGAATTTGAGTAGCCTCGAAGGATTTCAAGTAACCTCGAAAAAATTCGAGTAGCATCGAAAGAAATCGGGCCTCGAACGAATTCAGGTAGCCTCGAAAGAATTCGAGTAGCCTTAAAAGGATTCGAGTGGCCTCGAAACAATTCGAATAACCTCGAAAGAATTCGAGTAACCTCGAACGAATTCAGGTAGCCTCGAAAGAATTCGAGTAGCCTTGAAAGGATTCGAGTAGCCTCGAAAGAATTCGAGTAACCTCGAACGAATTCAGGTAGCCTCGAAAGAATTCGAGTAGCCTTGAAAGGATTCGAGTAGCCTCGAAACAATTCGAATAACCTCAAAAGAATTCGGGTAGCTTCGAAAAAGTTCTTTGTAGCTTAAAAGTATCCGAGTAGCCACTAAAGAATTCGAGTACCCTTAAGACACTTCGAATATCTTTGAAAGAAATCGAATAGCTTTAAAATAATTCAAGTAGCTTCGAAAGGATTCGAGTAGCCTCGAAAGAATTCGAAATGCTTCGATGGAATTCGAGTAGCCTCGAAAGAATTCGAGTAGCCACGAAAGAAATCCAGTAGCCTAAACAGGCTTCGAGACACCACGAAACATTTCAGTTGTCGTAGATCGAATTCAAGTAGACTCAAAAGAATTCTAGTAGCTTCGAAATAATTCCAATAGCCTTGAACGATTTCAAGTAGCCAGCAAACAGTTCTTTGTTGTTTGAAAGAATCCGAGTTGCCTCGAAGGAATTCGAAAACTCTCGAGACAATTTAAATAGCTTTGAATAAATTCGAATAGCTTCGATAAGATTCGAGTAGACTTGAAAGAATTCTAGCAGTCTCGAAAGAATTCGAGTAATTTCGAAAGAATTGAGGTAGCCTTGGAAGGATTCGGGTAGCCTCGAAACAACTCGAGTAGCCTCGAAAGACTTCGAGTAGCGTCGAAAGAATTGGAGTTGCCTCGAAAGAATTCGAGTAGCCTCCAAAGAATTCGAGTAGCCTCGAAAGAATTCGAGTAGCCTCGAAAGAATTCGAGTAGCCTCGAAAGAATTCGAGTAGCCTCGAAAGAATTCGAGTAGCCTCGAAAGAATTCGAGTAGCCTCGAAAGAATTCGAGTAGCCTCGAAAGAATTCGAGTAGCCTCGAAAGAATTCGAGTAGCCTCGAAAGAATTCGAGTAGCCTCGAAAGATTTCGAGTAGCCTCGAAAGATTTCGAGTAGCCTCGAAAGATTTTTGAGTAGCCTCGAAAAAATTCGAGTAACATAGAAATTACTCGGGTAGCCTCGAACGAACTAAGGTAGCCTCAAAAGAATTCGGGTAGCCGCGAAAATATTCTAGGTAGCTTGAAAGGATCCGAGTTGCTTCCAAGAAATTGGAGTACTGTCAAGACACTTCGAATAGCTTTGAAGTAATTCGAATAGCCATGAAGGAATTCGAGTAGCCTCGCTAGAATTCGAGTAGCTTCGAAAGAATTCGAGTAGCCTCGAAAGAATTCGAGTAGCCTCGAAAGAATTCGAGTAGCCTTGAAAGGATTCGAGTAGCCTCGAAAGGATTCGAGTAGCCTCGAAACAATTTGAGTCACCTCGAAAGAATTCGAGTAACCTCGAAAGAATTCGAGTAACCTCGAAAGAATTCGAGTAACCTCGAAAGAATTCGAGTAACCTCGAAAGAATTCGAGTAACCTCGAAAGAATTCGAGTAAATTCGAAAGAATTCGAGTAACCTCGAAAGAATTCGAGTAACCTCAAAAGAATTCGGGTAGCTTCGAAAAAATTCTTTGTAGCTTGAAAGTATCCGAGTAGCCACTAAGGAATTCGAGTACCCTTAAGACACTTCGAATATCTTTGAAAGAAATCGAATAGCTTTAAAATAATTCAAGTAGCTTCGAAAGGATTCGAGTAGCCTCGAAAGAATTCGAAATGCTTCGAAGGAATTCGAGTATCCTCGAAAGAATTCGAGTAGCCTCGAAAGAATTCCAGTAGCCTAAACAGGCTTCGAGACACCACGAAACATTTCAGTTGTCGTAGATCGAATTCAAGTAGACTCAAAAGAATTCTAGTAGCGAAATAATTCCAATAGCCTTGAACGATTTCAAGTAGCCAGCAAACAGTTCTTTGTTGTTTGAAAGAATCCGAGTTGCCTCGAAGGAATTCGAAAACTCTCGAGACAATTTAAATAGCTTTGAATAAATTCGAATAGCTTCGATAAGATTCGAGTAGACTTCAAAGAATTTTAGCAGTCTCGAAAGAATTCGAGTAATTTCGAAAGAATTCAGGTAGCCTTGGAAGGATTCGGGTAGCCTCGAAACAACTCGAGTAGCCTCGAAAGACTTCGAGTAGCGTCGAAAGAATTGGAGTTGCCTCGAAAGAATTCGAGTAGCCTCGAAAGAATACGAGTAACTTTGAAAAAATTCGAGTGGCGTCGAAAGAATTCGACTTGCTTCGAAAGATTTCGAGTAGCCTCGAAAGTTTTCGAGTAGCCTCGAAAGTTTTCGAGTAGCCTCGAAACATTTCGAGTAGCCTCGAAACATTTCGAGTAGCCTCGAAACATTTCGAGTAGCCTCGAAAGATTTCGAGTATCCTCGAAAGATTTCGAGTAGCCTCGAAAGATTTCGAGTAGCCTCGAAAAAATTCGAGTAACATAGAAATTACTCGGGTAGCCTCGAACGAACTAAGGTAGCCTCAAAAGAATTCGGGTAGCCACGAAAGAATTCGAGTAGCCTCGAAAGAATTCGAGTAGCCTCGAAAGAATACGAGTAACTTTGAAAAAATTCGAGTGGCTTCGAAAGAATTCGACTTGCTTCGAAAGATTTCGAGTAGCCTCGAAAGATTTCGAGTAGCCTCGAAACATTTCGAGTAGCCTCGAAACATTTCGAGTAGCCTCGAAACATTTCGAGTAGCCTCGAAACATTTCGAGTAGCCTCGAAACCTTTCGAGTAGCCTCGAAAGATTTCGAGTAGCCTCGAAAAAATTCGAGTAACATAGAAATTACTCGGGTAGCCTCGAACGAACTAAGGTAGCCTCAAAAGAATTCGGGTAGCCACGAAAATATTCTAGGTAGCTTGAAAGGATCCGAGTTGCTTCCAAGAAATTGGAGTACTGTCAAGACACTTCGAATAGCTTTGAAGTAATTCGAATAGCCATGAAAGAATTCGAGTAGCCTCGCTAGAATTCGAGTAGCTTCGAAAGAATTCGAGTAGCCTCGAAACAATTCGAGTCACCTCGAAAGAATTCGAGTAACCTCGAAAGAATTCGAGTAACCTCGAAAGAATTCGAGTAACCTCGAAAGAATTCGAGTAACCTCGAAAGAATTCGAGTAACCTCGAAAGAATTCGAGTAACCTCGAAAGAATTCGAGTAACCTCGAAAGAATTCGAGTAACCTCAAAAGAATTCGCGTAGCTTCGAAAAAATTCTTTGTAGCTTGAAAGTATCCGAGTAGCCGCTAAGGAATTCGAGTACCCTTAAGACACTTCGAATATCTTTTAAAGAAATCGAATAGCTTTAAAATAATTCAAGTAGCTTCGAAAGGATTCGAGTAGCCTCGAAAGAATCCGAAATGCTTCGAAAGAATTCGAGTAGCCAAGAAAAATTTCCAGTAGCCTAAAAAGATTTTCGAGACCCCACGAAATAATTCAGTTGCCGTAGAACGAATTAGAGTAGACTCAAAAGAATTCAAGTAGCCACGAAACAATTCTTTGTTGTTTGAAAGAATCCGAGTTTCCTCGAAGGAATTCGAGTACCTTCGAGACAATTTAAACAGCTTTGAAAAAATACGAATAGCTTCGAAAAGATTCGAGGAGCCCCAAAGAATTCTAGTAGCCTCGCAAGAATTCGAGTAGCCTCGGAAGAGTTTGAGTAGCCTCGGAAGAGTTTGAGTAGTCTCGAAAGAATTCGAGTAGCTTCGAAATAGTTCGAGTAGCCTCGAAAGAATTCGAGTAGGCTCGAAAAAATTCGAGTTGCCTCGCAAGATTTCAAATAGCATCAAATGAAATCGAGTAGCCTCAAGAGAATTCGCGTAGCATCGAAAGAATTCCAGTAGCCTCGGAAGAATTTGAGTAGCCTCGAAGGATTTCAAGTAACCTCGAAAAAATTCGAGTAGCATCGAAAGAAATCGGGCCTCGAACGAATTCAGGTAGCCTCGAAAGAATTCGAGTAGCCTTAAAATGATTCGAGTAGCCTCGAAACAATTCGAATAACCTCGAAAGAATTCGAGTAACCTCGAACGAATTCAGGTAGCCTCGAAAGAATTCGAGTAGCCTTGAAAGGATTCGAGTAGCCTCGAAAGAATTCGAGTAACCTCGAACGAATTCAGGTAGCCTCGAAAGAATTCGAGTAGCCTTGAAAGGATTCGAGTAGCCTCGAAACAATTCGAATAACCTCGAAAGAATTCGAGTAACCTCAAAAGAATTCGGGTAGCTTCGAAAAAGTTCTTTGTAGCTTAAAAGTATCCGAGTAGCCACTAAGGAATTCGAGTACCCTTAAGACACTTCGAATATCTTTGAAAGAAATCGAATAGCTTTAAAATAATTCAAGTAGCTTCGAAAGGATTCGAGTAGCCTCGAAAGAATTCGAAATGCTTCGAAGGAATTCGAGTAGCCTCGAAAGAATTCGAGTAGCCTTAAAAGGATTCGAGTAGCCTCGAAACAATTCGAATAACCTCGAAAGAATTCGAGTAACCTCGAAAGAATTCGAGTAACCTCGAAAGAATTCGAGTAACCTCGAACGAATTCAGGTTGCCTCGAAAGAATTCGAGTAGCCTTAAAAGGATTCGAGAAGCCTCGAAACAATTCGAATAACCTCGAAAGAATTCGAATAACCTCGAAAGAATTCGAGTAACCTCGAACGAATTCAGGTAGCCTTGAAAGGATTCGAGTAGCCTCGAAACAATTCGAATAACCTCGAAAGAATTCGAGTAACCTCAAAAGAATTCGGGTAGCTTCGAAAAAGTTCTTTGTAGCTTAAAAGTATCCGAGTAGCCGCTAAGGAATTCGAGTACCCTTAAGACACTTCGAATATCTTTGAAAGAAATCGAATAGCTTTAAAATAATTCAAGTAGCTTCGAAAGGATTCGAGTAGCCTCGAAAGAATTCGAAATGCTTCGAAGGAATTCGAGTAGCCTCGAAAGAATTTGAGTAGCTTCGAAAGAATTCCAGTACCCTAAAAAGATTTCGAGACGCCAAGAAACATTATAGTTGTCGTAGAAAGAATTCAAGTAGACTCAAAAGAATTCTAGTAGATTCGAAATAATTCCAATAGCCTTGAACGCGTTCAAGTAGCCACGAAACAACTCTTTGTTGTTTGAAATAATCAGAGTTGCCTCGAAGGATATCGGGTACCCTCGAGACAATTTAAACATCTTTGAACAAATTCGAATAACTTCGAAAAGATTCGAGTAGCGTCGAAAGAATTCCAGTAGCCTAAACAGGCTTCGAGACACCACGAAACATTTCAGTTGTCGTAGATCGAATTCAAGTAGACTCAAAAGAATTCTAGTAGCTTCGAAATAATTAAAATAGCCTTGAACGATTTCAAGTAGCCACCAAACAGTTCTTTGTTGTTTGAAAGAATCCGAGTTGCCTCGATGGAATTCGAAAACTCTTGAGACAATTTAAATAGCTTTGAATAAATTCGAATAGCTTCGAAAAGATTCGAGTAGCCCTGAAAGAATTCTAGCAGTCTCGAAAAAATTCGTGTAATTTCGAAAGAACTCAGGTAGCCTTGGAAGGATTCGGGTGCCCTCGAAACAACTCGAGTAGACTCGAAAGAATACGAGTAACTTTGAAAAAATACGAGTGGCATCGAAAGAATTCGAGTAGCCTCGAAAGATTTCGAGTAGCGTTTTTGTTTAAGTATCATAAAGTCAGAACCGAACGACAATATAATACTGGTTACGTTGAATAATGATTAAAGTATTCTCATTTATATCTGCAATTTCGGTTTACAATTAATACACTTGAATCTTTGCTGCGAAAAGAATTAATAGTAATTATCAGTGTAGCATTGCCTTTTAAAAATTAAATTTTACGTTTTGAAAGCACTAACTAATTCAAAGAACTACCACCAAGAGTGAATTGTGAACACGAAACCTTGGTAAATAAATTATTCATATTTTAAAGAATTAAAATTTCCGGTTTTAACGGGTAATAACTGTTTTTTTCAAATAACCTGAAAAATTCCATTTTAAAAAATACAATAAGAAATGCCATTACGCATTAATTATACTTTTAAGGTAGATAGATTTTATTGTAAATTATATAAACGAAGTCTTTCGATTATTAGAAATATAATTATGATTTTTACAGAGTATCTAAAACTGTTTTTAATTTGCCTATAAACATTTAAATTTGGAACGTCCTCTGCGAAATGAATAATAGAGTCAGATAAAAGCGTTTTACAATAATAATACTTCAGTATTATATACTATTATATGAACTGTTCAAAAATGACAATAGTAGAAGCTATAAAACAGGGCATGAAAAAGGCAGGGTTTTTCCTAGGAAAAACCCAAAAAGCCGCCTTTTTGGGTTTTTGCTGGGTTTTTGGGTTTTTGGGGTTTTTGGGTTTTTGCTGTAGCATCCGCCATCTACTGTGGTTCACTGGACTTCTAGCATTATTGTTCCATATTCAAACTTAAAATAATATTTATTTTGCTTCTCTGTGGGCGATCTGGAAGAAGACTTTTATTACAATGTAAATGAATTTGTTGATTCGATTAGTATTAATTTGACGGTAAACTCAAAAGTATATTGATCAAATATTTGGTTTGCAAGTTTTAGTAGTTATTAGGTATGGAGGCGACTTAATATAGACGAACTTCAAACTATAATATTAAAAATATTCCATTTATTTCTAAAATATTGAGATAAACAAATTATGTAAACAATAAACAAATTGATAAACAAATAAATATCATTTGGCTATTACATTGATTCGTTGATTAAGGGAATGGAATAACGGATATTTTAAACTACAGTTCTTGTATTCTGCTCTAATCCTTGGGTTTTCAAGTTACTCCATTTCATAACAAAAACCCAAAAACCCGGGTTTTTGCTAATTTTGCTACCCAAAAACCCAACCAAAAACCCAATAACCCAAAAACCCGGGTTTTTGGGTTTTTCAAGCCCTGCTATAAAAAAGGTCTTTGTTTAAGAACCATAAGGTCTGAACCGAACGACAATATATTACTGGTTACGTTGAATAATGATTAAAGTATTTTCATTTATATCTGCAATTTCGGTTTACAATTAATACACTTGAATCTTTACTGCGAAAAGAATTAATAGTAATTATCAGTTTAGCATTGCCTTTAAAAAATTAAATTTTACGCTTTGAAAGCACTAACTAATTCAAAGAACTACCACCAAGTGTGAATTGTGAACACGAAACCTTGGTAAATAAATTATTCATATTTTAAAGAATTAAAATTTCCGGTTTTAACGGGTAATAGCTGTTTTTTCAAATGATCTGAAAAATTCTATTTTAAAAAATACAATAAGAAATGCCATTGCGCATTAATTATACTTTTATGGTATATAGATTTTATTGTAAATTATATAAACGAAGTCTTTCGATTATTAGAAATATAATTATGATTTTTACAGAGTATCTAAAACCGTTTTTAATTTGCCTATAAACATTTTAATTTGGAACGTCCTCTGCGAAAAGAATAATAGAGTCGGATAAAAGCGTTTTACAATAATAATACTTCAGTATTATATACTATTATATGAACTGTTCAAAAATGACAATAGTAGAAGCTATAAAAAAGGTCTTTGTTTAAGAACAATAAGGTCTGAACCGAACGACAATATATTACTGGTTACGTTGAATAATGATTAAAGTATTCTCATTTATATCTGCAATTTCGGTTTACAATTAATACACTTGAATCTTTACTGCGAAAAGAATTAATAGTATTTATCAGTGTAGCATTGCCTTTTAAAAATTAAAGTTTACGCTTTGAAAGCACTAACTAATTCAAAGAACTACCACCAAGAGTGAATTGTGAACACGAAACCTTGGTAAATAAATTATTCATATTTTAAAGAATTAAAATTTCCGGTTTTAACGGGTAATAACTGTTTTTTTTCAAATAACCTGAAAAATTCTATTTTAAAAAATACAATAAGAATTGCCATTACGCATTAATTATACTTTTGTGGTACACAGATATTATTGTAAATTATATAAACGAAGTCTTTCGATTATTAGAAATATAATTATGATTTTTACAGAGTATCTAAAACTGTTTTTAATTTGCCTATAAACATTTAAATTTGGAACGTCCCCTGCGAAAAGAATAATAGAGTCAGATAAAAGCGTTTTACAATAATAATACTTCAGTATTATATACTATTATATGAACTGTTCAAAAATGACAATAGTAGAAGCTATAAAAAAGGTCTTTGTTTAAGAACCATAAGGTCTGAACCGAACGACAATATATTAATGGTTACGTTGAATAATGATTAAAGTATTCTCATTTATATCTGCAATTTCGGTTTACAATTAATACACTTAAATCTTTACTGCGAAAAGAATTAATAGTATTTATCAGTGTAGCATTGCCTTTTAAAAATTAAATTTTACGCTTTGAAAGCACTAACTAATTCAAAGAACTACCACCAAGAGTGAATTGTGAACATGAAACCTTGGTAAATAAATTATTCACATTTTAAAGAATTAAAATTTCCGGTTTTAATGGGTAATAACTGTTTTTTTCAAATAACCTGAAAAATTCTATTTTAAAAAATACAATAAGAAATGCCATTACGCATTAATTCTACTTTTGTGGTAGACAGATATTATTGTAAATTATATAAACGAAGTCTTTCGATTATTAGAAATATAATTATGATTTTTACACAGTATATAAAATTTTCTATCATTTGCCTATAAACATTTAAATTTGAAACGTCCTTTGCGAAAAAAATAATAGTCAGATAGAAGTATTTTACAATGTGAATACTTCTGTATTATATACTATAACACGGACTGTCCATAAATGACAATAGTAGAAGCTAGGCAAAACGTCTTTGTTTAAGTATCATTAAGTCAGAACCGAACGACAATATAATACTGGTTACGTTGAATAATGATTAAAGTATTCTCATTTATATCTGCAATTTCGGTTTACAATTAATAAACTTGAATCTTTGCTGCGAAAAGAATTAATAGTAATTATCAGTTTAGCATTGCCTTTAAAAAATTAAAGTTTACGCTTTGAAAGCACTAACTAATTCAAAGAACTACCACCAAGTGTGAATTGTGAACACTAAACCTTGGTAAATAAATTATTCATATTTTAAAGAATTAAAATTTCCGGTTTTAACGGGTAATAGCTGTTTTTTTCAAATAACCTGAAAAATTCTATTTTAAAAAATACAATAAGAAATGCCATTACGCATTAATTATACTTTTATGGTAGACAGATTTTATTGTAAATTATATAAACGAAGTCTTTCGATTATTAGAAATATAATTATGATTTTTACAGAGTACCTAAAACTGTTTTTAATTTGCCTATAAACATTTAAATTTGGAACACCCTCTACGAAAAGAATAATAGTCAGATAGAAGTATTTTACAATGTGAATACTTCTGTATTATATACTATAACACGGACTGTCCATAAATGACAATAGTAGAAGCCAGGAAAAACGTCTTTGTTTAAGTATCATAAAGTCAGAACCGAACGACAATATAATACTGGTTACGTTGAATAATGATTAAAGTATTCTCATTTATATCTGCAATTTCGGTTTACAATTAATACACTTGAATCTTTGCTGCGAAAAGAATTAATAGTAATTATCAGTGTAGCATTGCCTTTTAAAAATTAAATTTTACGCTTTGAAATCACTAACTAATTCAAAGAACTACCACCAAGAGTGAATTGTGAACACGAAACCTTCGTAAATAAATTATTCATATTTTAAAGAATTAAAATTTCCGGTTTTAACGGGTAATTACTGTTTTTTTCAAATAACCTGAAAAATTCTATTTTAAAAAATACAATAAGAAATGCCATTGCACATTAATTATACTTTTATTAAAGGATGAAGGGTTCGGCTTGCCAAGTGGGCATAAAGAAAGGTAGAGATATTTAGATGAGTTCAAGAGGAAGCTCAAATAAAGTCTGGTTTATTAACTCAAGTTTACAGGTATTTATACTAAAGAGAATCAATAACAAAGATCAAAACAATTTCTAGTACGAAGGTGAACAGGAATTCTTAGCATAGATATTTGTCGGCATTAGTCACCAATAAAAGTAATAAACTCTAATGCAATAGTAAGTGTCAACTAAGCTAATTCCAATCATAACAATATAGGTACTTACATACTTAATAATAACAGAATAGTAGGTTGCTCATTCAGCAACATTCTTACACTAGTATTTCTTGGTCAATACGTACCTATAACATATTATTTACTTTAACATCCTCCTTAATATGTATATAGTACCTGTATCAAGTATCTACCTACTTATAAGGGTACATAAGGTTCTTCAATATTAACTGAAGGAAAGCACGTGCAGACCCAGGTGAAGTTGTCTTCATATCCATTTTCACACTTTTCTGTGTGTGGCTGCATGTATTCTGGTTGATCGAAACCAAAGAGCTTCTTGAACAGCTCTTTCTTGTAATGCCGTCTCTCCTCTTTCACGGCTGCATGCGCTGCTTCACATTCCTCCTCGATGGATGTAGTCGGCTCAGTTGTTGGGTCGTCTGCCTCGGCTTCTTCTGCCTCCGTGCTTAGAAAATCCTTTCCTGTCATGCCTGCAGGGTTGGTCTTGTTGTACCTGGACCTATTTCTGGATCGCTTCTTAGGTTGGTCGACACGCGTTTTATTCAGGGTAGAGGTAATCTCTTCTAATTCTTTCTTGATCGGTTTGGTAGTCTTCGACTCAGTGGGCGGAGGACGAACCCGGTCCTCTTTCTTCTTGTTCTTTTTATCTTTTCCTCCTTGATTGCTATTCCGGATGCCATGTAGTTTTTCCCAGTGTTCTTCCGCTTCTTCACTCCAGAGCGATGGCTGCTCTGATGAAATATCCAGGATGTCCATATCTGAACCGCTGTTCCCTGCAACGCTGCTCTTGCCTTTGTCCCCGGTTTTGGCTGCTCCTGCTCGCCAGTCATCCACTTCCTGTGGAGGTCTAACAGCTGCTCCGACACTTGTCCTGCCTGCTACCGCACGGTCGTCCACTCCCTGTGGAGGTCTAACAGCTGCTCCGACACTTGCCTTGACTTTCTTCTTCCGCGGGACTGCTTCCTTAAGAGCCTCTTTGGCAACCTCAGTTGCTGGTCCTGGTTTACTGCTTATTCCCTCTAGCAGCAAGTCATACATGTTAGTTAATTTCTTAGAATTTTTATTCGAACCTGGTTTTTCGGTGATCCGCATCCACTCTCTGAAGGTAGGAAACGCCCGATTGTTTTTGTTTGGGGTCTGGTACGGGATGATTTTGCTCTCGTAGCTGTAAATGTGTTTCGCCAGAACCACTTGCTTGTCTCCGTTGTCCCATACGATATTTTTCCGATCTTGTGTCCCCAAATAGATCCCCTGGATGAATGTCCCTGTTAGTCGTCCTCTATTATCCCGTTTGCACATCTGGACCTCGCTGCCGAATATTTTCAATTGAGAGATGTTTACTGTGTGTCCGGTTCTACGGTCCACGGGGGTCCTAACGCTTCCCCCGAACGGGATGGTCCCATTGTGCAGGTATACGGCGTGTTTGATTGCGTCCGTCCAGAATTTTTCATTAATCCCTGCTTCTGTTAGCATGCTCCAAGCCATTCGTAGTACAGAGTTGGTCATCACTCTGTCCGGCTTGCTTCCACTGGCGTACTTGATCTCTTTTCCCGCAACGAAAGTATCCCAGGTATCGTCGTTGATAGTAAATGTCGTCACTACACGGTTTATCTTCTTCCCTCTTACTGTCAGGCATTTTTCTACGGCTGTGGTGAGTTGTTCAATGATTTTCTTAATTTTTCTTGTCGCCAGGAACCTCACTTCGATGTAATTAGTACTCCCCTCTCGGATGAATAGGGCATGGAATTCTCCGTTTCTGCTTATTACGTCTGTGGTCAGCACCTCTGCATACAGGCTCCCTTCTTCCAGGTAGTGATGCTGTGTATCTTCTTCCGGCAGAGTTAGTTGGCGGCTCCTCTGGACACAAATCTGGCAGTGGAACTCCTCCTCCAGGGCGTGATCTGACTCCAGATATACTGCTTTCCTCTCCAGGGCCATCTTGATTAGTCCATATTTCTGGTGTCCGAGCCTCTCGTGCCAACGATTGCGAGTGGCCTCTCGCATGTTCCGTGCTGCAACAACCGCTAGTCCTCGGTTGTTCTTTGTCGCCTGAAACGCTGTTACCCCTTTCTGCGTCAAAAACTTGATTTTCTTGTCTTCGCAATTTAGGCTGTATCCATGATAATTTAATGCCGTCTTCGAAATGTAATTTAGTGACCATGGGATGTACTGTACCTCTCGGAGAATCCGTTGTTCAAACTTCTCCGGTCCAAGTGCCAGCAAACAGACGTCCCCTGCCAATGTAGAATTTACTTGGGTCCCCTCCTTAAGAGTTAGTATGGTTGATGTGGGCTTCTCCGTTCCCTCGATGAATAGAGACTTGTTATTGCAGACATGACGATGGCATTCAAAATTTACGACCCATATGTCTCTACCGGCCTCCAGGGATTGGTCGTCTTTTTCTTTCGGCTGCATCTTCTTCTTGGACTGCTGCGGGATGATCCTTAACCGTCCTCCCTAATGGTTCAGAAAAGTTGTCCGGTGTTTTCTGAAAACGTAGCTCGGTGTGGTTTGTCAGAAATTTTAATATTGCTGACCGTAGAGCTTTTCGTGCTGATGGCGTAAAGGATGAAGGGTTCGGCTTGCCAAGTGGGCATAAAGAAAGGTAGAGATATTTAGATGAGTTCAAGAGGAAGCTCAAATAAAGTCTGGTTTATTAACTCAAGTTTACAGGTATTTATACTAAAGAGAATCAATAACAAAGATCAAAACAATTTCTAGTACGAAGGTGAACAGGAATTCTTAGCATAGATATTTGTCGGCATTAGTCACCAATAAAAGTAATAAACTCTAATGCAATAGTAAGTGTCAACTAAGCTAATTCCAATCATAACAATATAGGTACTTACATACTTAATAATAACAGAATAGTAGGTTGCTCATTCAGCAACATTCTTACACTAGTATTTCTTGGTCAATACGTACCTATAACATATTATTTACTTTAACATTTATGGTATATAGATTTTAGTGTAAATTATATAAACGAAGTCTTTCAAATATTAGAAACATAATTATGATTTTTACAGAGTATCTAAAACTGTTTTTAAGTTGCCTATAAATATTTAAATTTGAAACGTCCTCTGCGAAAAGAATAATAGTCAGATAGAAGTATTTTACAATGTGAATACTTCTGTATTATATACTATAACACGGACTGTCCATAAATGACAATAATAGAAGCTAGGCAAAACGTCTTTGTTTAAGTATCATAAAGTCAGAACCGAACGACAATATAATACTGGTTACGTTGAATAATGATTAAAGTATTCTCATTTATATCTGCAATTTCGGTTTACAATTAATAAACTTGAATCTTTGCTGCGAAAAGAATTAATAGTAATTATCAGTTTAGCATTGCCTTTAAAAAATAAAATTTGACGCTTTGAAAGCACTAACTAATTCAAAGAACTACTACCAAATGTGAATTGTGAACACGAAACCTTGGTAAATAAATTATTCATATTTTAAAGAATTAAAATTTCCGGTTTTAACGGGTAATAACTGTTTTTTTCAAATAACCTGAAAAATTCTATTTTAAAAAATACAATAAGAAATGCCATTGCGCATTAATTATACTTTTATGGTATATAGATTTTATTGTAAATTATATAAACGAAGTCTTTCGATTATTAGAAATATAATTATGATTTTTACAGAGTATCTAAAACTGTTTTTAATTTGCCTATAAACATTTAAATTTGGAACGTCCTCTGCGAAAAGAATAATAGAGTCGGATAAAAGCGTTTTACAATAATAATACTTCAGTATTATATACTATTATATGAACTGTTCAAAAATGACAATAGTAGAAGCTATAAAAAAGGTCTTGGTTTAAGAACCATAAGGTCTGAACCGAACGACAATATATTACTGGTTACGTTGAATAATGATTAAAGTATTTTCATTTATATCTGCAATTTCGGTTTACAATTAATAAACTTGAATCTTTGCTGCGAAAAGAATTAATAGTAATTATCAGTTTAGCATTGCCTTTAAAAAATAAAATTTGACGCTTTGAAAGCACTAACTAATTCAAAGAACTACCACCAAGAGTGAATTGTGAACACGAAACCTTGGTAAATAAATTATTCATATTTTAAAGAATTACAATTTCCGGTTTTAACGGGTAATTACTGTTTTTTCAAATAACCTGAAAAATTCTATTTTAAAAAATACAATAAGAAATGCCATTGCACATTAATTATACTTTTATGGTATATAGATTTTAGTGTAAATTATATAAACGAAGTCTTTCAAATATTAGAAACATAATTATGATTTTTACAGAGTATCTAAAACTGTTTTTAAGTTGCCTATAAATATTTAAATTTGAAACGTCCTCTGCGAAAAGAATAATAGTCAGATAGAAGTATTTTACAATGTGAATACTTCTGTATTATATACTATAACACGGACTGTCCATAAATGACAATAATAGAAGCTAGGCAAAACGTCTTTGTTTAAGTATCATAAAGTCAGAACCGAACGACAATATAATACTGGTTACGTTGAATAATGATTAAAGTATTCTCATTTATATCTGCAATTTCGGTTTACAATTAATAAACTTGAATCTTTGCTGCGAAAAGAATTAATAGTAATTATCAGTGTAGCATTGCCTTTTAAAAATTAAATTTTACGTTTTGAAAGCACTAACTAATTCAAAGAACTACCACCAAGAGTGAATTGTGAACACGAAACCTTGGTAAATAAATTATTCATATTTTAAAGAATTAAAATTTCCGGTTTTAACGGGTAATAGCTGTTTTTTCAAATAACCTGAAAAATTCTATTTTAAAAAATACAATAAGAAATGCCATTGCGCATTAATTATACTTTTATGGTATATAGATTTTATTGTAAATTATATAAACGAAGTCTTTCGATTATTAGAAATATAATTATGATTTTTATACAGTATATAAAATTTTTTATAATTTGCCTATAAACATTTAAATTTGAAACGTCCTCTGCGAAAAGAATAATAGTCAGATAGAAGTATTTTACAATGTGAATACTTCTGTATTATATACTATAACACGGACTGTCCATAAATGACAATAGTAGAAGCTAGGCAAAACGTCTTTGTTTAAGTATCATTAAGTCAGAACCGAACGACAATATAATACTGGTTACGTTGAATAATGATTAAAGTATTCTCATTTATATCTGCAATTTCGGTTTACAATTAATAAACTTGAATCTTTGCTGCGAAAAGAATTAATAGTAATTATCAGTTTAGCATTGCCTTTAAAAAATTAAAGTTTACGCTTTGAAAGCACTAACTAATTCAAAGAACTACCACCAAGTGTGAATTGTGAACACTAAACCTTGGTAAATAAATTATTCATATTTTAAAGAATTAAAATTTCCGGTTTTAACGGGTAATAGCTGTTTTTTTCAAATAACCTGAAAAATTCTATTTTAAAAAATACAATAAGAAATGCCATTACGCATTAATTATACTTTTATGGTAGACAGATTTTATTGTAAATTATATAAACGAAGTCTTTCGATTATTAGAAATATAATTATGATTTTTACAGAGTACCTAAAACTGTTTTTAATTTGCCTATAAACATTTAAATTTGAAACACCCTCTACGAAAAGAATAATAGTCAGATAGAAGTATTTTACAATGTGAATACTTCTGTATTATATACTATAACACGGACTGTCCATAAATGACAATAATAGAAGCTAGGCAAAACGTCTTTGTTTAAGTATCATAAAGTCAGAACCGAACGACAATATAATACTGGTTACGTTGAATAATGATTAAAGTATTCTCATTTATATCTGCAATTTCGGTTTACAATTAATAAACTTGAATCTTTGCTGCGAAAAGAATTAATAGTAATTATCAGTGTAGCATTGCCTTTTAAAAATTAAATTTTACGTTTTGAAAGCACTAACTAATTCAAAGAACTACCACCAAGAGTGAATTGTGAACACGAAACCTTGGTAAATAAATTATTCATATTTTAAAGAATTAAAATTTCCGGTTTTAACGGGTAATAGCTGTTTTTTCAAATAACCTGAAAAATTCTATTTTAAAAAATACAATAAGAAATGCCATTGCGCATTAATTATACTTTTATGGTATATAGATTTTATTGTAAATTATATAAACGAAGTCTTTCGATTATTAGAAATATAATTATGATTTTTATACAGTATATAAAATTTTTTATAATTTGCCTATAAACATTTAAATTTGAAACGTCCTCTGCGAAAAGAATAATAGTCAGATAGAAGTATTTTACAATGTGAATACTTCTGTATTATATACTATAACACGGACTGTCCATAAATGACAATAGTAGAAGCTAGGCAAAACGTCTTTGTTTAAGTATCATAAAGTCAGAACCGAACGACAATATAATACTGGTTACGTTGAATAATGATTAAAGTATTCTCATTTATATCTGCAATTTCGGTTTACAATTAATAAACTTGAATCTTTGCTGCGAAAAGAATTAATAGTAATTATCAGTGTAGCATTGCCTTTTAAAAATTAAATTTTACGTTTTGAAAGCACTAACTAATTCAAAGAACTACCACCAAGAGTGAATTGTGAACACGAAACCTTGGTAAATAAATTATTCATATTTTAAAGAATTAAAATTTCCGGTTTTAACGGGTAATAGCTGTTTTTTCAAATAACCTGAAAAATTCTATTTTAAAAAATACAATAAGAAATGCCATTGCGCATTAATTATACTTTTATGGTATATAGATTTTATTGTAAATTATATAAACGAAGTCTTTCGATTATTAGAAATATAATTATGATTTTTATACAGTATATAAAATTTTTTATAATTTGCCTATAAACATTTAAATTTGAAACGTCCTCTGCGAAAAGAATAATAGTCAGATAGAAGTATTTTACAATGTGAATACTTCTGTATTATATACTATAACACGGACTGTCCATAAATGACAATAGTAGAAGCTAGGCAAAACGTCTTTGTTTAAGTATCATAAAGTCAGAACCGAACGACAATATAATACTGGTTACGTTGAATAATGATTAAAGTATTCTCATTTATATCTGCAATTTCGGTTTACAATTAATAAACTTGAATCTTTGCTGCGAAAAGAATTAATAGTAATTATCAGTTTAGCATTGCCTTTAAAAATAAAATTTGACGCTTTGAAAGCACTAACTAATTCAAAGAACTACTACCAAGTGTAAATTGTGAACACGAAACCTTGGTAAATAAATTATTCATATTTTAAAGAATTAAAATTTCCGGTTTTAACGGGTAATAACTGTTTTTTTCAAATAACCTGAAAAATTCTATTTTAAAAAATACAATAAGAAATGCCATTGCGCATTAATTATACTTTTATGGTATATAGATTTTATTGTAAATTATATAAACGAAGTCTTTCGATTATTAGAAATATAATTATGATTTTTACAGAGTATCTAAAACTGTTTTTAATTTGCCTATAAACATTTAAATTTGGAACGTCCTCTGCGAAAAGAATAATAGAGTCGGATAAAAGCGTTTTACAATAATAATACTTCAGTATTATATACTATTATATGAACTGTTCAAAAATGACAATAGTAGAAGCTATAAAAAAGGTCTTGGTTTAAGAACCATAAGGTCTGAACCGAACGACAATATATTACTGGTTACGTTGAATAATGATTAAAGTATTCTCATTTATATCTGCAATTTCGGTTTACAATTAATACACTTGAATCTTTACTGCGAAAAGAATTAATAGTATTTATCAGTGTAGCATTGCCTTTTAAAAATTAAATTTTACGCTTTGAAAGCACTAACTAATTCAAAGAACTACCACCAAGAGTGAATTGTGAACACGAAACCTTGGTAAATAAATTATCACATTTTAAAGGATTAAAATTTCCGGTTTTAACGGGTAATAACTGTTTTTTTCAAATAACCTGAAAAATTCTATTTTAAAAAATACAATAAGAAATGCCATTACGCATTAATTATACTTTTGTGGTAGACAGATATTATTGTAAATTATATAAACGAAGTCTTTCGATTATTAGAAATATAATTATGATTTTTACACAGTATATAAAATTTTCTATAATTTGCCTATAAACATTTAAATTTCGAACGTCCTTTGCGAAAAGAATAATAGTCAGATAGAAGTATTTTACAATGTGAATACTTCTGTATTATATACTATAACACGGACTGTCCATAAATGACAATAGTAGAAGCCAGGAAAAACGTCTTTGTTTAAGTATCATAAAGTCAGAACCGAACGACAATATATTACTGGTTACGTTGAATAATGATTAAAGCATTCTCATTTATTTCTGCAATTTCGGTTTACAATTAATACACTTGAATCTTTACTGCGAAAAGAATTAATAGTATTTATATGTGTAGCGTTGCCTTTTAAAAATTATATTTTACGCTTTGAAAGCACTAACTAATTCAAAGAACTACCACCAAGTGTGGATTGTGAACACGAAACCTTGGTAAATAAATTATTTATATTTTAAAGAATTAAAATTTCCGGTTTTAACGGGTAATAGCTGTTTTTTTCAAATAACCTGAAAAATTCTATTTTAAAAAATACAATAAGAAATGCCATTACGCATTAATTCTACTTTTGTGGTAGACAGATATTATTGTAAATTATATAAACGAAGTCTTTCGATTATTAGAAATATAATTATGATTTTTACGCAGTATATAAAATTTTTTATAATTTGCCTATAAACATTTAAATTTGGAACGTCCTCTGCGAAAAGAATAATAGTCAGATAGAAGTATTTTACAATGTGAATACTTCTGTATTATATACTATAACACGGACTGTCCATAAATGACAATAGTAGAAGCCAGGAAAAACGTCTTTGTTTAAGTATCATAAAGTCAGAACCGAACGACAATATATTACTGGTTACGTTGAATAATGATTAAAGCATTCTCATTTATATCTGCAATTTCGGTTTTACAATTAATACACTTGAATCTTTACTGCGATAAGAATTAATAGTATTTATCAGTGTAGCATTGCCTTTTAAAAATTAAATTTTACGCTTTGAAAGCACTAACTAATTCAAAGAACTACCACCAAATATGAATTGTGAACACGAAACCTTGGTAAATAAATTATTCATATTTTAAAGAATTAAAATTTCCGGTTTTAACGGGTAATAACTGTTTTTTTCAAATAACCTGAAAAATTATATTTTAAAAAATACAATAAGAAATGCCATTACGCATTAATTATACTTTTGTGGTAGACAGATATTATTGTAAATTATATAAACGAAGTCTTTCGATTATTAGAAATATAATTATGATTTTTACGCAGTATATAAAATTTTTAATAATTTGCCTATTAACATTTAAATTTGGAACGTCCTCTGCGAAAAGAATAATAGTCAGATAGAAGTATTTTACAATGTGAATACTTCTGTATTATATACTATAACACGGACTGTCCATAAATGACAATAGTAGAAGCCAGGAAAAACGTCTTTGTTTAAGTATCATTAAGTCAGAACCGAACGACAATATAATACTGGTTACGTTGAATAATGATTAAAGTATTCTCATTTATATCTGCAATTTCGGTTTACAATTAATACACTTAAATCTTTACTGCGAAAAGAATTAATAGTATTTATCAGTGTAGCATTGCCTTTTAAAAATTAAATTTTACGCTTTGAAAGCACTAACTAATTCAAAGAACTACCACCAAGAGTGAATTGTGAACATGAAACCTTGGTAAATAAATTATTCACATTTTAAAGAATTAAAATTTCCGGTTTTAATGGGTAATAACTGTTTTTTTCAAATAACCTGAAAAATTCTATTTTAAAAAATACAATAAGAAATGCCATTACGCATTAATTCTACTTTTGTGGTAGACAGATATTATTGTAAATTATATAAACGAAGTCTTTCGATTATTAGAAATATAATTATGATTTTTACAGAGTACCTAAAACTGTTTTTAATTTGCCTATAAACATTTAAATTTGGAACACCCTCTACGAAAAGAATAATAGTCAGATAGAAGTATTTTACAATGTGAATACTTCTGTATTATATACTATAACACGGACTGTCCATAAATGACAATAGTAGAAGCCAGGAAAAACGTCTTTGTTTAAGTATCATAAAGTCAGAACCGAACGACAATATAATACTGGTTACGTTGAATAATGATTAAAGTATTCTCATTTATATCTGCAATTTCGGTTTACAATTAATACACTTGAATCTTTGCTGCGAAAAGAATTAATAGTAATTATCAGTGTAGCATTGCCTTTAAAAAATTAAATTTTACGCTTTGAAATCACTAACTAATTCAAAGAACTACCACCAAGAGTGAATTGTGAATACGAAACCTTGGTAAATAAATTATTCATATTTTAAAGAATTAAAATTTCCGGTTTTAACGGGTAATTACTGTTTTTTTCAAATAACCTGAAAAATTCTATTTTAAAAAATACAATAAGAAATGCCATTGCACATTAATTATACTTTTATGGTATATAGATTTTAGTGTAAATTATATAAACGAAGTCTTTCAAATATTAGAAACATAATTATGATTTTTACAGAGTATCTAAAACTGTTTTTAAGTTGCCTATAAATATTTAAATTTGAAACGTCCTCTGCGAAAAGAATAATAGTCAGATAGAAGTATTTTACAATGTGAATACTTCTGTATTATATACTATAACACGGACTGTCCATAAATGACAATAATAGAAGCTAGGCAAAACGTCTTTGTTTAAGTATCATAAAGTCAGAACCGAACGACAATATAATACTGGTTACGTTGAATAATGATTAAAGTATTCTCATTTATATCTGCAATTTCGGTTTACAATTAATAAACTTGAATCTTTGCTGCGAAAAGAATTAATAGTAATTATCAGTGTAGCATTGCCTTTTAAAAATTAAATTTTACGTTTTGAAAGCACTAACTAATTCAAAGAACTACCACCAAGAGTGAATTGTGAACACGAAACCTTGGTAAATAAATTATTCATATTTTAAAGAATTAAAATTTCCGGTTTTAACTGGTAATAGCTGTTTTTTCAAATAACCTGAAAAATTCTATTTTAAAAAATACAATAAGAAATGCCATTGCGCATTAATTATACTTTTATGGTATATAGATTTTATTGTAAATTATATAAACGAAGTCTTTCGATTATTAGAAATATAATTATGATTTTTATACAGTATATAAAATTTTTTATAATTTGCCTATAAACATTTAAATTTGAAACGTCCTCTGCGAAAAGAATAATAGTCAGATAGAAGTATTTTACAATGTGAATACTTCTGTATTATATACTATAACACGGACTGTCCATAAATGACAATAGTAGAAGCTAGGCAAAACGTCTTTGTTTAAGTATCATAAAGTCAGAACCGAACGACAATATAATACTGGTTACGTTGAATAATGATTAAAGTATTCTCATTTATATCTGCAATTTCGGTTTACAATTAATAAACTTGAATCTTTGCTGCGAAAAGAATTAATAGTAATTATCAGTTTAGCATTGCCTTTAAAAAATAAAATTTGACGCTTTGAAAGCACTAACTAATTCAAAGAACTACTACCAAGTGTGAATTGTGAACACGAAACCTTGGTAAATAAATTATTCATATTTTAAAGAATTAAAATTTCCGGTTTTAACGGGTAATAACTGTTTTTTTCAAATAACCTGAAAAATTCTATTTTAAAAAATACAATAAGAAATGCCATTGCGCATTAATTATACTTTTATGGTATATAGATTTTATTGTAAATTATATAAACGAAGTCTTTCGATTATTAGAAATATAATTATGATTTTTACAGAGTATCTAAAACTGTTTTTAATTTGCCTATAAACATTTAAATTTGGAACGTCCTCTGCGAAAAGAATAATAGAGTCGGATAAAAGCGTTTTACAATAATAATACTTCAGTATTATATACTATTCAAAGTTCCTGTAGTATTAGCTAGTATGCAGTGTATTTGTGTATCAGGTTACCTCTTCAGGATGTTTGAGAAATGAAAATTCACTTTTTTAATTTGTGGATCTAAATTGGACGATTTAGATCCACAGCCAAATCTGCACTCAAAGCTATATAGCTGTATGTACCCAATGGCAACCAACCTTTGGGTCATAGTATTCATAAGTCAAAACTGAGAGCTGATTTGGCTGTGGATCTAAATCGTCCAATTTAGATCCACAAATGAAAAAAGTGAATTTTCATTTTTCAAACATTCTGAAGAGGTAACCTGATACTCAAATCACTATAGCTACAGTAACTTTGTATACTATTATATGAACTGTTCAAAAATGACAATAGTAGAAGCTATAAAAAAGGTCTTGGTTTAAGAACCATAAGGTCTGAACCGAACGACAATATATTACTGGTTACGTTGAATAATGATTAAAGTATTCTCATTTATATCCGCAATTTCGGTTTACAATTAATACACTTGAATCTTTACTGCGAAAAGAATTAATAGTATTTATCAGTGTAGCATTGCCTTTTAAAAATTAAATTTTACGCTTTGAAAGCACTAACTAATTCAAAGAACTACCACCAAGAGTGAATTGTGAACACGAAACCTTGGTAAATAAATTATCACATTTTAAAGGATTAAAATTTCCAGTTTTAACGGGTAATAACTGTTTTTTTCAAATAACCTGAAAAATTCTATTTTAAAAAATACAATAAGAAATGCCATTACGCATTAATTATACTTTTGTGGTAGACAGATATTATTGTAAATTATATAAACGAAGTCTTTCGATTATTAGAAATATAATTATGATTTTTACACAGTATATAAAATTTTCTATAATTTGCCTATAAACATTTAAATTTCGAACGTCCTTTGCGAAAAGAATAATAGTCAGATAGAAGTATTTTACAATGTGAATACTTCTGTATTATATACTATAACACGGACTGTCCATAAATGACAATAGTAGAAGCCAGGAAAAACGTCTTTGTTTAAGTATCATAAAGTCAGAACCGAACGACAATATATTACTGGTTACGTTGAATAATGATTAAAGCATTCTCATTTATTTCTGCAATTTCGGTTTACAATTAATACACTTGAATCTTT
This sequence comes from Tomocerus qinae, assembly GCA_020055645.1. Classification (NCBI taxonomy): domain Eukaryota; kingdom Metazoa; phylum Arthropoda; class Collembola; order Entomobryomorpha; family Tomoceridae; genus Tomocerus; species Tomocerus qinae. Next base: position 12,332 of record JAECZT010000019.1, on the reverse strand, counting down.
ACTGCGAAAAGAATTAATAGTATTTATCTGTGTAGCGTTGCCTTTTAAAAATTATATTTTACGCTTTGAAAGCACTAACTAATTCAAAGAACTACCACCAAGTGTGGCTTGTGAACACGAAACCTTGGTAAATAAATTATTTATATTTTAAAGAATTAAAATTTCCGGTTTTAACGGGTAATAGCTGTTTTTTTCAAATAACCTGAAAAATTCTATTTTAAAAAATACAATAGGAAATGCCATTACGAATTAATTATACTTTTATGGTAGACAGATTTTATTGTAAATTATATAAACGAAGTCTTTCGATTATTAGAAATATAATTATGATTTTTACAGAGTATCTAAAACTGTTTTTAATTTGCCTATAAACATTTAAATTTGGAACGTCCTCTGCGAAAAGAATAACAGAGTCAGATAAAAGCGTTTTACAATAATAATACTTCAGTATTATATACTATTATATGAACTGTTCAAAAATGACAATAGTAGAAGCTATAAAAAAGGTCTTTGTTTAAGAACTATAAGGTCTGAACCGAACGACAATATATTACTGGTTACGTTGAATAATGATTAAAGTATTCTCATTTATATCTGCAATTTCGGTTTACAATTAATACACTTGAATCTTTACTGCGAAAAGAATTAATAGTATTTATCAGTGTAGCATTGCCTTTTAAAAATTAAATTTTACGCTTTGAAAGCACTAACTAATTCAAAGAACTACCACCAAATATGAATTGTGATTACGAAACCTTGGTAAATAAATTATTCACATTTTAAAGAATTAAAATTTCCGGTTTTAACGGGTAATAACTGTTTTTTTCAAATAACCTGAAAAATTCTATTTTAAAAAATACAATAAGAAATGCCATTACGCATTAATTCTACTTTTGTGGTAGACAGATATTATTGTAAATTATATAAACGAAGTCTTTCGATTATTAGAAATATAATTATGATTTTTACGCAGTATATAAAATTTTTTATAATTTGCCTATAAACATTTAAATTTGGAACGTCCTCTGCGAAAAGAATAATAGTCAGATAGAAGTATTTTACAATGTGAATACTTCTGTATTATATACTATAACACGGACTGTCCATAAATGACAATAGTAGAAGCCAGGAAAAACGTCTTTGTTTAAGTATCATAAAGTCAGAACCGAACGACAATATATTACTGGTTACGTTGAATAATGATTAAAGCATTCTCATTTATATCTGCAATTTCGGTTTACAATTAATACACTTGAATCTTTACTGCGATAAGAATTAATAGTATTTATCAGTGTAGCATTGCCTTTTAAAATTAAATTTTACGCTTTGAAAGCACTAACTAATTCAAAGAACTACCACCAAATATGAATTGTGAACACGAAACCTTGGTAAATAAATTATTCATATTTTAAAGAATTAAAATTTCCGGTTTTAACGGGTAATAACTGTTTTTTTCAAATAACCTGAAAAATTATATTTTAAAAAATACAATAAGAAATGCCATTACGCATTAATTATACTTTTGTGGTAGACAGATATTATTGTAAATTATATAAACGAAGTCTTTCGATTATTAGAAATATAATTATGATTTTTACGCAGTATATAAAATTTTTAATAATTTGCCTATTAACATTTAAATTTGGAACGTCCTCTGCGAAAAGAATAATAGTCAGATAGAAGTATTTTACAATGTGAATACTTCTGTATTATATACTATAACACGGACTGTCCATAAATGACAATAGTAGAAGCCAGGAAAAACGTCTTTGTTTAAGTATCATTAAGTCAGAACCGAACGACAATATAATACTGGTTACGTTGAATAATGATTAAAGTATTCTCATTTATATCTGCAATTTCGGTTTACAATTAATAAACTTGAATCTTTGCTGCGAAAAGAATTAATAGTAATTATCAGTTTAGCATTGCCTTTAAAAAATTAAATTTCACGCTTTGAAAGCACTAACTAATTCAAAGAACTACCACCAAGTGTGAATTGTGAACACGAAACCTTGGTAAATAAATTATTCATATTTTAAAGAATTAAAATTTCCGGTTTTAACGGGTAATAGCTGTTTTTTTCAAATAACCTGAAAAATTCTATTTTAAAAAATACAATAAGAAATGCCATTACGCATTAATTATACTTTTATGGTAGACAGATTTTATTGTAAATTATATAAACGAAGTCTTTCGATTATTAGAAATATAATTATGATTTTTACAGAGTATCTAAAACTGTTTTTAATTTGCCTATAAACATTTACATTTGGAACGTCCTCTGCGAAAAGAATAACAGAGTCAGATAAAAGCGTTTTACAATAATAATACTTCAGTATTATATACTATTATATGAACTGTTCAAAAATGACAATAGTAGAAGCTATAAAAAAGGTCTTTGTTTAAGAACTATAAGGTCTGAACCGAACGACAATATATTAATGGTTACGTTGAATAATGATTAAAGTATTCTCATTTATATCTGCAATTTCGGTTTACAATTAATACACTTGAATCTTTACTGCGAAAAGAATTAATAGTATTTATCAGTGTAGCATTGCCTTTTAAAAATTAAATTTTACGCTTTGAAAGCACTAACTAATTCAAAGAACTACCACCAAGAGTGAATTGTGAACACGAAACCTTGGTAAATAAATTATTCATATTTTAAAGAATTAAAATTTCCGGTTTTAACGGGTAATAACTGTTTTTTTTTCAAATAACCTGAAAAATTCTATTTTAAAAAATACAATAAGAATTGCCATTACGCATTAATTATACTTTTGTGGTACACAGATATTATTGTAAATTATATAAACGAAGTCTTTCGATTATTAGAAATATAATTATGATTTTTACAGAGTATCTAAAACTGTTTTTAATTTGCCTATAAACATTTAAATTTGGAACGTCCCCTGCGAAAAGAATAATAGAGTCAGATAAAAGCGTTTTACAATAATAATACTTCAGTATTATATACTATTATATGAACTGTTCAAAAATGACAATAGTAGAAGCTATAAAAAAGGTCTTTGTTTAAGAACCATAAGGTCTGAACCGAACGACAATATATTAATGGTTACGTTGAATAATGATTAAAGTATTCTCATTTATATCTGCAATTTCGGTTTACAATTAATACACTTAAATCTTTACTGCGAAAAGAATTAATAGTATTTATCAGTGTAGCATTGCCTTTTAAAAATTAAATTTTACGCTTTGAAAGCACTAACTAATTCAAAGAACTACCACCAAGAGTGAATTGTGAACATGAAACCTTGGTAAATAAATTATTCACATTTTAAAGAATTAAAATTTCCGGTTTTAATGGGTAATAACTGTTTTTTTCAAATAACCTGAAAAATTCTATTTTAAAAAATACAATAAGAAATGCCATTACGCATTAATTCTACTTTTGTGGTAGACAGATATTATTGTAAATTATATAAACGAAGTCTTTCGATTATTAGAAATATAATTATGATTTTTACACAGTATATAAAATTTTCTATCATTTGCCTATAAACATTTAAATTTGAAACGTCCTTTGCGAAAAAAATAATAGTCAGATAGAAGTATTTCACAATGTGAATACTTCTGTATTATATACTATAACACGGACTGTCCATAAATGACAATAGTAGAAGCCAGGAAAAACGTCTTTGTTTAAGTATCATAAAGTCAGAACCGAACGACAATATATTACTGGTTACGTTGAATAATGATTAAAGCATTCTCATTTATATCTGCAATTTCGGTTTACAATTAATACACTTGAATCTTTACTGCGATAAGAATTAATAGTATTTATCAGTGTAGCATTGCCTTTTAAAAATTAAATTTTACGCTTTGAAAGCACTAACTAATTCAAAGAACTACCACCAAATATGAATTGTGAACACGAAACCTTGGTAAATAAATTATTCATATTTTAAAGAATTAAAATTTCCGGTTTTAACGGGTAATAACTGTTTTTTTCAAATAACCTGAAAAATTATATTTTAAAAAATACAATAAGAAATGCCATTACGCATTAATTATACTTTTGTGGTAGACAGATATTATTGTAAATTATATAAACGAAGTCTTTCGATTATTAGAAATATAATTATGATTTTTACGCAGTATATAAAATTTTTAATAATTTGCCTATTAACATTTAAATTTGGAACGTCCTCTGCGAAAAGAATAATAGTCAGATAGAAGTATTTTACAATGTGAATACTTCTGTATTATATACTATAACACGGACTGTCCATAAATGACAATAGTAGAAGCCAGGAAAAACGTCTTTGTTTAAGTATCATAAAGTCAGAACCGAACGACAATATATTACTGGTTACGTTGAATAATGATTAAAGCATTCTCATTTATTTCTGCAATTTCGGTTTACAATTAATACACTTGAATCTTTACTGCGAAAAGAATTAATAGTATTTATCTGTGTAGCGTTGCCTTTTAAAAATTATATTTTACGCTTTGAAAGCACTAACTAATTCAAAGAACTACCACCAAGTGTGGATTGTGAACACGAAACCTTGGTAAATAAATTATTTATATTTTAAAGAATTAAAATTTCCGGTTTTAACGGGTAATAGCTGTTTTTTTCAAATAACCTGAAAAATTCTATTTTTAAAAAATACAATAGGAAATGTCATTACGAATTAATTATACTTTTATGGTAGACAGATTTTATTGTAAATTATATAAACGAAGTCTTTCGATTATTAGAAATATAATTATGATTTTTACAGAGTATCTAAAACTGTTTTTAATTTGCCTATAAACATTTAAATTTGGAACGTCCTCTGCGAAAAGAATAACAGAGTCAGATAAAAGCGTTTTACAATAATAATACTTCAGTATTATATACTATTATATGAACTGTTCAAAAATGACAATAGTAGAAGCTATAAAAAAGGTCTTTGTTTAAGAACTATAAGGTCTGAACCGAACGACAATATATTACTGGTTACGTTGAATAATGATTAAAGTATTCTCATTTATATCTGCAATTTCGGTTTACAATTAATACACTTGAATCTTTACTGCGAAAAGAATTAATAGTATTTATCAGTGTAGCATTGCCTTTTAAAAATTAAATTTTACGCTTTGAAAGCACTAACTAATTCAAAGAACTACCACCAAATATGAATTGTGATTACGAAACCTTGGTAAATAAATTATTCACATTTTAAAGAATTAAAATTTCCGGTTTTAACGGGTAATAACTGTTTTTTTCAAATAACCTGAAAAATTCTATTTTAAAAAATACAATAAGAAATGCCATTACGCATTAATTTTACTTTTGTGGTAGACAGATATTATTGTAAATTATATAAACGAAGTCTTTCGATTATTAGAAATATAATTATGATTTTTATGCAGTATATAAAATTTTTTATAATTTGCCTATAAACATTTAAATTTGGAACGTCCTCTGCGAAAAGAATAATAGTCAGATAGAAGTATTTTACAATGTGAATACTTCTGTATTATATACTATAACACGGACTGTCCATAAATGACAATAGTAGAAGCCAGGAAAAACGTCTTTGTTTAAGTATCATAAAGTCAGAACCGAACGACAATATATTACTGGTTACGTTGAATAATGATTAAAGCATTCTCATTTATATCTGCAATTTCGGTTTACAATTAATACACTTGAATCTTTACTGCGATAAGAATTAATAGTATTTATCAGTGTAGCATTGCCTTTTAAAAATTAAATTTTACGCTTTGAAAGCACTAACTAATTCAAAGAACTACCACCAAATATGAATTGTGAACACGAAACCTTGGTAAATAAATTATTCATATTTTAAAGAATTAAAATTTCCGGTTTTAACGGGTAATAACTGTTTTTTCAAATAACCTGAAAAATTATATTTTAAAAAATACAATAAGAAATGCCATTACGCATTAATTATACTTTTGTGGTAGACAGATATTATTGTAAATTATATAAACGAAGTCTTTCGATTATTAGAAATATAATTATGATTTTTACGCAGTATATAAAATTTTTAATAATTTGCCTATTAACATTTAAATTTGGAACGTCCTCTGCGAAAAGAATAATAGTCAGATAGAAGTATTTTACAATGTGAATACTTCTGTATTATATACTATAACACGGACTGTCCATAAATGACAATAGTAGAAGCCAGGAAAAACGTCTTTGTTTAAGTATCATTAAGTCAGAACCGAACGACAATATAATACTGGTTACGTTGAATAATGATTAAAGTATTCTCATTTATATCTGCAATTTCGGTTTACAATTAATAAACTTGAATCTTTGCTGCGAAAAGAATTAATAGTAATTATCAGTTTAGCATTGCCTTTAAAGAATTAAATTTCACGCTTTGAAAGCACTAACTAATTCAAAGAACTACCACCAAGTGTGAATTGTGAACACGAAACCTTGGTAAATAAATTATTCATATTTTAAAGAATTAAAATTTCCGGTTTTAACGGGTAATAGCTGTTTTTTTCAAATAACCTGAAAAATTCTATTTTAAAAAATACAATAAGAAATGCCATTACGCATTAATTATACTTTTATGGTAGACAGATTTTATTGTAAATTATATAAACGAAGTCTTTCGATTATTAGAAATATAATTATGATTTTTACACAGTATATAAAATTTTCTATCATTTGCCTATAAACATTTACATTTGGAACGTCCTCTGCGAAAAGAATAACAGAGTCAGATAAAAGCGTTTTACAATAATAATACTTCAGTATTATATACTATTATATGAACTGTTCAAAAATGACAATAGTAGAAGCTATAAAAAAGGTCTTTGTTTAAGAACTATAAGGTCTGAACCGAACGACAATATATTAATGGTTACGTTGAATAATGATTAAAGTATTCTCATTTATATCTGCAATTTCGGTTTACAATTAATACACTTGAATCTTTACTGCGAAAAGAATTAATAGTATTTATCAGTGTAGCATTGCCTTTTAAAAATTAAATTTTACGCTTTGAAAGCACTAACTAATTCAAAGAACTACCACCAAGAGTGAATTGTGAACACGAAACCTTGGTAAATAAATTATTCATATTTTAAAGAATTAAAATTTCCGGTTTTAACGGGTAATAACTGTTTTTTTTCAAATAACCTGAAAAATTCTATTTTAAAAAATACAATAAGAATTGCCATTACGCATTAATTATACTTTTGTGGTACACAGATATTATTGTAAATTATATAAACGAAGTCTTTCGATTATTAGAAATATAATTATGATTTTTACAGAGTATCTAAAACTGTTTTTAATTTGCCTATAAACATTTAAATTTGGAACGTCCCCTGCGAAAAGAATAATAGAGTCAGATAAAAGCGTTTTACAATAATAATACTTCAGTATTATATACTATTATATGAACTGTTCAAAAATGACAATAGTAGAAGCTATAAAAAAGGTCTTTGTTTAAGAACCATAAGGTCTGAACCGAACGACAATATATTAATGGTTACGTTGAATAATGATTAAAGTATTCTCATTTATATCTGCAATTTCGGTTTACAATTAATACACTTAAATCTTTACTGCGAAAAGAATTAATAGTATTTATCAGTGTAGCATTGCCTTTTAAAAATTAAATTTTACGCTTTGAAAGCACTAACTAATTCAAAGAACTACCACCAAGAGTGAATTGTGAACATGAAACCTTGGTAAATAAATTATTCACATTTTAAAGAATTAAAATTTCCGGTTTTAATGGGTAATAACTGTTTTTTTCAAATAACCTGAAAAATTCTATTTTAAAAAATACAATAAGAAATGCCATTACGCATTAATTCTACTTTTGTGGTAGACAGATATTATTGTAAATTATATAAACGAAGTCTTTCGATTATTAGAAATATAATTATGATTTTTACAGAGTACCTAAAACTGTTTTTAATTTGCCTATAAACATCTAAATTTGGAACGTCCTTTGCGAAAAAAATAATAGTCAGATAGAAGTATTTCACAATGTGAATACTTCTGTATTATATACTATAACACGGACTGTCCATAAATGACAATAGTAGAAGCTAGGCAAAACGTCTTTGTTTAAGTATCATTAAGTCAGAACCGAACGACAATATAATACTGGTTACGTTGAATAATGATTAAAGTATTCTCATTTATATCTGCAATTTCGGTTTACAATTAATAAACTTGAATCTTTGCTGCGAAAAGAATTAATAGTAATTATCAGTTTAGCATTGCCTTTAAAAAATTAAAGTTTACGCTTTGAAAGCACTAACTAATTCAAAGAACTACCACCAAGTGTGAATTGTGAACACTAAACCTTGGTAAATAAATTATTCATATTTTAAAGAATTAAAATTTCCGGTTTTAACGGGTAATAGCTGTTTTTTTCAAATAACCTGAAAAATTCTATTTTAAAAAATACAATAAGAAATGCCATTACGCATTAATTATACTTTTATGGTAGACAGATTTTATTGTAAATTATATAAACGAAGTCTTTCGATTATTAGAAATATAATTATGATTTTTACAGAGTACCTAAAACTGTTTTTAATTTGCCTATAAACATTTAAATTTGGAACACCCTCTACGAAAAGAATAATAGTCAGATAGAAGTATTTTACAATGTGAATACTTCTGTATTATATACTATAACACGGACTGTCCATAAATGACAATAGTAGAAGCCAGGAAAAACGTCTTTGTTTAAGTATCATAAAGTCAGAACCGAACGACAATATATTACTGGTTACGTTGAATAATGATTAAAGCATTCTCATTTATATCTGCAATTTCGGTTTACAATTAATACACTTGAATCTTTACTGCGATAAGAATTAATAGTATTTATCAGTGTAGCATTGCCTTTTAAAAATTAAATTTTACGCTTTGAAAGCACTAACTAATTCAAAGAACTACCACCAAATATGAATTGTGAACACGAAACCTTGGTAAATAAATTATTCATATTTTAAAGAATTAAAATTTCCGGTTTTAACGGGTAATAACTGTTTTTTTCAAATAACCTGAAAAATTATATTTTAAAAAATACAATAAGAAATGCCATTACGCATTAATTATACTTTTGTGGTAGACAGATATTATTGTAAATTATATAAACGAAGTCTTTCGATTATTAGAAATATAATTATGATTTTTACGCAGTATATAAAATTTTTTATAATTTGCCTATAAACATTTAAATTTGGAACGTCCTCTGCGAAAAGAATAATAGTCAGATAGAAGTATTTTACAATGTGAATACTTCTGTATTATATACTATAACACGGACTGTCCATAAATGACAATAGTAGAAGCCAGGAAAAACGTCTTTGTTTAAGTATCATAAAGTCAGAACCGAACGACAATATAATACTGGTTACGTTGAATAATGATTAAAGTATTCTCATTTATATCTGCAATTTCGGTTTACAATTAATAAACTTGAATCTTTGCTGCGATAAGAATTAATAGTATTTATCAGTGTAGCATTGCCTTTTAAAAATTAAATTTTACGCTTTGAAAGCACTAACTAATTCAAAGAACTACCACCAAATATGAATTGTGAACACGAAACCTTGGTAAATAAATTATTCATATTTTAAAGAATTAAAATTTCCGGTTTTAACGGGTAATAACTGTTTTTTTCAAATAACCTGAAAAATTATATTTTAAAAAATACAATAAGAAATGCCATTACGCATTAATTATACTTTTGTGGTAGACAGATATTATTGTAAATTATATAAACGAAGTCTTTCGATTATTAGAAATATAATTATGATTTTTACGCAGTATATAAAATTTTTAATAATTTGCCTATTAACATTTAAATTTGGAACGTCCTCTGCGAAAAGAATAATAGTCAGATAGAAGTATTTTACAATGTGAATACTTCTGTATTATATACTATAACACGGACTGTCCATAAATGACAATAGTAGAAGCCAGGAAAAACGTCTTTGTTTAAGTATCATTAAGTCAGAACCGAACGACAATATAATACTGGTTACGTTGAATAATGATTAAAGTATTCTCATTTATATCTGCAATTTCGGTTTACAATTAATAAACTTGAATCTTTGCTGCGAAAAGAATTAATAGTAATTATCAGTTTAGCATTGCCTTTAAAAAATTAAATTTCACGCTTTGAAAGCACTAACTAATTCAAAGAACTACCACCAAGTGTGAATTGTGAACACGAAACCTTGGTAAATAAATTATTATTAATCCGTGTTATAGTATATAATACAGAAGTATTCACATTGTAAAATACTTCTATCTGACTATTATTTTTTTCGCAAAGGACGTTTCAAATTTAAATGTTTATAGACAAATGATAGAAAATTTTATATACTGTGTAAAAATCATAATTATATTTCTAATAATCGAAAGACTTCGTTTATATAATTTACAATAATATCTGTCTACCACAAAAGTAGAATTAATGCGTAATGGCATTTCTTATTGTATTTTTTAAAATAGAATTTTTCAGGTTATTTGAAAAAAACAGTTATTACCCATTAAAACCGGAAATTTTAATTCTTTAAAATGTGAATAATTTATTTACCAAGGTTTCATGTTCACAATTCACTCTTGGTGGTAGTTCTTTGAATTAGTTAGTGCTTTCAAAGCGTAAAATTTAATTTTTAAAAGGCAATGCTACACCGATAAATACTATTAATTCTTTTCGCAGTAAAGATTTAAGTGTATTAATTGTAAACCGAAATTGCAGATATAAATGAGAATACTTTAATCATTATTCAACGTAACCATTAATATATTGTCGTTCGGTTCAGACCTTATGGTTCTTAAACAAAGACCTTTTTTATAGCTTCTACTATTGTCATTTTTGAACAGTTCATATAATAGTATATAATACTGAAGTATTATTATTGTAAAACGCTTTTATCTGACTCTATTATTCTTTTCGCAGGGGACGTTCCAAATTTAAATGTTTATAGGCAAATTAAAAACAGTTTTAGATACTCTGTAAAAATCATAATTATATTTCTAATAATCGAAAGACTTCGTTTATATAATTTACAATAATATCTGTGTACCACAAAAGTATAATTAATGCGTAATGGCAATTCTTATTGTATTTTTTAAAATAGAATTTTTCAGGTTATTTGAAAAAACAGTTATTACCCGTTAAAACCGGAAATTTTAATTCTTTAAAATATGAATAATTTATTTACCAAGGTTTCGTGTTCACAATTCACTCTTGGTGGTAGTTCTTTGAATTAGTTAGTGCTTTCAAAGCGTAAAATTTAATTTTTAAAAGGCAATGCTACACTGATAAATACTATTAATTCTTTTCGCAGTAAAGATTCAAGTGTATTAATTGTAAACCGAAATTGCAGATATAAATGAGAATACTTTAATCATTATTCAACGTAACCAGTAATATATTGTCGTTCGGTTCAGACCTTATAGTTCTTAAACAAAGACCTTTTTTATAGCTTCTACTATTGTCATTTTTGAACAGTTCATATAATAGTATATAATACTGAAGTATTATTATTGTAAAACGCTTTTATCTGACTCTGTTATTCTTTTCGCAGAGGACGTTCCAAATTTAAATGTTTATAGGCAAATTAAAAACAGTTTTAGATACTCTGTAAAAATCATAATTATATTTCTAATAATCGAAAGACTTCGTTTATATAATTTACAATAATATCTGTCTACCACAAAAGTATAATTAATGCGTAATGGCATTTCTTATTGTATTTTTTAAAATATAATTTTTCAGGTTATTTGAAAAAAACAGTTATTACCCGTTAAAACCGGAAATTTTAATTCTTTAAAATATGAATAATTTATTTACCAAGGTTTCGTGTTCACAATTCACACTTGGTGGTAGTTCTTTGAATTAGTTAGTGCTTTCAAAGCGTGAAATTTAATTTTTTAAAGGCAATGCTAAACTGATAATTACTATTAATTCTTTTCGCAGCAAAGATTCAAGTTTATTAATTGTAAACCGAAATTGCAGATATAAATGAGAATGCTTTAATCATTATTCAACGTAACCAGTAATATATTGTCGTTCGGTTCTGACTTAATGATACTTAAACAAAGACGTTTTTCCTGGCTTCTACTATTGTCATTTATGGACAGTCCGTGTTATAGTATATAATACAGAAGTATTCACATTGTAAAATACTTCTATCTGACTATTATTCTTTTCGCAGAGGACGTTCCAAATTTAAATGTTAATAGGCAAATTATTAAAAATTTTATATACTGCGTAAAAATCATAATTATATTTCTAATAATCGAAAGACTTCGTTTATATATATAATTTACAATAATATCT